>CALNVZ010003425.1:34944517-35013744 GCA_940671915.1 Paracentrotus lividus | reverse complement strand
CAAACCACGTGCCACCCAGTGGTGTGAATCAAACCTTACAGTTTTTTGCTTCCAATATGCCTGTATTATGCATTTCTTCTTTATTTCTTTACATGTATTTCACTATAACAACACAGATCGTCGTACGGGCTTCTGCTACGCCTACGTGCCACCCAGTGGTTGTGAATCAAACCTTTACAGTTTTTGCTTCCAATATGCCTGTATTATGCATTTTCTTCTTTATTTCTTTACATGTATTTTACTATAACAACACAGATCGTCGTACGGGCTTCTGCTACGCCTACGTGCCATCGCAGTGGTTGTGAATCAAACCTTTACAGTTTTTGCTTCCAATATGCCTGTATTATGCATTTTCTTCTTTATTTCTTTTACATGTATTTCACTATAACAACACAGATCGTCGTACGGGCTTCTGCTACGCCTACGTGCCATCCAGTGGTGTGAATCAAACCTTTACAGTTTTTGCTTCCAAAATGCCTGTATTATGCATTTCTTCTTTATTTCTTTTACATGTATATTACTTCTAATAATCACATGACCCTCTCTTACCTTGCTTTGTTCACGAGAACAATGCATAGACCGAACCAACAATAGACTACCAAAACATTTTCCCTACTTCCCTGCCCCATCCCTGAATACCCTGCCTCGCCTGCTATCAAAGGGGCGCTAGACCACTAAATTCATTCTGTATTTTCGAGTCATGCTGACCGGACCGTTCCGAAATCTCGGGTGAGCTCGTTCCTACTTGCGATTTTGAAAAAAATTATATCAAATATTTGCGCTTCCAAAGCCTCCTTTTACGCCTAGCGTTAAATTTGGGTGCTTTAGGTTTATTGCGCCCCCTCCTTGCTTTTAGAATACGTCCTTTTTCGGGCGTTTTTCTTCAGTTTCCACCCAGTCCCACTCGTTCATTTTAGCGTGGTTGTTGTTGGTCGGTCGCGTTTGGGCGTCTTGTTTTCCTTGAAACTCAGTCCCGCCTTTGCTCCGACTTTTCCTTTTGGGTTGTTCTCCTTTAGGAGGGTTCCTTCTTCCTTCTAGAACTATTTGACATTTAAGTACGTTTTTGTTATATTATTTACTTTTTCCCGCGGCCACGTGGCCTTTTTGCGGGGGTGTCTGCCCGGTCCTTGGACTTTCCGGTCTTTGTTCTTCGCCATCGTTGTTTTGTTGGCGTCGTTGTGTGTGTATGTGTGGTCGAGCGCCTCTTTGTTAGTCGCTCTTTTCTGGTGCATATTCTTTTTTGTCGGGTTTTAACGGAGGTTCTCCCCGTTTTCGTCCAAAAAAAAAAAAAAATAAAAAAAAAAAAAAAAATTCTTCTTCGTCTAGCTGTTCTAGACAGAGGTTTTCTTTTTTTGGAGTTCTCCGTGAGCCGCCTAAGTAGCCGGCTCGCTGTCTTACTTAGCTTTCTAAGGAGTTTAGTTTTCGCTTACAAAGAAAAATTTTTATTCTTTTTCTTTTCAGAGGCGTTCTAACCTATGGACAGCGGAGTGACTCTTCTGACGACACAGCGCTGTGGCCTTGGTCTCTTCGAAGCGCGTTTCGCCGGGATCGGAAGCTTGCCCGGTCGGGAGAGGCCGTCTCGACCGCCAGGTCGTCCGCCTCTTCTGCAAAGAATGGGGGGGAGATACGCCAGTGACACTTGTGTCCACGCGGCTCCTCTCCTCTTAAGTCACAGCACTCAGAAAAAGGTCTTGTAGCTCGAGAGCACACACGGCTAAACGTCCCACGTTTGCCAAGGTGCCTATAAGACCAAGTGTCGTCTCGGGTTGTCTCTGGGCTAAAAGGGAGCGCGGTTCGTCGTTCCCAGACGTCTCGCCCCCCGTGCCCCGAGATGTATAGCACAGGAAATTGCGGTTTCTGTCTCACTTAGGTAAGAGAGTCGTGCGCCACGCCTCCGCCCAGGCATGCCCCGCGGGCGTGCGAGTACGCGTTTGGGACCCGTGCGCCGCAGTTTCTGCGTCGCGGAACCACCTCCCATCTTGGGTAACCCAGGATGGCGGCTCCGCTTCCCACGTCCGTAGTGCCTCACCCCCCGTTCACGGCTGGTGGTTCGCAGGGCATTACGGCTATCCCCCGGGATACGCCTAACACCCACCGGGAGTTCGTTCCATCGAATGCCGGTCTTTATCGGACCCCAGGATGTTCTACCCGAAACGTCCGGATATTCGTTATCCGCCCAGGATGCAGCTGCTCGCCCTGCTTGGCCAGGCCCGAGAGCTGCCCGGATATCCCGATCCTTGGTGGGTGCCCCCGGCACCCTACCATGCGGGTTACGCTACCTATCCCTCGGGCTTCGCCCCCCAGAGGTGAATGGGACAGCTTACCCCTCGTGGCAGTGGACACCCGGCCCTCGTCCTAGGACACCGGCCTGGTCACAACACCCCACCACGTCGGCCTCTAGCTCGGACCGCCCGCCTCGGGAAGTCCCAGCGCTCGTCCCCGGGATACGGGATCGGTGATTGACTCCCGAACTTACTTCGGAGTTCTCACTTGGAGGCCGACCCGCAGTGTGATCTACTCCACCTCGGATCTTCGGATCGGTTAGCAATTACGCCTTTTTGGACAAATACGAGCCTGAGCTAATTTTTAGGCTCTGCTCCGTCGTCCTTGATGTCTGGCTTGCCTTGCTTTCGCGAAAGCAACCCAAATCCCGGGCAATTAGCCTTCCCCTCCAGTTCGGGAAGCTGTGCGCTCACAAGTGGACTATCGCCTAAGACTAAGCGCTCTCACTTCCGTCCATAAGTTGGGCCATGGAGTTCTCCTTTGAGAAGTCTTCGATGTACGGCTATTTCTTCCCAAGAAGATCTCTTCAGAGGCCCTTCGCTTTGGTGAGAAGATTCATGCCCCCTTGGGTGGCAAGACTGTGCGAAAGATCGTCACATTCAGGAGGTAGGCCGGCATCAGAGTGGCATGAGGCTGTCAGCCTTTTTGAATATTTTGCTCTCTCTCCGTTGCCCGCAGCCAAGCCTCTCAAGATCTCGTCACAAGATCTTGCAGACCTTGACAAGGTCCTTGTTCCCCTTTCTTGGGCGCTGGTTTTTCACCAGCTTAGCGGCGCTTCCTCGTTACTGGCCTAAACAGAGGATCGTCAGAAAAGGACTACTCGCCCGCCTAAGAGTCGAGGAGTCGACTGGACCAATCAGAGCATGGCGGTAGTCTATGGACCCTTCCTCACCGTTCCTCTTCGGCGGTCAGTTCAACTCCAGGTATAAGGAGGAATTGGATGAGTGTGAGCAGGGCGGATGAGCTGCTGAACAGGCTTCTGGCGGGAAGCGCAAGCGAGGGTCCACCCAGCGTAAATCCAAAGATACCCGTTCCCTGCTGCGCCTGTCGCAGAGCCCAGACGGAAACCTCGGTGAGGACGTTCAGGGCAAGATCCCGGTCAAACGGGGGCAAGCCAAGTCCAAAGAAGTCCTCCTCTCATGGCCCTAATTCCCGTACCTCTCCCCCCTCAACCAAAGGCGAAAGCCAAAGGGGGTCGGGGTGACGGTCGGCCGACCGGTTCCTGTGAGAATCGGGGGCGTCTCTCGGGGTTTCTTCCCGCTGGGAAGAGATCACCGACGACGCATTCGTTGCTGTCGATTGTTCGGGATGGGTACCGTGTTCCACTCACGGTCCCCTCCGGGCGGCGCCATCCGGAGACGCACCCCCAGACTTTCCCCCTTTATCAGCGGCATATCTCGGAGGAGATTTTTCGTCGCTGCGACGAAGGGGGGCTATAGAGGAGGTGAGGGACCACCGTGTTTGTCCCTCTCTCCGATATTCATATCCCCGAAACGTTTCGGGCAAGTTTACGCATGATCCTGAATATGAAAAGGGATCAATACGCTCCTTCCCAAGGAGCACTTCCATACGAACACCTCGGCAGGATTCTTCCTTCGCTCGTGGCTCGGAGGATGTGGCAATTTCTCTCGATTTGAGAGATGCGTACTTCCACGTGCCCATCCACCCCAGGTCGAGGGACCTTTTGGGGTTTCTGTGCGGGCAAAACCTACACCGATATCGAGTATTACCTTCGGTCTAAACTTCCCCACGAGTTTTTACTCGAGTCGTGAGCGCCTTGTAGCTCTCCTCAGGAGCAGGGCCTCAGACTTTACGTCTACCGGACGACTGGCTTTTAGTAGCCAATTCCCGGGAGCTGCTTGTACGTGCACAGGGAGGTCCTCCTACGGTGGACCCTAGCGTTGGGGTTTGCCGTGAACTGGGACAAGTCAGAGCTTTCACCGACTCGCATACAGTTTATTCTGGGAGCCGAGTTGGATTTTGCTCGGGAGCGAGCCCGGCGAGTCACGCCCGTATACTGAGACATTAGTGGCCTGTGCTGGCCGCTCTCAGCTCCCTCCCCAGAGCGAGGGCACAAGCTGTGGCTTCGCGTTCATGGGGTTGCTATCCAGCCTTACCGGCCTGGTACCGCGACTGTCGGCTGCTTATGCGCCCTTTCAGTTGGCACCTCAAACGTTACTTCCAGCAGGGAGTTTCGTCTCCGATGACTTGGGTCCTCCCTCCCCCGGAGGTGGCCCGATTGCTATCCCATGGAAGAGCCGGGTGTTTCTTTCCAGGGGCATGCCTTTTCGTGTGACTCTACCCATCCGCTGTCGATTTCACGGATGCGTCCCTCCAGGGCGGGGCGGCCTATGCGAGGGTCAGTGAGGCGGGGACTGGTCTCATCTGACACCCTCCCCCACATCAATGTTTAGAGATGTTAGCGGTTCAGTCATCCAGGAAGTTTTTTCAAGATCGATCTGTATATACGCGGCGCTGCGGTTCTCATTTTGACGGACAATTTTGAGCGTGGCCGGCTTACATCAAATCGTCAAATGGGGCACACACTCCCGGAGTTTGAACCCGCTTGACGCTCAATCTGTGGAGTTGGTGCAGGGAGAGAGACATCCTCCCGTTCGTGCCTCGTATCTAGCCGGGTCGGTAGATATTTATAGCGGACTTTCTGTCCCGCGGCAAATCTCTTCCTACGAATGGTCTCTCCATCAGACCCTCTTCGAGCGGCTGATGACGAGTTGGGGAGCCCGTCGACATCGATCTGTTCGCGAACGATTCAATCCACGTTTCCGATCTACTCCGAGGCGCCGGGACCGAAGCTACGCTCAAGACGCCGTATCTCGTTCATTTGGAGCGGAGATGAAATTATGCATTCCCCCTTTCCGCTGATCCCCAATACTAGCCAAGCTAGTGGAGACGGGGCGGCATGTTCTTATTACCCGCACGTGCCGGCAGACCATGGTTTCCTCGCCTTCGCGAAGCTTGTGGTCGGTCACCGTGCCCCTCCCTCGATGGCGTGGACGTGTGATTCAAGCGATCTCCGGCCTCTCCCAGAGCACCCGTCTCGTTCTTCGCTTGAACTGCGATGGCCGTTATCAGGTTCGCAGGCTATCGCGTCTGGCTTCTCGGAGAGTGCCTCGCCTCATGCCGGAGCCGGAGGGAGTCGACGCTAACGGTGTACAACTCCCGTTTTAGCTGCCTTTTGGAAGTGTGCAAAGAGGAACGGGTTGCTCCCCAGTGGGGCTCCTCTGCCCAGTCGTACGGATTTTTTAATCCACCTTTTTGACAAGGGCCGTTCTCTTTCGACCTTACGAGGCTTATCGCTTCTGCCATCGCGCGATCACGTATGCCGTTCATGATGGGTCTAATGCTTCCAACTCTTCCCGAGTTAGGCCGCTACTTAAGTCTTCTTCTCGAAGACCTGCAGTCTACTCCCTTAGCTCCTTCCTGGAGTTTACCTAAGTTTGGAGGCGTTAGCGAAACCCTCCCTTTGAGCCTCTGTCGGAACGTCTTTTCTCACATTGACAGTTAAAGACTATCTTTTAGTGGACGGTGGCCTCAGCCACAGACGAAGTTCGCTTCATGCCCTTAGTATAGCTGAAGGCCACCATTAGGTTCGAACCTCGGGGAGTTCGTCATCGCCTGAACCTCGTTCATTGCTAAGAATCAGACTGCCTCTTCGGACCGGTGGAGATCTTTCTCAACAAGCTCTCCTCCTCTCTCCGCGTCCCGGAGGACAAGTGTGTGTGCCGCGTTAGGGCCCTTAAAGTACCTTTTCCAGATCCGAATCTCGTCGAAGATGATAAACTCTTCATCATCACTCGAGATCCCTTTTCGGCCGCTCCCCGACTCCATCTCCAGATGATTGTGTGAGGAATTAAAGCGGCGCTCCTGACGCCTTGAGTCAGAAGGGCCCCAAAGCTCATGATACCAGATATCAGCGCTTCTTGGGCGCTCTGCAGGCGTTCCCACTGAGAATGTGTTGAAGGCAGCGTACTGCCTCTAAGTAATTCCTTCATTTCATATTTACCTACGTGACGTTTGCTATGGGTGAGAGCGTTTTGTTCCTGCTTGTCGCGGCCTCCGCAGAACTATCAAAGTCCTCTTAGCCCTCCCCTTGCCTCTCTTTGTCCACCCTTTGTGTCGGTGCTGGTCTGTTTGACTAAGCAAGGTAAGAGAGGGTCATGTGATTATTGAAGTAAATTAGTAAAATTAGTACTAATTTTATTATTTACGAGATAATCACATGACCCTCTCTTACGCCCCTCCCTCCGGCCCCCAACCTTGTCTCTTTGACGAGTGTCGATTGGTTGGTACAGAATGAATATTAGTGGTCTAGCGCCACCTTTTGATAGCAGGCGAGCAGGGTATCAGGATGGGCAGGGAAGTAGGGAAAAATGTTTGGTAGTCTATTGTTGGTTCGGTCTATGCATTGTTCTCGTGAACAAGAAGCAAGGTAAGAGAGGGTCATGTGATCTATCTGCGTAATAATAAAATTAGGCTACTAATTTTACTTATTTCAACTATAACGACACAGATCGGCTCGTCGGGCTTCTGCTACGCCTACGTGCATGCCAGTGGTGTGAATCATAACGCTTTACAGTTTTGCTTCCAATATGCTGATTATGCATTTTTCTTTCTTTATTCTTTTACATGTATTTCACTATAACGCGACACAGGAATCTCGTACGTGCTTCTGCTACCCTACGTGCCATCCAGTGGTTGTTGATCAAACCTTTTACGTTTTTGCTTCCAAAATGCCTGTATATTATGCATTTTCTTCTTATTCTTATATGTATTTTCACTATAACAACACAGATTCGTCGTACGGGCTTCTGCTACGCCTACGTGCCATCCAGTGTCTTTGTGAATCAACCTTTGCAGTTTTTGCTTCCAAAATGCCTGTATTATGCATTTTCTTCTTTATTTCTTTTACAATGTATTTCACTATAACGACACAGGGATCGTCGTACGCGGCTTCTGTACGCCATACGTGCCATCCAGTGGTTGTGAATCAAAACCTTTACAGTTTTGCCTATCAAATATGCCTGATTAGCATTTCTTCTTTATTTCTTTTACATGTATTTTCACTATTAACAAACAGCAGATCGTCTACGGGCTTCTGCTACGCCTACGTGGCCCATCCCAGTGGTTGTGAATCAACCTTTACAGTTTTTGCTTCCAATAGCCTGTATTATTGCATTTTCTCTGTATTTTATTTCTTTACATGTATTTATATAACAACACAGATCGTCGTACGGGCTTCTGCTACGGCCTACGTGCTCCAGTCGGGTTCGTGAGATAAAACTCTTTACAGTTTTTGCTTCCAATATGCCTGTAAATTATGCATTTTCCTTCTTATCTTTACATGTTTTCACTATAACAACACAGATCGTCGTACGCGGCTTCTGCTACGCCTACGGCCACCCAGTGGTTGTGAATCAAACCTTTACAGTTTTTGCTTCCACTATGCCTGTATTATGCATTTTCTTCTTTATTTCTTTACATGTATTTCACTATAACAACACAGATCGTCGTTACCAGGCTTCTGCTACGCCTACGTGACCCACCCAGTGGTTGTGAATCAAACCTTTACAGTTTTTTGCTTCCATATGCCTGTATTATGCATTTTCTCTTATTTCTTTTACATGTATTTCACTATAAACAACACAGATCGTCGTACGGCTTCTGCTAGCGCCTACGTGCCACCCAGTGGTGTGAATCAAACCTTTTGCAGTTTTGCTTCCAATATGCCTGTATTCATGCATTTTCTTCTTTATTTCTTTTACATGTATTTCACTATAACACACAGATCGTCTACGGGCTTCTGCTACGCCTACGTCATCCCAGTGGTTGTGAATCAAACACTTTACAGTTTTGCTTCCAATATGCCTGTATTATGCATTTTCTTCTTTATTTCTTTTACATGTATTTCACTTATAACAACACAGATCGTTCGTACGGGCTTCTGCTACGCCTACGTGCCACCCAGTGGTTGTGAATCAAACCCTTTACAGTTTTTTGCTTCCAATATGCCTGTATTATGCATTTTCTTCTTATTCTTTACATGTATTTCCATATAACAACATTAGATCGTCGTACGGGTTCGTCTACGCCTACGTGCCAACCCAGTTTTGAGATCAAACTCTTTTGCAGTTTTTTGCCTTCCAACTATAGCCTGTTTATTACCTTGTATGCAGGGCCTGCAACTTCATCGTTATCTTGGATCCAGACTACCTCAAGAAGGACAAATTATTGTTTAAATAATGCTGTTATGTATTTTGGACACATAAATAAAGTTTGATCTAGTGTATTAATCCTTACTCTTGCTCCTTAGATTAATCTTGTCTATCCTCCTCTTTTACTCTTTTTGTTATTTCTTTCCTTCTCTATCTCTTTTATATGTCTGTATTCTATCTCTCCACCCTCTCTTTCTCCACTCTATAGAACCCTACATTCAGTAGGGAGCAGTACAAGAAGACCATCCGAGCTGCCTGTTATTCCTGAGAGATGCGTAAGAGAGACTGGCTATATCCCACTTGGTCTAACAGCAGTTGGTCCCAATTTCGATCTGTAAATACCGCATAGGCCACTACCCCATTTGTTTAGTAAACAATTAGTCTAATTCCCGTTGGCCTCAAGATCATATACCTGATTTAATTCTCACTTGGCTAATGACCTCTTGGTCAAAATGCCAATTTGTCCTAAGTAGACAAGAAAACATGTAGACAAATGTTCATAAGATCAAATGGAGTTACACCAAATGGTAATTATATGAACTACTGTAACAAAATTGAAAATATATCCTGTGGCAGTTGAGACATGAAAACAGGCATTTAACATTTCAAAGTGTTATGTTTGACCAAAATAGCAATTTGTTTGAAGAGACTTCTTGTATTCCTCATTTTTATTTTCATTCCTCAATTTTTTGTTTCCATTACAAAACTAAATATGATTAGCTATTATAATTGTACATGTATGCCCTCTTGTAATAAAAACAATGTATGACAAACCACTTCAACAAGGAATTGTATGCAGAAAGATATATTCTGAAGACATTATGATACGAACCACTAGAGTTTGATACATAAAATAATGAATAATAATAGTGGTGACTTCTTATATAGCGCTCAGGCCTGTCATGACATGACGCTCATGCGCTTACAAGAATGCTCTTTTACACATTATTACCCCGGTCACAGCCTGAGCAGGCCAAGTATGTAGCGCTCAAGCATATCGTGACCCCGAATTTGCAGGCTGGGTGGGGGGCGTGGAGCATTGTAGACAAAAACGGCCAGGCCCGCATAGCGACGTAGAGATGTACTAATATCTTGTTGTTTTAAATCAGGAGATGACTGGTCATGAGCTTGTGTATGACAGAAACAATGAGCTCAACTCATAATAGATACCTGGAGAGAGACACTGTAAGTTCCAAAAATCAAATTAAATTGTCTATTTACTCGACATGTACTTTATCAGTAAGCATTACATTAAACAGGGTGCCGGGAGTAGAATCCTACATGTTGAAACTATTCTAGAATCAATTTCAGATTGTCTATTCATCATAGCAATAGTAAACTTCTTCTGTGATATTCTTCATCTTTTACATGTGGAAAATGATTCATGAATGACACATACATTATTATTAGAAAGTAAAAGAAAAAACGCAAAGAAATTATTTTACTTATTTTACTTGTTACAGCGTCTGTGTTATTCATGAATAAGAAACTTTTTAATGCAAATAATCATTTAAAATCTCTAGATTTTTTGACCTGCCCAAATGTGATTTGGTAATTGTTAGTTTTGTTTTATTTTATTATTTTTTTAGAATTGGTATGTAGCCTGGCACTTCACTTTCCTGACCCCTTGATAACCCTCAGGGCGTCGAGTGAGCTCGTTGTCATTGCCGAATGACATCACCTTCAAGATCGACCTTGGCATTGAGAAGACCAATCTCTTCCAGTGGGTGATCAAGAAAATATTTCTTGAAATCAAATTAAAATTGGGTTATTCCCATTCTTAAACACGAGGCTTAGGTAAATACTAACAAATATGGACATGTAGATCTATTACCAGCTTTTTAACTGTTTGTACTTCTTGTTTTATTCGATTTGCAATGTTTCGTTAATGAATGAGATTTTTTTGTGACGCTTGTAAGAAAAACAGTCTTGCCAGTGGAGAATGTTTTCTAAATATCTATTAATAATCATATTTACATACATGTAAACTTTGACATTTGGATCTAGTGTTTCAGCCCGAGCATGAAAACAGTTAAACTTTATTAGATCTTGCCAACATTGTACAGCTCAGGGAGAAAAATATGAAACTAAGCTCTTTCTTAAGTTCTTGTGTATGTTCCTCACTTGTATGGTAAAAAAACATATAAACACATGGACTAAAACTTCTGCTACATTCTCAGCAATTATATCATTGACATTTGATGTATTAACCTTTCAGTTACCAATGAAATAACGCTCTTGTCCCATAACCAGCAAATGAGCTTGGTCTAATAATTTTGCCCAAAGCTGCTATGTGAATACTGAAGATGTTGTCATGACAAGTACACTTCTAACTTGACCTGCAAAGAGGTTTGTGATGAAGTACATAAAATTCTTCATGATCTTGAACATAGACCATAAAGCCATCAGACCATGCAGTAGAGAAGGATTCCCCGTATCTATATCTCAGCTAACAGTGGAGCAAGGATAGGGCTATGCTGATGAGCAAGTGTCTCTTCCAAGGTCGCATGGGAAGATCCTAAAGTATACCAGAAAAAGTAAGGTGATTCAGCAGAGCCAACACTACTGAATAATTTAGAACATTAGAAATTAGAACGCAAATAAACTCAAATAGTTTAAAACAGTGGAACACATGTCTATTAACAAGAGAAAGAAATCATTGATTTGAAGCTTTGAATGACAGAGCTAAAAATGTTACTATTCATGCTTTCTCTTCTGAGAATTCATTTGTCTTCAGCTGTAATTTTCTAATGTTCTAATTATTCTGTAGTGGCATTTCTGGGATGTTTATAATGTGCATTGTACATATAACTCCCATTACGAGACTATTACAGTATCACGGAATTGCAGATATACACAAATGAAGGATAAACGTAAACAGAATCAGATTCTTATTTGACAGTACTTTTGAATGACACTTTCAAAAATCTTCCTAATTCTGTCAGATAATGATGTAGGTTTGAAAATGAGCAAAAAAATGGCGGTTCACCGCGGATTGAACCTGTCAGGGTTCCCAGCCCATCAGGGAAATCAGGGAAAGTATTTTTCTTTTTCCGTCAGGGAAAAAGTCAGGGATTTTGATAAAAAGAACCGTAAAATCAGGAAAAGTCAGAGAATTTTTTATGGCCCAAAAATAAAAAAGTACACATAGTAAGTCAGACTAGCTTTATTACTGCGAATTGTTCACTGCGACAACATAAAAACCACGCGAAATTGAAACGGGTTTTGAATAATTATCAGGAATTTTTAGACTTCATCAGGGAAAACTCAAGGAAAAATCAAGAATTTCGTTTCTCGAAGATGCTTGGACCCTGACATGAGAACCTCGCGGGTTTGCATCAAAAGACCACATGGCATTGAAAGTTGAGGAAATCCAGGCGACCACTACCCAAGCAGGCTTTCCATAGGCTCAATCGAGTAAGAGCGTTGCTTTAGCAATCTGCGAGGTCTACAGGTTCGAAGAAGAGTGTATTGTCTATAATCTTGTTTCCAGTCAGATGATACATCTTAGCGACTTTCAGAGGATGTTATAAGTTCATATCCATTGCAAATCGTATCGAATAAACCTATTTGTAGAGCTCAATGTTAGCAGGGGTCCCCGTAAAAAAGGTACCTTTCTTGCTTTTATGAACGGGAGTCGTGAGTTCAAAACATCCGGCCGAGTCATACCAAAGACTTACAAAAAATGACTAAAGTTGCCCTTTAACAAGGAAGGCTTGTGGGCGTAATTGATAACATCATGACGGGCCCCTGGGGAACAGTTGTCAGAACTGAAGTGGCTATCTCAAGGCCCTCATGGGACAGCAGTTGCACCGAAAACTGAAGAGGCCACCCTGAATAAATCAAACTGAAATGAATAAATAAATAAATAAATAAATACCGGGGTAAATAAAACCCGATATATTATGATTATTATTATATTAATATTATAACACACAATTCCTCCTTGAGATAATCCCATGTACAATTACAAAAGAATTCATAATCGTGCAATACATGTTTGTTTTATCATCCTCACAGGCGATTCAAAGTACCTTCTACCTCACCCCAGTGACTTCAAAAGTGAACTCCTCTGAAACTCTATCCGAGCTGGATGCAGTACGAGGAAGATGGCGATCTCGCTACAAGATCACAGGCATCATAGAGTGAGCTGTTATTATGCGCAAAAAGTCCGTTACCATTTTTATTATTAAAGGATAAAGCCTCTGTTGTCACAGCCCACATTGATGTTGATGTCTAATGTCAGGCCGTTGAACACAAAGCTTAGCAATGTAAAAGATGGCATAAGGATATAGGTTAAGCCTCGCCAGTTCCTTTTCTTGAACCAAGATTTTTTTCTTTTTCCTGTCTACATGTAGATCTTCTCCCATTTGTTTTCTAAACTCAACATGTAGGCCCCCCATAGCAAAAATATTGCAATCAATTGTTAATTATAAAGAACATTCTATTGTTCTTACGTCAGCTTGTTGATCAAATATGCAGAGTAACGATGTCTCAATTGGCCATTGCAATTTTCCAAGTGACTGCAACGTGTTCGTTACCGGAGCCCAGGTTTTGAAAGGATAACCAGTAGGATGTGAGAAGTCTTTGTCATATGCGCTCTCCTGGAAAATAGGAAGACACTATGAGCACACCATTGGAAACCGTGATGCCGACCTGCTTCCCATTTGTGGCTAGATGACGTAATAATTTTTCTGTTTGAAAAACGCTCGGCGTTGTTTGTTCACTTCGGTATGGAATCAGCCTACATGTTATAAGCCTACCTTAATTATGCATCTATCATTATGACTCTTTTGAATACAGTAACAAGTGTATTTCATAGCTTTCTTCATACGCACCAATCATTATTGGTCATTGTCCTGTACATGTATTTCACTATAACAACACAGATCGTCGTACGGGCTTCTGCTACGCCTACGTGCCACCCAGTGGTTGTGAATCAAACCTTTACATATTTTGCTTCCAGTATGCCCTCTTGATGGAATGTCTCCCTGCTTTATTTTACCTCACCATTACATAATGCATCTTCTATTTCATGAAATAAAACATTACACCCCCACTTTTCACAAATTATTGTATATTATGATTACATTACAGATCGTCGTACGGGCTTCTGCTACGCCTACGTGCCACCCAGTGGTTGTGAATCAAGCGTAGGAGGCATGCAGCCTGTTACTATGGAATCCTGCTGCTGTAGTGGAGGAAGGGCTTGGGGTCCTACCTGCCAGATATGCCCTGTCTTTGGAACAAGTGAGTTTTTGTAGAGCACTTAGTTGGGCTGAGTTTACATGTACAGCCCCAAAGCACAAAAAATTCAGTCAGATAAATAACAGACCATTATACTTTTACCATTATACAGTAGAAGTGTCGTGGTCTAGTGGTCTCACCACTGGACTGTCAATGCAAAGACCATGGGTTCGATTCCCGCACCGGCACTTATGTCCCTTGAGCAAGGCATTTTATCTACATGCTTGACCCCACCCGAGGTGATAAAAATGGGTACCCGGTAGGATTGCGAATGCTATGTGGTTCGCTTTAGCATGTGTGCGCCTAACAGGCAACCGGCTGGAATGCTCCCCAGGGAGTGGAGATTGTGCACTGTAAAGTGCGGGATCGAAAAATGAATCCAATGACCGGGGTAATAATATACTGTAAGCCCTTTGCTCTTAACAGGTAAAGCGCTTTATAAGAAACCGGTATTATTATTATTATTATACTCGTAAGGGCATGACAAACCCTTTGCTTACTGTAGTCAAATATTTGCACAGTTGGAAGTGTTAACACATTGACAACTTCATTCTTTTATTCTCATAGATTTTATGTAGGAAGCCCCCAGTTCTGAACGTCAGTGGGTTAAGTCTACAGTCTGAATAATTAATATTTTCTTTAATGATGATGCTGGAGGATTTGAAAAATAACAATATCGATTGTATTGTATTGATATTCACGCCACTTGTTCAAAGAGAGAAAAACCTGCGTTTTCTGTTGCATGTGCAAATTAATGTGGCATACAAAGATTTCATTATACATATTAGGATTTGCTTGTTACAAACATGTATCATTATTGTTATAGTTTATTGAGTGTTTAAATAATAACTAATAACTAATAAATTAATTTTCCTTGCTGCAGTTGAATACAACCGTCTATGCACCAGCACCACACCAGTGGATCCGTGTCAGATCGTGCGAGGCTTGTGTGAAAATGGGCACTGTCTAGGAGGGTCCGGCGGGTACCTATGTCAGTGTAACCCAGGATATATCCTCAGCCCTGACGGCACAAGATGTGAAGGTAGGGAAACATTTCCCAAGTTGAAATTCAGATTTGTGCACATGTACAAGTCTGTGTGTATGTGGAAGACAGGCTGTGAATGTGACAGCAATTACAAGTAAATAGACCTTATGCTTATGACATCATAATCTCATAGCGCCCTCCCTCAGATGATAAAAGAAATATGCGTAAACGGAGTTGTCAGAGATGCGCCAGCTGCAGATAATGGCCTCAGCCTCTATAAAGATGACGGCACGATGACGTCTATTATCTATTATCTAATGTGGGGAAACCATTCAAATAAAATAAACAGCAAATAATCTGTTCATCTACATGTATTTTACTAAGTAATTCAGGGATATACATTTGTTTCAAGGAATCTTTCAAACAATCATTACAATGAGTGCAGATTTGAACTTCTATATTTTATCTTGTAAAATTATGTTCTAATCTATGTAAAAGGATGGCAACTTACAGTGACATTCATTCAACTGCACCTTTACATTTACCTGATAAATGTTGCAGGTTTGAATCCATTCAGGGTCCTAGACCTCATTTTCATTCATATAAGAATCCCATGTAACACAATGGGATTTACAGTAACAAGATTATTTCTTTACACCTTTATAATACCAGTGGGGTGTACCACAAAGACTTACGATTGATTAAAAGTTACTATTGACTTTTTCTCGGTAACCTAATCGTCGACAGGATGCTTCAAAGTTGATGATCTTAATCCTAACTCTATCTCTAACCCTACTCGTAATCATATCCAAATCCTAATCTATGACTGTACCTGGTTTCCAAATGAGGTTAACGAGAAAAAAAAAAAAATCAATTTTAACTTTTAATCAATCGTAAGTCTTTGTGTTACACCCCACAGAATTATGATTTCATTTTGTGGCCATTACAGATGAGAATGAATGTAACCGTGTGCCGCCGCCATGCAGTTACCAATGTAAGAACACACCAAGGTGGTGTTTCCTCAAGTCGACTTGGTGAAACACAGCCCAGGAAGCTTTAGATGCGGTTGTACACTTGGCTAATTATCAGAATTATGATTTCATTTTGTGTCCATTGCAGATGATAATGAGTGTAAGTGTGTGCCACATCAGTGGGTTGTACCTCAAAGACTTACGATTGATTAAAAGTTATGATTGATTTTTTCTTGGTAGCCTCATCATGGACAGGATGCTCCAAAGTTGATTATCTTACTCCTAACTCTAGCCCTAACCCTACTCTTAATCATATCCAAATCCTAATCTATGACTGTACCTGGTTTCCAAATGAGGCTGCCGAGAAAAAATCAATCGTAACTTTTAATCAATCGTAAGTTTTTGTGGTACACCCCACTGGACCAGGAAGCTTCAGATGTGGCATCCAATCTAAAACATTGGGAGTTACAGTAACAATATTTTTTCTTCATAATTATGAAAACTATCATATTGTTTTTACGTTTCATTGTTGTACATTACAGATGAGAATGAATGTAACCGTGTGCCACCACCATGTAGCTACCAATGTAAAAACACACCAGGAAGCTTTAGATGCGGCTGTCCACAGGGTTATCTACTCAGTGAAGATGGACTCACATGCAGAGGTAAGTAACAACCATTCTGATTGGTTCATAGGGAGACCTTCTTACAAAAAGTCTATGCAACAAGGATCTTGATTGGCTACTATCAATTTGCAATTAAACATAAATCTTTATGTTACAGGGCACTAA
The DNA here is from genome assembly GCA_940671915.1 of Paracentrotus lividus. NCBI lineage: Eukaryota > Metazoa > Echinodermata > Echinoidea > Camarodonta > Echinidae > Paracentrotus > Paracentrotus lividus. The sequence continues at coordinate 34,997,234 of CALNVZ010003425.1, read as the reverse complement.
TAACTTGTTCACTACCTGAGGACTTGGGAGCTCACCTTCCATAAAGTGTATGCACATCATTGTACTAAGAATTGCAAGAAAGGGAAGGGGGTGGGGTGTTTGAGTCACTTCAGCAGGACCCACGCAGGGCCAAATAAGTCCCCTTTATTTTACCCTGTGCTCTGTAGAAAGCCCACAGAAATCAACATGAACACACCCCTGCCCTGCCTAAAGCCCTTCTCTGATGATTGTGGTCTAAATGTTCTGCAAAAAGCCCCTTGAAATGACTTCCTTCAAGAAATAAACTCTATTCTTTGTATATGTCATATCAACAGGGCAAAAAATGAGGGTTTGCATGTTGTGGTATCCTGTAAAAACAGAAAGTTTTATGAATTGTTAATAATGGTAATTTCCTATATTTTTCTACATTTAGAGAAAGATGAGTGTTCTATGGGTATCCATGAATGTCAGTTTGAATGTAGAAACACACTCGGAGGATTCAGATGTGTATGCCCTGAGGGATATATCCAACATGGATCTACATGTATAGGTATGTACCTTCTAGACATTCTTATCAAGAAAGAAAATACCCCCCCCCCCCCCCCCCCCCCCCGCTCATGCACTTAAGTGATGAAGCGGGTAAATGAAAATAAGGTGACACGACATTTGCTCCTGGGACAATTGCTCCGGGCTTTATTTCGTCTAAGATCTAGGGTTGGGTTTAGGATTGTAATAGGGTATTATATTAGGTTTGTAAGGTTAGGTTTAGGGTAGGGTGTATTGTTAAGTCCAGGGTTTAAGTTGGTCATTCTATTAATATATGGAAATTGCAGGAAATTGTCATGGAACCGGCTGAATATACTCAGTCAAACAATTCATTTGAGTCCTTTATTCTTGTTTCTTTCTTTTTTTAAGGTTGATTAATTGTAAAAACACCAAATGTTGCTTGTATGAAAATTGTATCAAACTGATAAAGGCATTGTTTTTTTGTTTTTTTTCTAACTTTCTAATGCTTTAAAGTTTCTATTTTTACTAATTTTCATAAATATCTGAATCTCGGAGATTTCGGTCATTGACCGTACGTTGTAAGAGTGCCCATTCTTAATAGGGTTAACCACCTTTATTATCTTTTAATTTTAATTTGTTGTTAATGGATTTCCTTCAAACCTTATCTAATATTTTTTTCTTCATTTTATTTTTAATTTTTAATTTTATTTATTTATTTTTTTTTTTTTTTTAAACAATTAAAAACAATTTTTTAATAATTAACCTCCCGAACCCAACGGCAGGAAGTTCGGTCGCTATGCTCCCTCACTGGTAGCAATTTACCTCTTTTTTTGAAATTTCTCTGTCTCATGCCTGTATAATGATGCTATTAGTACAATTGTTCTTTTATTACTAAAATTTGTTATTATATGATTTGATTTGTAGATGTGAACGAGTGCATACAAACCCCAGACATCTGTGGTGCTTATGGTACATGTCAGAACACACAGGGAGGACATCGCTGTGAATGTCAGAGAAACTTCAGACCAGACCCTTCGACGAACACATGCGTTGGTAGGTTACAATAATAATTATTCTTGTATTTTGTTTTTCATGTTATCATATTACCATGACCATCATGATCGTATTCATCTTTACTATCGTCATCATCATCATCATCATCATTATTAGCATCATCATCATCATCACCATCATCATCATCATCATCATCGTCATCACCATCATCATCATCATCATCTTCGTCATCACCATCATCATCATCATCATCATCATCATCCTCAATGAAGAGCAAAAAATCACCCCGCATACAATATCTCCATTTATGATGTGTAAAAAACGAGGGGATGAGGCGTTATGAAGTTTTGTGTGGTAATGAAATAAAAGATCAAAACTAAATGCATTTATCCCCAAGTTGATTTAAATCATTCAGGTTTACGCCAGGTTCCATAGCTTCTGATCATTTGGTCATTTCCATAGCTGAGGCGATAGAACAACTGTCTAGTAACCTGGAGGTCTTGGTTTCGAATCCCAATAGAGTCCCATTTTCTTTGCTCATATTTTCATATATATTTCTGCTCAGTTTTAACCTTTTTTCAAAATGTTCAAAAAGAAATTAAAAATCTACACCCCTCAACCCCCACCCCCCCCCCCCGGCCAATGTTCCAGAACGGAAACAAATCTAAATCTCTTCTTTGTTTTTCCATTTTCACCATCTCTGTAGATATCAATGAATGTGAGGAGCAGCCTGATATCTGTCAGTACGGTTGTCAGAATACCATTGGTGGATATAGGTGTGTCTGTCCTGATGGCTTTGAAGAAAACTTCTATGGAAGGTGTATAGGTAAGACACAATTTATTTATGTTAAATTTCATATGATGATACAAATATTATATTAGGAATGGGGAATTAAATCTATGTCACAGATTAGTGACAGCATTCAATCACGAAGATTTACCAATTGAATAATATTGAATATTGTTAGAATGAGGATGTGGTAAATAAACAACAGGGTTATTGTGATAAATGCAACCATTACTCATTTACTGAGAAAAACTTATTTACAATTTATTCTAAAATAGTTCATTTGAGATACATTGTAATTGAACAATGTGATGATTGTGGTGTTTTGTTTTCAAATTGAAAAATAGAGTCAAAAAGTGGCTGAGCTTTCGATCCTAGCAGAGACAAAATGACAAATATGTACCAAAAAGGGGGGGGGGGGGTTTAAAAAAATCACAGTTCAAAAGTTCAAAATGCTAAGACAATAATTGACTCTAAATCCTTTCCTTTGTGTGTTTTAATTGTTTTTATTTACAGATAATAATGAATGTAGACAGCAAGTTAGATGCTTTCGATCCTAGCAGAATCTTTGTCAGAGACAAAATGACAAATATGTACCAAAAAGGGGGGGGGGGGGTTAAAAAAATCACAGTTCAAAAGTTCAAATGCTAAGACAATAATTGACTCTAAATCCATTCCTTTTTGTGTTTTAATTGTTTTTAATTTACAGATAATAATGAATGTAGACAGCAAGGTAGATGTGGGCAGGCTACATGTTATAACACACCTGGAAGCTACCAGTGTGGATGTAACAATGGATTCGCATTTGATCAGCAGAACCTCGCTTGCAATGGTATGTCAACAAAATAGAATTTTTAATTGTTATCATTTTTTTATATGCATACATGTACAGTACGGTGCATCCCGCAATAAAACCTACACTTTTGAAAGGGCTGTTAAATAACAAAAATATATGATTCTTGGGGGAAAGGTTTACATGACTGTATACAAATCTCATCTTTTTGGTGTCATAATGATTCTGTAGCTGAGAATATGAGCTTTTTCTTCATATAAACGTTTTCCCTAAGAACCATATATTTTCTATTTGGTAGCCATTTCAAGTCTATAGTTTTTATTAGGGTGCACTGTATACTAGTGAGTCATATTATATATCATTTTGCCTCCGACATCGAAGAAGTTGTTTATACTTAATTCTAGGCAGATAAATTTTCATATTGTAATCTGTACCATCATCACAAGTTTCCTAATGTCCTTATAGATTCTCTTTTTGACAACGTAGAAGGCTACAACCTAGTACTTCCTTGTTGTTGATTACAGAAGAAAATCTTAGCTTGTATGAGTATAGAGCCTCAGTGTGCCAGATAGGTTTTGAGTATAGCGCCATCTTGAGACCTATATGGGTGTCCTCAAAATAGACATGGGGGTTTTTGTCTAATTTGAAGCTTTGTCATTTGTGATGCGTCACGTCGAAATGAGAGACTAGTCGCGATTTTTGAAATCCATTTAATTTGATATTATTGATCCCTGATTCATTGCCTTGAATTTGATATATAACCCGACTGTAAAGAGTAAATAGAAGTGGAGATATTAACCTCTGAACGCGAGGAGAATTGTGCTCTTGGAAATCAAAATCAAGAGAAAAACGTCTGCGAAGTTTGACTTCCGTTTGACTCCGCGCCAGAAAAATAAGAACAATTTGTCACCGCTGTACTCACCGAAATGCCCTAGCAACCACTTGTTATAAAAGTGAAACGATTGACCAATGAGGAGGCTGCATTCAGGTATACAGAGAACAATACTCGTCCGTCACGCATGATCGAGGCAAGCGCAGCAAGCGGAAACAACGGCGATGTTGTCTAAATAACATTCAATCTTCTCAAAAAAAAGAAGCTGAATTTGGTTAGTTGTTTTATATCTTCGTCAAATAAATAAAAACGTCATGCTCTTTCTAATTGTTTAAGAAAAAGTCCGCTCTTTTAAGAAAAGTGTTTACCAATCCTGGCGCTAAATTAGTTAGAAACAAAACTATTTAAAAACCTTTTTGGGGGTTTTATTCCGATGTTTGCGTGCGTTCTTTGAATGTCAATCGCGTATACTCTTACTCATAATAAAGCGAGTCATTTTTATCTGAACTCTGTTGGAAATTTTGAACATAATAATGGTCTATAGACTAAATTATTCTTGTACAGGGGCTTATGCATTTTGTTTATATTCTCTGAATAAGTATATGATAGAGATAAGCCTCGAAAAATGTTTTAATAAATATTTGCGCCTCACGAATGTATTTAGAATTTCTCTGATCACGTTTTATGAGTGGCTAGGTTAGCTTAAGACAATGAAAATAAAAACGTAAATGATTTGCTCGATCTCGTCTTTTATTGATCAAACTTGTTACCAGTAATAAGAAGATATTAATAATATTTAGAAATGAATTATTTTAAGAGTAAATCGTATTTTTTTTCGTCGTGTTTAGTAAAACGCTACTTTCTTAAACACGTGACTTTGTAAAATAAACTGCAGAAATTTGCTAGTAGCTATGGGTGCTATCTCACTTCGCGGAGACGTCTCCGCGACAGAATACAAATTTCGTCTCCGCGACGGATAAATAGTATTAGAGACGTCTCCGAGACGCCTCAGCGGCAATTTATGAAGAGAAATCCGTCACCGTAATTCAGGAGACGTCTCTAATACTATTTATTCTTCGCGGAAACAAAATTTCTATTCTTTTTGCGGAGACGTCTCCGCGACTCATGGAACACTTTATCTTTTGAAAGCTTTTTCTCGAGTTTGACCCCTCAATGTAATTTAAACTTTTAATCCTTTATTAATAGATTCTTTTGTCTCAGATCATTTTTCGCTCCTTTACAGTATCTCTGTATATTGACCTCCATACATGGCCCTTTCACTGTCTTTTAAAAAGCTCACTTTCCTTGTTATCATTATAATCTTTTACTTTCATATTCACATTTCTTACTATTCTCTTTCGACTTTCATACTCAATACATCACTCCCGTGTAAATTCCAATTAATAGAGTTTCAAATGAAATCGAAGTAAAAGAGTAGAGAAATAGAGAAAATAAAAGTAGTATCCGCGATTCATGAAACGTCTCGGAGACGTCTCCGCGACGTCTCAACAACCCGTCTCAAACTTGTTTCTAAGCCGTTCTTAAAGTTGTTTCAAAGTAGTTCCCGAAAAGTGAGATACCAGCCGCAGTTATAAACTAGATTCATTTGATTTGCCACTCCCCCCCCCTAGCTCATTGGTTTCCACATAATGCAATATCAACCAATTTTAAAACCATACTTTTTTTTCAATTTTAAATTAGATCTCATACGCGTCTTAAGACTTTAACCTAAATACTTGTATCAGAAGTATTATCACGTCACCTCTTTTGTATGCTCTATGTTTCCCTGATGGAACCAAATTTGTTTATAGGGAGGTTTTAATTTCCCATCAGGACAACAGATATCGCGGCCTAAAATAAAATGCTGAAATTAACATTCATTTGATCCAGAAAGCTAAGTTAAGCAATAAGTAGCTTTTCCCCCATAAACCCCCCCTCTCCCCCCCTGATTGTTAGATTTGACATTCGTTTGCGTGCTCCGCTATCCCGGATGAAACAGCTTTATTCACAGCAGGTTGTGGCATCGCACGCTAATTCTGAGTGCAGGCTATGCGGCGGCACACACTCGCCGTACACCCATACGACGTGGCACCCTCCGCTACGATGGGATTCCGTCAGACTTCGATGCACGGCGGAGGTACCGTCGCGGTGCAATGCATGTAACGACGTGACAGAGTTTTTTCATACCCATTCTCTATGACCCGCAGGATCCGCAGAAGTTCGCCAGGCTGTGCGTCGCATTGCACGCGCCACACGCCGGCTAGACTCGACTCGGCACCGCTGCCCCCGTAGCCTCACGCACGATTTGTGACCGGTCCCAGCATATAAGCCGAGTTTTAGATTTCGCTATCTCATCTCAGCAAAAACGAAACAAAAAGCCAGTTGAAATCACACATCACATGACCGTGAACGTCCAATAAACAAAGCCATGCGTTGCTAAGGGCGGTGCTGAACGGAGAGGGGAAATGAGCGTTAACGTGCGCTTGTATGTCCGGAAAAAAAAAATTATGACCGAAAAAAACACTCGCCGAAAAACTGCTTTTTTACCACTTTCCCGTTATGATTTTCACTCATTTTTTTAACAGAGCAAAGATGAAGCATGGTAGAACCAGAAAATCAACAAAAAAAAATTTCCTCAAAATTTTGAGTTTTTTATTAGTTTGTCGATTTACTCGGATCTTTGATCTGCGACTTCTCTCTCATTTCGACAAGACGTATCACATTTCTCTTTTTCAGGCTTTATATTGTAGAAAACATTATGGACATCCAATATATTACATTTTTTTTTTTTTAAACTTTCTTTTGTCATCTGAAATGAAATACAAAAGTTCATACAATCTTCCCATATGCAGTTCCCACTGTTACTTTATATTTCATATCTTTTGGCGGTATCATAATACTGTATACATGATTATTTTTGCGAATTTTGCTAGTCAATCTAAGTGAAAATTTCCACTACAACATAAGGCTATTTAACTACAGGCCGGTCTAAATGAAAACATTACAAAAATTTGCGAAATTATCCACTTGCGAATTTCCCAAACTAGTCCAAGGTTGAAAAAATATCTGTATGCAAAAATATTGGCTTGTAGAGTATTTGTGATTCTGGTTTAGCTACAGCGTCATTGCTTTGATTCGATTAATGTCAGTTGATGCTACATTTACATGTGTTTCATTTTCGAAAATATATCATAATGTAGTCACATATTGTTGGACATATTTCATGTTATTGTTCCATCTTTCATTTAATGACAGGTAAACATAGTCAATAAAAATCTTATATGTGCATATTCAAAATATTGTGTATATGTTTCACTTCAACAAAATCAATCCATAGATACTTTACCGGTAGGTTTATCTAACTGCGTGTAAGACCATTTTAACTGACTTAGCTAGAACTAAGATATTAATTCCTTAGCCCATGCAGACATACAACAAACAAAATGTTGATTATTATTATTTTTATATTAAGTGGACATAAACAAGTAACTCTATGTACATGTTAATTGTAAAACCATTTTATCGAATTGAGCTGAAGCTACATGTAAGATAATAATTCCTTAGATATAAAAAAAAATGTTATTGTTTTTATTATCATAACTTTTTTTTTTATCAATGTTCTTTTGCAGACATCAATGAGTGTCAAGGCTCCTACGGCAGTATGAACAGTCCTTGTCAGTATAGATGTACTAATACAGAGGGTAGCTTCTCATGTGGATGTCCTCCAGGCTACACCAGTGTGGTACAAGGGTGAGTTTACACAGTCACTAAAAAATTAATATATATATACACATGTAGGCCTATCATCATTTAAATGTACCTTCAATTCAACAACAAAATTCCAATCAGTGGAGAAGATTTGTTGACAATATATTCTTGCAAGAATAAATATTAAGAAACAACAACAACAACAAAACCCATATGTTTTGGGGTTTTTGGGTTTTTTTTTATTTTTTTATTTTTTTGGGGGGGTTGTTTTTGTTTCCTTCGTTATTTATACCTCTATTTATTTATTTAAAATTTTCTCCTTTAACTCTTTGCTATAACTTTTCGTCTTTCGTTGTGTTGTTTTCTCTTGCTCTAGAGCTAGAACAACTTTTTTAAAACTTTTTTCCAATTATTAGATTTTTTTTTGTTGAATCGAATTTAAATGATAAAAAAAAAATACAAAATGAGAGAACTGCTGAAACTGCTTATCCAATAAAGGAGAGCTAATGGTGTAAAATGAAGTCAACAGGAGCCTGAGCTTTCGATCCTAGCAGAATCTTCGTCAGAGACAAAATGACACAGAAAAGTAGGGAACAAACATGGATATAGAGAAAGACAGAAAAAAGCTACACCTAAGTGGCAAGCCAGGAGGAAGATAACAAAGGGAACAAAAGGGGGATGTAAAGGGTGTAAAGAAGCTAGCCAATTTAAATGATGATACATTTATATATTTATTAATTTTTTTAGCAGTGTTTCTTTACTGCCATGATTTATAAACCAAGTTTTTCTTGATTTAACCCTTTGAACCATCACACATCCCCTTACTTCCTGTTACATGTATATAAACAAAGACTGTTATTTTAGATCCCTGGGACCTCTCTGAGTCAGTTAATAATCTCACACTACAGGAAACTTGAACAAAAGCAAAGACGAGATCTCTCAGGCCAAGTCCACAGTAACTTGGGTATCAATAGAGACAAGGAGATGGCAATTACTGACTATATAAAGGAATTAGGAACAAAAGACTATTTCTTTGGTTCCGAATCTTCCAAGTACTGTAGGACCAACAGTGACAAAGGGGTGGATATTTATAGAATATTGGATGGCCTTGAGGATGATACAAGGAATATTGGACGAGCTTTGCACAAATATTGGACGAGTCGAAGACGAGTCAATATTTTGAAAAGCAGTTCAATATATCCTTGTATTGACCGAAAATAGGAATCTAATATTATCATTATTATCTATACAGAGGATTTTACGAATAACCCCCCCCATTTTTTTATCATAATTTTTTTATTCATTAAGGATTCTAAACCCCCACCTTCACATTTTCTTCTGGATTAAGATTCCTGTTTTTTTTTCCCAGAAAAAAAAAAAAAAAAAAAAAAAAAATGCCCCCCCCCCCCAAAAAAAAAATTGGCCCTTTTTTTTTTCCTTTTTTTTTAATTTCTGGAAAAAAAAATTGGGTCCCTCAAAAAATGCCCCCCCCCTCACACAAAAAAAAAAAAAATTGGCCCCCCCCAAAAAAAAATTGCCCCCCACAAAAAAAGAGCCCCCTAATTTTGTTTGATTCTGGAAAAAAATGAATAAAAATTCGCACCCCCCCTCAAAAAAAAAATTGCCCTCCAAAAAAATGCCCCCAATTTTGTTTGATTCTGGAAAAAAAAAAAAAAAAAAAAAATTGCCCCCCCCAAAAAAAAAGACAATATTTTTTTGGATTCTGGAAAAAAAAGAAGAAAAAAAAAAATGCCCCCTCCCCACCACAAAAATTGCCCCCCAAAAAAAAAAAAAAACCTTCCCTAAAAAAATTATTTGGTCTCCCCCAAAAAAATACAAAATATTAATCTCTCTCGGTTATCTCACTTTCAACTTTGGGGATTCCCCTCTTGCTGCCAATATTTTCGATATTGGGCAGTGAGGCCACGATATTGGGCGAGTTCAACCGAACTTTGTAAAGTAGGTCAAGTTTATGAAGTGCATCAACAAAATAACACTTGTATTGGGCCTCTAAAACCCTCTGTATGGATAATAATATATAATATACAAAGGCCCTGGATAAAGAGGATTATAAGGATGGATATGAGGGTACATGTATTAGGGCATTCTGTACTGCATTACCATCTTAGACACATTTGGGAGTATTTATGCTGAACTTAAGTTTTCTACAAGACAAAGGGGAGCAAAGACCAGTCAACCTAAAAAATAAAAAAATAATAATAAAAAAAAGAAAGAAAGAGGGGATTATAAGAAAGGACATGAGGGTACATGTATTGAGGCATACTGTTGGTAATAATTGTGGTCTTGCATATATGTACATTGGTAGTGTTTGTGAATCTTGAAGGCTTTCTACAATAGAATAGGGGAACAAAGCACATTGACTAGTCAACCTAATCAACAACAACAAAAAAAAAGGATTTTAAGAACGGACATGAGGGTATATGTATTGGGGTATACTGTTGGTAGTAATTGTGGTCTAGCATACATTGGTGATGTTTGCCTTGTGCTTCTCTTGGGTTTTCTACAAGAGATAATCGGGACAAAGCACAGTGAATATTCAACCCAGCAACAAAACATGCTCCAGTCAAACATGAAAAGAAAGAAAACTGGGTGTTGCCAGTCTCCAGCACTATACAAGCAGTACCATATGTTACACAAGCCAAAATTTCATCAACATGTTTTTTCACAATATTATGCAAGTACATGTATAGAATGATGTAGGCCTACATGTAGTATAAAGGTAAAATAAACATGGACATTCCAACAATCATTGGTAATACTTTACCCATACAGTGCACATGTAGCCTGTACATAGTATATTGCATCATTTTTTTGGGCACATACACATGTACATAACATACAGGTGTTCTAGAAAATGCTGGTATTTATGAACACAGTACAGTACATGTATGCATATTGACTTGTTTTTCTGTGGTGTTTTCTAGAACCACCAAATCACAATAACCCTGATATAATTGGTCATTGAGATTAACTACCAGACTATCATGTATTTCCCTTTTAGTAGACCATTAACCAAGAATGACCTCTACAGTGAGATAAACATGTTTGTGCGTCACTATGTGTAAACAGTTTAGCCTCCAAATGATCTAGATATCAGGGACTTACTGATCTCTATTTGAATTTTCTTTTTAACAACATTTTTGGGGACTGGGACTGTATTAAATTGAGTGATTGATTTTTTTTTTTATCATTCTCTTTGGCATAAGATTTAATCAAATTGAATCAAATCAATTTACATACCAGTATTGTACCCCAAAAAATCTGCATTTTCGGATTACATTAAAAAAATGCAACAATAAATATACAATGTATGCCGATATATAAAATAAACTTAACAAATAACAATTCTCAAATTAACATAATTGTAGGTACATCATTCGATATATGGAGCCTGTCAAGATCCGAAATATGTATACATGTATAGCAATACCAGTAACAACCCCCCCCCCCCCCTTCTGTATAACTTGAACAGAAGAATGACAAGAAAAATGATGGCCATTAATAGCAACATACCACAGACTACCAGTATAATATCCAGCTTGTACTGTGTATGTAGATAACAGCATTTTCTAGAACACCTGCTCTAGCTATTTTTATTCATTAAATTCAAAAGCATGCCTCGGGCATATAGAATGAATGTGTTCTATGAGAGGTAACAAATATTTTCACTACATTCTTGCCCCAGTATTGCCAGATTTTGTTCCCCTTACAGTAGAAGCATCATACATATTTCATTCATACAGAATAGGGTCCTCATACATTATTTACATGATATAGCAAATATATTCAGGGCTTAAGGCCACCGCACACCTTACGATTGGTCTGCGACTTGATTGTGAAATAAAACGTCATAACATTGGTGTGGATATTTAGAAATAGAACATCATACTGTGCAGAGTTCTAAATCATCGCAGGAATACTTATATGTTCAAATCAGTGACTATGTAACCTCCTTCTTAAAATAAAAGCGAATTCAATATCTAATCGTAATGACGTCATAGCAATCGCACGATTGGCTACAATTTCAAACCAATTTGCCCTTCACTCCTAAATAAAGGCTTGCAATTTTCCGAAATTCGATATCAGTATTCTTACAGTTAATTTGAACCTCTAATGATAAGATTCTATTCATTCATACTTTCGAAAAATAAGCAAAATGCGATTTGTTCCAAAATCGGATCGTAGACCAGTCGTAAGGTGTGCGGTGGCCTTCAGACAAAGGCATTTTTTGTTAGGGACACCACTTTAAAATTTTGCTTTACTTCAGCACATACAATGTATTGCCCTTTGTACTAATTGTATTGGCAAGTGACATGGATACTATGTGCGCTATATAGACAAGCATTTTGTTTGTCTTCACAATGAGCAGGAAGCAAGCTGTCCAGATTCAATATCCTGCTTATATTCAGTCAGAGCTAAGTTTCACATCAACATGTAGAGGATTAGATGTGTCATGCAGTGACAAAAGCAAATTATATCAGTGTACATGCATTTCACCTATAACTTAGTGACACTACAATGTAAAAACAGAGATAACATTCACAGTCCACTGCCATTGAGTATTATTTTTTTGTGTGTGCATGTATGTATGGATAATGAAAAAACATTCTCCCAAAAGCTGACAAACTTTACTCTTAAATCCTTGGGACAAATAATGTGAAAAATGTATAAAAGCTCATAATTCATTTGGGGAAAAAAGATTTAGATTGAGGTTGAGAAACCTTCTTAAAAGTCTAAATTTAAATGTTATATTATATTGGTTTTTGTGACTTGTCAGATCTTCATTACTTTGTAAAATACATTTTGATTGATTATAGCAGGCAACCTATTAAATATGCAAATTAAATACTTCTTAATGATTTCACATATTCTCAAAAGGGAGGCCTTTTTCCACAACAGTGTCAATTCAAACTAAATAATGTTTTGAATTTGTTTGATTTTGACAGAGCCTGCGTGACTGATCGAGACTCCGTCCAACCCTGTTATCACTGCAATAGAGGCCAGAGGCAAAGAAGAAGTGCCACAAAGGACTCCTCCAAAGACTCCTCGACTATATCCAACAACACCGCTATCCTCTATCACGTCCTACTCTCTAAAGCCATTCCTAGGCATCAAATCGCTAAATTCAAGACAGGTTACACTAGGCAGATGGCCAGTTACGAGTATATCATCCTGAGTGGAAACGAAGACAAGGTCTTTAACATGAAGAAGAAAAGCGATGGCCAAACACAGCTACGATTTAGCAAACACATCAGGGCCACAGGACTCTACCAACTTGAAATCGAAGGTGTCCTCAAAAGGAAAAATGACACGATATTAGCCGAAGTTCAAACTGTAGTCGAAGAACCTGTTGCAATGCAGATACAGGTTCAAATAGTAGCAGAAGAAGCAGAGGAAGAATAGACTGTCTATTGGTAGTTATTTTTTATATTTTATCTGGCTTTTTTATTCAATCAGTGTTTCGTAACTAAACAAGGAAAAAAATGACCATTTTGTAATGGGTGTTTTATAACATGTCTTGCATGACTGGTCGTCAAATGAAAGATGTATCAACAATCATGTGTAGGAATGGTTGAAGGGGAAATGACATGAGACAACTTCCTTTTTCATTCAATCAGTGTTTCATAATCAAACAAGGAAACAGCATTATGAATAATGATGATCATGTGATTAGTATTGTATAGCACTTCTTGCATGGCTGGTCTTTGGATAAAAGATTATCAAAAGACGTGTGGGAATGAATGGTCTGAACAGGAAAGATTTGAGACATTAAAGTCAGAAAGTGAAAGATGTTTGCATGTTCAAAAATAATAAAGCATCAGCAAGTACATGGTTACTTGATATAAGAGTTCTGATCATACAAATGTGTCTAACATTCTTTCAATTGTGTTTATAGCTTAAATATAGATCTGTAATTAAGTCCCATTTGGCACATTATGAAAATCTTTTGGCTTTCCCAAACCGATTCAAAAGAGAAATAAATAATGAGTGCACCATATTGGTAGCTAGTTCAAAGGATAGTTCATTCATAAAATACAGTCTACTCCTATTATAACTAACACAATAAAAACAAAGCAATTACCTTGGTTCTAATTTCAAACATGTGTATATGTATCATGTTCAGTGTACATAGAGATCATATGAATGAGGTAGTTATAATAATAGATAGTATTTACAATATTCAGGGTTTTGTAAGCGCTTAGTGTGAACTACCGTTTATTATCTTCCAGCTTGTGTACACTACCCTAATAATGTAAGTAGCTTGGTCCATAGTGTCTTGTTGAAATGGGAGTGGACTGTACAGTAGTCATTACGCTGATATTAGTGAGCTTTCGCAAATCAATCCCGGATGTATTGAAAGACGAAGGATGATGGAGATTGAATCTGTGCACGCTCATTTTGCAATTGCTCGTCCGTGCTTCAAATTCAAGAATGTTTTTTTGGCCAATTTCACGTTCTTGAATTTAGCAACGGTAAGAGGTAGATCAGCCAATCAGCGTTTTTTGTCGGTGACATGCTATACGCGTTTGTGCATAAGTTACGCGGTAAGCTTTAAGACCTGCGCCCCCTTTATTGTGACATCATATCAGTAAAATTGGGATTTCTTTAGTTCCATTTGAAATTACGCGCGTGTGGGTAATGTCATCAGCAGCCTTTGTTGCGTCATGCTAACCGTTCATTCTTGAATAAGCGAAACAGAAGATTAGGAGGACCACGGACGAGTTCAACCATGGTCAAATATTACCGTTCTTCGTCCTTGAGTGAGTCCGCGATTGATTTGCAAAAGCTCCCTATTATGAAGACAAAAGAGTCTAGATAGATGCAGTGTTATTCAGGGTCATTAGTCAGGCTGAGAAATTAAAGTAGCAAAATTCACTTGACATGCTCAAATGCTGCCTATTCTTCGTATGTGTGCTATTTCTTTCAATCACCTATTGTATTATATGTACTGTAGTTAGGACTTTATATATATGGGTTGGGGATGTTGTAACATTGTAAGTGTTTGTCTATTATATGTAGTTGAGTTTTAGATACATGAATATTCAGTCTTGTAAAATAGGAATATATCACAATGACTGATAATTAAGCTTACTTAACAACAAAAAAAGTGAATGTATTTTTGAACTAATTGCATGTACAGTTATTAATATGTGTTTTGTTTTCATTTATCTAACTTATAAGTAGATAACCTGATTTTTAAGTCTATTTTTACTCAATTTAATGTTTTTAACGATGCAGGTGATACAATCCAATGTGCCTTCAGTGTACAGTTATTATTATCAATGAATGCATATAGGACTTTGATGATGATTAAAAAAAAAAAAGTTCTGACCCGACAGCTCATTACCAACAAAGAGTTACAATAAATTGGAAATTAATAGCAGCCAATCATAATCCTTGTTGCATGGACTTCTTGAATAGAAATCCCCCTATGAACCAACCAAAATGGGTGTTTCAAATTTGGAATTGATCGTAACAGTTTATGTTACAGGGCAAAGAAGTCGCAAAAAGGACAACAGAACCGAAAGCAGAAGCTATTTTTTTCTTCATTGGATATCATTGATAGCTCTTCAATGAAATCTCCCTTAAATGTTTGATATCTTTGGAAATCTTGAAATCTCTAGTTTAACAAAATTTAATAAAAACCCCAAAATAAATTCTGCTAACTTATTGGTGGTTTTCAGCTGTCAGGTCATAGTTTCTTTTCTTCTAGCTATGCAAAAGGTCTTCCTTTTTTTCAGAGGACAAATCATTTTTACGAAACAAACAGTTCAATCTTCAAGCTCTATTTTAACTTCATATCTCAATTCAAGTCAGATCATTCCATTGATTACTGTACATCCCGAACATTCCACATTGTTTCAGTGACGTATGAAAAAACTATATATCTTTTGATTTTAACTGCTAAACATACTCTTATTCAATTTTATTTGTAAGTTTCCATGAGTATTCACATTTAAAAGCTTGCATTCCTTTTTCACTTCAAAGCTAAAAAAAAAAAACCGTTGGGAATAAAAAGTATTGTATGTGAAGTGTTCTCCATTTAACAAACTCCATCCACGATTGAATCGTTTTATGCTAGCAAGAAATATGATTTATGTATGGAAACTGCTTAGTTATCATTCTTCAATCGTATCTGAAGCCTTTCCACATTCATTATATGAATACAATGTAGAAAAAAACAACTTTATTCTATTCATTGTGCATTGCATTGGAAAAAGCAAGAACTGTGTCCCAGATAACCTCTGGCACTATATAAAAGGAATTATGTACTTTAGACTGATCTGATAATAGCAGTTACACAATCCAAACGAAGATGTACATGTAAATTGCGTGAATACAATAATAAATGAAGCAGTTTTATGACTTGAATGAATTTGTAAGTGTCTTTCATTTTGTGGAAAAGTGAGTGTATGGTGAAATGAGGCCAAATACAGTGTACTAATTACTAAACTTAAACCTGTCCTGTGACAGATGACTGAACAATTGGGCTTTAAAAAAATGAGTGTCAAAATTGCTTGTACCAAGTTTAGGCAAAATCAATACTTGCATTTCAATAGTCCAAATAACCCTTTGTCTCTTATGGACAGAATGGACAGAAAGCCAGGGTTGCTTCTGCCAAAACTTGGTACAACTGTCATCTATGACAGCACAGATATAAATTTGGTATCACTGGGTAAAATATGAGTTACTGTTTCACATGGAATGAAATTAGTATAAGCTAGACAAATTAATGAGGCTCTCATAGTTGCATGGGTTTACTTTTTTCTGTGTCGCTCTGTATAATACTAGTAATTATGCTGAATAAAGCATATTCTTGTATCAAAAAAGGATCTACATGTTTATTTGCATAGAGCTTGTTTACCTTGCCTTTTGCAATATTTGGGTTGAAGTACGTCACAATAGGTGATATGCATGTGCATTGAAGTATGATAGATTCATTAGGTAAATATCAGAAATAACTTTTTATATGGCCTCTACGTCATCTGTGAGTCAAATCATTTTGCAAACTTCAATTGATAATTCCTCAAATAGCTAAATTAAATCGCATTTATGAAACTCACAGATATATTTTCATGAAAAGGCCTATTCAGTTGTAAATTCAGGCAGTGGCCAAAGCGGCAAACACCCCTTGCATCTTTAAAATATCTATTTAAAAAATATACATCTCAGAAAATGGCATGTGCACCCCCTCTATTTACAAATTTGATGTGTTTTTGCACCCCCTTTTTCACCAAATCCTGGAAATGTCACTGCTTTTGGAAGGAGACTATACATTATATTTATACAATTTCATTTTTTAATAATAGAATGTTATAAATAATCAGTATATTTAATTGACTGATTAATTATAACCCCCTTTAAATATATACCTATGGGCAGTATCATTTTACTGTCTACCGCAGTATGATATTGGCATGCATGTTTCTACATGTAGTTTTTTCCTGTACTTATTCAACCTTGGTGTAGGCCTCGCTGATTAAACATGAGCCAAGCGAGAAACGTGAGCAGCCAAACGTCTGCATATAACATGCCTAATGGCATGTCGAGTCATATTAAACTAGGCCTTGAGAGATCAAACATACATAGGGAGGCATAATGGGTGCTATTGATAATGATGAAAAATGACTCAAAAACTTATTTGCATTGAATCACTATTGTATGCAAATGATTGTGTCTACACCCAACATATAATCTCTTGCATTCATAGATGTCATTTGGTCATAGGTCCATTAATTGTGAATCATACCCCTTACCCCCCATGGTATACATATGTCTCCACTGTGCCTACACTTATAACAGAGGCCTTGTTTACATGAACCCCAATACAAATAACATGTATAGATATTGAAAGATTCAATCTATCATGTTTCCTTTATGTACAGTTGACATAAATCACATGCATAGCTGTACACAGGCAATGCTTATTGTCACATGTGTGAACATGTGTCTAACCCTCTCTCTCTCTCTCTTTCTTGCACAATTACTTGAAATCTCTAAATCCGTCAATACATCCTGGTTGATCAGGAGGTACATTGAACAGATCATTCAGGGTAGGTCTATTATTGGACAGCTCTATTATTTATCTGTATACCTGTATTTCATTTGACAAAAATTATTCTTGTGATACCCCCACATCCATTGTCTATTGGTTGATCTCATTTACAGTTCATTCCCAAAAATAATAAATCCATCAAAATTATAGATCTAAAGCCATACAAAGTAAATAATGGCAGCTACATTGTTTAAAAATTGTGTTTTAAAAAATGTAACATGACAACTACCCCCCCCCCCAAAAAAAAAAATAAAAAAAATAGGGTTAGATTTTTGGATAGTTGTCCTAGAACGAAAAAAAAACAAAAAAAAAACACTACCATTGTAAGGCCTAACAACATTTATGTACCATGGTACAATATAAAGTTATCAGTAATTTACTTCAATCCATCAAAAGTTAATTTAAACTTTTTTTGGAATGAAATGCTTCTTCTTTTTTGTTTCTTTTTGATATTCAGAGATATTGGAACCAAACAGCAATTTTGAGAAAAAAATAATACAGTCCACTCCCTTATTATGAGACACTTGGGACCAGACCAGAATTTTGGAGCCAATAACCTTATTACAAATTTTGATATAAATGGATAGATGGATACACATCAGGAATGAGTGAAATGCATCTTAATATTTCTTTTATCCATACTCATTATAACGGGATTAGACTGTAGATTACATGTACATGCCATTTTTTTTACCTCGGTTAATATTGGCTGAAAACGCTGTTCATGCCCTTTTCAAACATTAGATGATGGACAGCACCAAACGATGAACACCACTCTTATGAATAAAAAGGACATGTGGCCTTGCGTTTTATAGTGGGCCCCCATATAGGTGGTGTCGTTACATGTGCACGACAAGCACAGAAATAAATAATGATATATAATGCTAAATACATGTGCTATATGGGTATGCTTGGTATTAAGTTGAAGGGAATTAATCTGGCAATTAGTTAAAAGTAAAAGAATTGCAAATGGTTAATTAGTTTTTGAGTAATTAGCGTTTAATTAACTCTGAGTAGCCATTTTTGCACGGTGGAGGAGGAGCATAAATTTCTATTCTTTAACAAATTAAGCTTTTACCTTCACATTACCTAAACATTAAACAGTTTAATTGTAATATCATCCATTTATGAGTAAAAATGGATCAAATCTGAACTTAAGGATACTTAATTAAGCTAATTAAGCTAATTTATTAATTTCTCTAAATGAGTAAGATGGTAGTTTAAATTGAAAACAATTGGTGTCAAACTTTAAATATGGATGCTACATGGGTAAATTGGGTATTACGGTAGTTAAAAGGGAATTAATCTAAAAGGTTAAAGAAAATACCTTTGGTCATTCTATTTATGAGTAATTAACGATTAATTAACTCCAACTTCTGGATTGCCAGACCAGCGTCATAACCACTGGCTGTCTGGTTTCAAATTTATCACACAGCAGTTGCGTGTGTTTCTACCAACATGCATGGTTCTACAGTTGGAGACAAATGAATAAATTAATTGTCTATTTAACTTCCCAACGGCGTAAATTCCTTTACGTTTAAGTTATGTATTGTTGGAAAGGTCCGACTTTGAAGAGTTCGAATATGCATGTTATTTTTTTGAAGGGTCCTTAGTTTTTTCTCTGCCAAGAATTTTCTGGAAGTACTTTTCCCCCACCTTTTTTCACATATTTTGATCTGTAACTTCTTATGACTTAACCCTATCCCTTTTCAAAATGATTTTTTGAATTCTTCAGACAATTCTCTTTCGGAATATGTATACTTTTTGGGATATAGGGTGTCAAATATAAGAATAATACTCTATTAAATAAAAACGGTACAATTTCTTTGAAAACATATTATGTAACGGTAAAGGGCCCACCTCAAAATGCATAGCCATGTACCACTTTTAACCAATGTCAAAAATGACATGTATTGTGAGGAAAAAACATTTTTTTTTCCTCATTTTGTTCATGTTGGGCCATGTCCATGAACATTAGCATAGAAAAATGCTCACTCCACACTTTATTGAATCACAGGAAAAAACATGAATATGCTCAACCCACAGTCAAATGCAATATAGTAGTCCACTCCCACTAACGAGGACAGATGGACATTTTGTTGTATCTCATTTAAAAGGAGTGGACCGTCTTTCACTTTTATCGAGATTTGATACATCAACACTCTTCTACTTTGCCATCAATGGCAAATTTCATGGAATACCATATTTAGATTTGCTGTTGAGCAATGTTATCATGATGTGTACCATTGATGGCAAAGTTACAAGTTAAACCTTTTTTTTTTTTTGCGACATGGCCCTAGGTTTTCTATTCTGGGAGGGGCTATCAAATGTCTACACTCACAATCTTTCATCTCCAATTTATGAAATACATGCATGTAAGAAACAGCGATAAATATGAAAGGAAAGTCTGTTGAGAGAAAAAAGCAAAGAAAAAGAACAAAAAGCCCTAAATCAACACCACACTATACACATACAAAAAAAAAAAAATCAAATACATTGTATGGAAGTGCAGATCATGGAAAGAGACATTGTTCTTTGGCATCAGGGGAAGACCACGACATACTGAATTATGTATTTGAAGCAAAATTGTACACACGCTCGACACACCATCGTTCATAAAACAAGGAATACAGTTCACAACTCTTGCACAGATCAATGGAAAAGGATAATAAAAACAGTCCACTCCAGTTATAACAAGAGCATCTGGCCCACGCAATTTACCTTGTAACAGAATCTCATAATACTGAGCAAGTACAAGACATTTGTATATTTGAACCATGCTCGTTAAACTGGGAGTGGACAGTTTTCAACATACCCGTAGCAAATATTCTCATCAAATATCACACCTGGTCATGAATTAAAAGTAAAAACAGAAAATATTCATATTGCATGGTTTCTTTAATTTTTCCTTATGGTCGTCGGCTTTCCTTGATATTGAATGTCACATAGCATATTATCAAAAGTAAGAAATTGGAATGAAATAGAACAGGGCAACAAAATTAAAGTTTCAGGGTGTATTTTAGTAGTGTATTTTTAAAAACCATTAGTCGGAAAGTCCCAAGCCCACTATACATCTCCTTTCCTTTGAAGAAAATTGATAAAATGGTTAACCCAAAATGAATTTCATGTGGGCATTCAGTCTATTTGCATAGGGAAAAGAATGTTTTTGGGGCAAGTTCAAATTTTATGCAACTTTGTTCCACACATTACTGACAAATAAATTACCATAACTTAATTATGAAATGATTAAATCTCACTTGTTTAAATGATTGCGATGAATATTTCATAAAGTTATGGTAAATTATTTGTCAGTAATACTGGTGACAAAGTTGCAAAATAGCTTGGACTTGCCCTTTCATGTAATGAATAGGGCCACAGTTTAAAAAGTGCAAATGGTAAAGGAGAGACCATTTTATCAACTATAAAGAATCTGCCTCTTGGCACTTGGGTCTCTTTGTGAGCTCTGCAAATCTTGATAACGATTCTTCTTGTAATTGAATGGGTGCATTTGCTCTTGATAAGTTAAAGCCACATTTATTTGTTTAGAATATAATAGACTTGCTTGTCATTTATGAGAAATATAGATTAATATTGGACTGTCCATCTATATCTTAATCTTAAATATTCGCATCAAAGACTCTATTGACCACCACGGAGACGGAGAACAAGATGGAGAGTAGATTCCTTCTGGATGTTGTAGTCTGAGAGAGTGCGGCCATCCTCGAGTTGCTTTCCAGCAAAGATAAGACGCTGCTGATCGGGAGGATGCCTTCTTTGTCTTGGATCTTGGCTTTTACATTCTCGATGGTGTCACTTGGCTCGACCTCGAGGGTGATGGTCTTGCCAGTGGAGGTCTTGACGAAGATCTGCATACCACCACGAAGGCCTGAGAACAAGATGGAGAGTGGATTCCTTCTGGATGTTGTAGTCTGAGAGAGTGCGGCCATCCTCGAGTTGCTTTCCAGCAAAGATAAGACGCTGCTGATCGGAGGGATACCTTCTTTGTCTTGGATCTTGGCTTTTACATTCTCGATGGTGTCACTTGGCTCGACCTCGAGGGTGATGGTCTTGCCAGTGAGGGTCTTGACGAAGATCTGCATACCACCACGAAGCCTGAGAACAAGATGGAGAGTGGATTCTTCTGGATGTTGTAGTCTGAGAGAGTGCGGCCATCCTCGATTTGCTTTCCAGCAAAGATAAGACGCTGCTGATCGGGAGGGATGCTTCTTTGTCTTGAATCTTGGCTTTTACATTCTCAATGGTGTCACTTGGCTCGACCTCGAGGGTGATGGTCTTGCCTGTGAGGGTCTTGCAAAGATCTGCATACCGAAGCCTGAGAAACAGATGGAGAGTGGATTCCTTCTGGATGTTGTAGTCTGAGAGAGTGCGGCCATCCTCGAGTTGCTTTCCAGCAAAGATAAGACGCTGCTGATCGGGAGGGATGCCTTCTTTGTCTTGGATCTTGGCTTTTACATTCTCGATGGTGTCACTTGGCTCAACCTCGAGGGTGATGGTCTTGCCAGTGAGGGTCTTGACGAAGATCTGCATACCACCACGGAGCCTAAGAACAAGATGGAGAGTAGATTCCTTCTGGATGTTGTAGTCTGAGAGAGTGGCGGCCATCCTCGAGTTGCTTTCCAGCAAAGATAAGACGCTGCTGATCGGGAGGATGCCTTCTTTGTCTTGGATCTTGCTTTTACATTCTCAATGGTGTCACTTGGCTCGACCTCGAGGGTGATGGTCTTGCCGTGAGGGTCTTGACAAAGATCTGCATACCACCACGAAGCCTGAGACAAAGATGGAGAGTGGATTCCTTCTGGATGTTGTAGTCTGAGAGAGTGCGGCCATCCTCGAGTTGCTTTCCAGCGAAGATAAGACGCTGCTGATCGTGGAGGGATACCTTCTTTGTCTTGGATCTTGGCTTTTACTATTCTCGATGGTGTCACTTGGCTCAACCTCGAGGGTGATGGTCTTGCCAGTGAGGGTCTTGACGAAGATCTGCATACCACCACGAAGCCTGAGAACAAGATGGAGAGTGGATTCCTTCTGGATGTTGTAGTCTGAGAGAGTGCGGCCATCCTCGAGTTGCTTTCCTCCAGCGAAGATAAGACGCGCTGATCGGAGGGATGCCTTCTTTGTCCTGGATCTTGGCTTTTACATTCTCAATGGTGTCACTTGGCTCGACCTCGAGGGTATGGTCTTGCCAGTGAGGTCTGACGAAGATCTGCATACCACCACGAAGCCTGAAGAACAAGATGGAGAGTGGATTCCTTCTGATGTTGTAGTCTGAGAGAGTGCGGCCATCCTAAGTTGCTTTCCAGCGAAGATAAGACGCTGCTGATCGGGAGGATGCCTTCTTTGTCTTGGATCTGGCTTTTACATTTCCGATGGTGTCACTTGGCTCGACCTCGAGGGTGATGGTCTTGCCGGTGAGGGTCCTTTACAAAGATCTGCATGATGACCTACAAAATAAAGGGGAAAATATATTACTACAAGTGCAAGTATCCAGTGCAGTAGAGATGTGACAATTTCAATACTTCAACTCTCAACTTTCTACTCCCATTTGAAATTTTGAAAACCATCAAAAAGCACTTGCCAACTTTTCATTTCTCACACGATTTCAAATCTACAAAAATATCTTAGATTTATCCCCAATCGTTCTGTGAATGTGCACACTGGAAAACCACAGGTCCAGCAGCAGCCACAGCACCATTTATTGCATCATAATGAATTATCTTCATTGATTTGTGAGTCACACTTGCACACTGACAAAATCAGATAGGCAGTGCTTTGTGCAACTGCAACTTGCAGTTATAACTCGTATTATTATTCCGCCCTTGCGCTTGCAGTGCAAGCGCAAGGGCGGAATAATAATGCGAGTCACACTCACTCACATTCATTTGTCGATATTTTCACAATGTTCAATGACATTTTCAAGCCTCATATTACACTCGAAATGAAACATCTAAAATCAGTTACACACGTAGTTTGGATTTTAATTATAATTTCTAGCGACATTACTGCATTTTTGCATAAAGTAGAGTTAATCGCTCAGTTTCTTTTCATTGCATTTTTTTTTTTTTTTTTTTTTTTTTTTTTTTTTTTTTTTTTTTTTTTTACCAATTCTCAATCTCAGTCTCACTCTCTCGACATCGGCACAGTTCGCCTTTCCAATCACTCGTTTTATACGTCAAAAGGATAACATCATTCCACAAATTAACCTAAAACTGGCTACGCATATATTAGTTTAGGATTATGTTAAAATTGTACAATTCTACTCACGTTTCAAAGGAGAATCTAGCAGAAGATTAGGAACAAATTTTCTTGATGTGGCGTAGATGAGAGAGCGCGGATATATTGACGCTGCGTCGCTTGTGTATATTTTATATGGGGCCTTGTGTGGGCTTACGATTGGTCCTTCTCGGTCACATGCTCAATTTTACAACTTTTCATTGGATAGTAAAGATAGGACGTGTATCTACGGCATAATGACGTAATTGTACAGGATGGTGCAACAAAGGAAACAAAATGACTCGACAGGAACAAAAGCTTATTGCAATATGCTGCGCTGCAAATTTCCGGATGTTTTGGCATTAAAAGTCATATGATAATATTATCATTTGGAAGCGATGATCCAGTGGCGCATATGGCCCGCTGGCGATCCCAGGCTACGCTGAGAAGAGAGCGCACTCCAATTGAAAAAAAAAAAAAGAAAAAAAAAAACACACCCAACAAAAGAGATTATATATAAAATAAATAAATATAATAAATAATATAAAATAAAGTAAATAAAATAAATAAATAAATAATAAATAAATAAATAAATTAAATAAATAAATAAATAAATAAATAAATAATGAAATAAATAAATAAATAATATAAATAAAAAATAAGTAAATAAATAAAAAATTAATTAATTAATAAATTAAAAAAAAAAAAAAAAAAAAAATTGCTGGTATAGATCTAGGCCTAAAGAGGTAGGTCACGTTAAATCGGGTATTGTTTTTGTGTGCGAGGGCGGACAGCACATTCATCGTCCGGTCCTTCAAATCGATGCCGGACTTGGCGCCCCCAATCCATTTTCAACAACGCTGATCCGTCACTGGATATGGCATATCAAAAATCATAAACCTCTTTTAAAAAATAGAGGGAACAGGACAATTCAGGCGGCGATTCAGAACGGTTTTTAACCAGGCGGTGCAAAGTCGTAGCCTAGAATTTTTCCAGCGGACGTTACGCCTGGCAGGCTGCATAAGGCGGGGGGGGGGGGGGGGGCGGGGTGCGGGTGCTTTTGGGGGGCCGGTACGTGTTGACAGATTTTTTTGCCTTCGCGGTCGTTAAAATATTCAAACATACTACATATAGGGGGTAGGGTCAGTAGTTTCAGCGTTCCGCTTCCGAACAACTGACAAGCCAAAAATAAAAAAAAAAAAAAAAAAAAAAAAAAAAAAAAAAAAAAAAAAGGCTTTATTAGCAGTTTTAGGCGGTGCGTTAAAAAGGTCTATGTACAATATGTATCCTGATTTCCAAATTGTACGGGGTGCGCTAGCACCTTTAGCCCCCCCCCTGGATCCGCGCCTGAATATAAAGAAACTGAAGAAAATAATTGATAAAAGTAGATATATAGCGGCCTATCTCCGACTGAGCTGTAGGCCTGTAAATCTTATTATTAATAATTGCGTGAATATGCATCATACGCTCCTGGCCGTACACTTCCTCAACTCCGCATTTGTGCTAAACGCAAAAATGACGTGCGAAATGTAATTTTGCGTATATATGCATTTTCTAGTCGGATTGGTATATTTTGTTTTATTTCGGTTATTACTCATTTAAAATGCAGATCAAGTTTTTATGTAAATGCATCGTAATTAAGTGGATAGCCTAATACTAGCAGAACGAAATCAATTAAATCGCGAGAAAACAATTAACAATTGAATATATATACAGGTAATATTGAGAGAAATGAAAATCAGAATTAATTAAATCATATCACTTCATGTTGCAATTTCGTTAGTCAGAAGTATCTGTGGCGGAACTGTAGGGCATGAGGGGGGGGGGGGGCACAGTGGGGCGTCGGCTGCGCCTCCAAACATTTAACCAGCCTGTAGAATCCTAAACTTTTTGACGCAAGAACACCGAGAGAAATAAAAGGTTTATGGCGCCCTCATATATCTCGCGGTAGCTAAAAGTTACTTTAAAAACTTGTTGGCCTATGAGCTCCTTTGATTCTGAAGCAAGGCGGGAAACTGACATCGATCACGGCAATTTTTAAACCAACCCCAGCAAACATAGAACGTTTTCAGAACGTTTTCAAAACGTTTTTTTTTAAGGTCCTGTACGTCTTTGTTCTATATGAACGTTTTTAAAACGTTTATATAACGTTAAAGTGTGGACTTCTCATTTATGTCAAAGTTTTGATTTTTTGAGAACGTTTGAAAAACGTTTTTTTGGACGTTACAAAATTAAACGTTTTGTATAGGACGTTTATAAAACGTTTGATATAGGACCTTTAATAAACGTTTGTGGACGTTTTGTACATAACTTTTACAGAACGTTTTATATATAGGCCTACGTCCAGTTCAATACATCGATCAACTTAGAATTTTTTTATACCGTATACCAGAAGTGATCATTATGTTTTCTAACGGTGCAACTAAATAAAAACAAATAAAAACACGGATCACTAAAATACGATTTCTCTATTGAAAGCGAGATAATGTTTGTTTCATTATATATGTGTACACGATTCATAAACTAAAAAAATAAAATTAAAAAAAAAATACATGACGATAACATATTTTTAATGATTTTACATATTCAATATTACCTGTAATTTCAAATCATTTCATATACGAAGATCTTTACACATCAACGAACGAGGCCGCGCGCCGAGGATTGATCGATGACGTCATTCCAGCAAAAACAGAACACAGAACGTTAAAAACTAACGTAACGATTTAATCAAAACGTTCACAAAAGTTTTAATTGAACCTTATAATGAGACTTATTTTATTAAACGTTTTATGAACGTTTTTTATACGTCCAAATAGGACCTTATGCAAATGAGAAGGTGATTAGCATAATATAATACATTACAGAGGCGGCGGAACGAATTTGAAAGTGGGGGGTCACGATGGAAAAGGGGCACTTTATCTGAAAAAGGGGCACTTGAGACCAGAGGCTTAAAGAGAAAATTATTCAGATAAGTAGGGGTGCGCAAATAAATTTGCCTTTAAATTTGTGCTTTTAAAAATTGTAATGGCTTTGTATTTTATTCATGATAAACAAACGGAATGCGAGCGCGAAGCGCGAGCCGAAAAAATTAAGATAATTGCTCATTATAAATATAGACCCTATATAGTATCCGCGAGCGCGAAGCGCGAGCTTAAATTCGTTAGCTGAAAATTTGAGTTAATTTATTGTGCATTATATAACTTAATATCTGCAAGCGCGAAGCACAAGCCGAAAATTTTGAGCTCAAAATTGGAATTAATTGTGCATCATAGGCCCGAGACCCTATTAAGTATCCGCGAGCGCGAAGCGCGAGCCGAAAATTTGGGTTTTAAAAGACATGTGGAGTAACAAGGGGCACTTTTTTGTATTAAAGCGCCCCTTTTTAGTAATAAAAGTGCCACTTTTTAATATAAAAATGGCATTTTATTAGCTAAGAAAAGGGGCACTTTTTAGTCATGAAAAGGGGCACTTTTAGGATGGATGAAAAAGTGGGGGGTCACAGTGCCCCCCCCCCCTGCCCCCCTGGTTCCGCCGCCTCTGATACATTATAATTTTATCGAAATAAACGTGTTTATTGAAATTA
Organism: Paracentrotus lividus; assembly: GCA_940671915.1. NCBI lineage: Eukaryota > Metazoa > Echinodermata > Echinoidea > Camarodonta > Echinidae > Paracentrotus > Paracentrotus lividus. The sequence continues at coordinate 34,969,719 of CALNVZ010003425.1, read as the reverse complement.
TTTCGAATTAACAGTAATAAATTCATTCGTTGGTGTTTCATTTCATTGTAATATTGTTCTGAAACACACATAAATATAAAGAAAACTAATTCAGAATTGGAATGTACTAACACTTTCAATAAACTATAAATTTTATGGAGCATCGTTTAGTGTTAAATCCTAATGATATCCAGTAATGTCTGCTTTTAAGCATGATTTAGATTGGAAACACTTCACTCTTAAGTGCCATTAATGGTGACCAAGGGTTTGAGGTGCATGAATCATATAACATATTTGTATTTAGATTTCCAAAGGTTTTTTAAAGGTTTTCTAGACGTTCTTAAAACGTTTTTAGTACATTTCAAGGTTTTAAAAAAATGTTTTAAAAACGTTTTAAGAACGTTCCAAACGTTTTTTAAAGGTTTTCTGCATGTTCTAACAACGTCCACAATATATTTAGAACGTTTTCAAAAGTTTTTTTTTTACGTCTCGAGCTTCTGAAAGGTTTTTAAAGGTTTTTTTATTGGTTCTTTTAACGTTTATAAAACGTTTTTAAAACTACACACTCACAAAAAACAGTAGAAACAGATAGCTTGGGGGGAGAGATGCTCAGATAAAAAAAAAAGAAGAAAAAAAAAAAGACCTTGATTAAAATTTTCATTGGGGCGGGAAGGGGCTGCCTGTAAGATAATTCATGTATAGTGTTCAGAAAACAGGGCACTATATAAATACATTTATTCATGAGATAATTCGGAATGACGATCAATCAATGGCATAATATAAGCTTCCGCTATATATACTTGCCTCATGAGTACATTGTATACAGTGGTGGCCAAAATTATTAGAACACCTGAACCTACACAAAGTCTATGGGATTATCAATGCCCTAGTTCATTTGCCGAAATCAGATCAAAAGTATCTTTTGTGTGCCATGAGCTTTCATGGCTTTTTAGCATAGGGTCTAACGTATATGTTGATACCAAATTTATATAGTTTCGATCATCTGGTAATGCGCAGCATTAAAAATAGTTGCGCTATGCGCTTTTGATTTCCCCATAGACTTGTGTATTAAACATGTACGTAGTCCAAATGCAAAAAAGTAAAATGCCAAATTCGTATGCCGATTGCTCAAAAAGTATTTGCGGTGCAAGTATGAAACTTAGCAGTCTTATTTATTGTAATATACCTCAAATACATTCTAAGTTTCAGCAAATTTGGTCAAATGGGGAGGTGGATTCGCCCCCACCCTTGGTGGTTAGATGACCAAATAAACATGCCCATAGAAGGTTAAGACTATTCTTTTTTTTTATTTAACGAAGATACTCCTTGTAAATGTATATTTTTTAAAGGAAATTTCATGAGCAATTCAAATATGTTGAAATATTAAGGGTCACTGGAACAATGGACTTAAATAGGGGCACTGAATTAAAAAAATTGGGGCCCTTCAAAAATAATTTTAAAATCCCCACATAAGATGTCACTACTTCACTCTTAGTTGTTATGAATGCCATTTTTGACATCCTCAGGAAATTTCCTTTCAGAATATATATACTTTTGTAGGAAGAGGCCTAAAATGTTTAAAGTTATGACACTTTGATCCTGAAAGGGGCAAGATTTTCAAATTTTGCAATTGGTGGGGTGACATAAAACAGGGCGACTTGGGGGCGAGTTCCCAACGCATGGCTTTGTTATTTCGTTTTTAAAGCATATTGATGATATTCGGAGACATTCCAACCATTTTATAGGTATTGAAATGGTCAACTGAATGAAAATTATTAAAATCATTTAAATGTGCTTGGTGTTCTAATACTTTTGGCCACCACTGTAATATCTTAAGGGCGAGCTAAAATTTAAAATCAAGATTCTGTAGGCACCTTTTTTCTTTGTGGCTGTTGTTGTTGTTTTTATTCTGGAAACACAACATAACAGAGCGCAAAGATGCAAAGCGACCTAAAAGCAGGACATTTTACTCGTTTTCGGAAGTTACCCTTTGGGAAATGATACCAGAGCGCCAAGGAGACCAAAAATATTTTTTCTGTGTAGGCGGAAAAAAGTGATAAAAAGCACAGAATTAAGTACGTTATGGGTTTCAATTTTGTCAGTAGCTCCTCATCAACAGTCCTATGTACTATACACTTCAATAAAAGCCCCCGGAAAATTTCAGAGGAGTTGTTTTCCCCCCTGCTTGAGATCATTATAAAGCGCCCCTAAATTTCAGGTAAATTTGGCGCCCCTTAGTTTAAGATCGTTTTTGGAGCCCCTATTAAGTTAAAGATCAATTTTGCGCCCACTTAAGATCAATAGTGTCTCCCTAAATTTGATATCAATTTGGTACTCCACTAAGTTCACGATAAATTTTGGGTCCTCTAAGTTCAAGATAATTTAGGTACCTAATTGGTGCCCCCCCCCCCGCAGCTGGTTGATGGATTGTTTTCTCTTTCCCCCTCTATATTGTGCTTTTGTTTCCCCTTTTCCTCTCTTCCCTTTCCTCCTTTTCTTGCCCACTCTCTTCCACTCCTTTTTTATACCTTTTCCCTATTCATTTTGCTTTTATGTCCCTTTTTCCTCTCTTCCTTTTCACCCCTTTTCTTGCCCCCTCTCTCTCACTCCTTTGCTCTACCTTTTCCCTCTTCCCTTCTGTTTCTTCTTTTTTATTCCTCTTTTTTTTCTGTCTCTCTCTTTCCCTCTTCCCTCTTATTTCTTTTGATTTCCTCTCCTATTTCTTCTCTATTTATAAATAGTCTTTAACAAAACCACAAAAACAAACCTAAAATATATACAATGTATTATACTTTTTTAATTACATATAATAAATGATAATTATTGCTTTGCAATTCAATTAAACAAACAATGCCATCTACACTATGTAGCTCCTACATGGTAGGAGCTACATATATAGAGACTTTTCAGTTTCAGTTTAGATTTTACTACATACTCCAATCAAACAATCATAAAAATGAAAAAATTACATGTCATATCAATACAGTACATTATTTGATAAATTATAAGATGAATGACATCAGTAGTATAAGAAATAAAGAAATATGAAGGAGCCTAAGTTAAAAGCTAAGCTTCTTACATTATAGGCTCCTTTGTGTAAATGATATATAGAAATACATAAATAAATAAATAAATAAATAAATAAATACAAAGATATATAAATAGGAGTAACTTAAATATGTTCATAATGATATCCTTTTCACATTGAATCACCTATCTGTACGCAATGGCAATAGTGAGGCATACCGAGATAATGTCATCATTTGTTGTGGAATGACGACATCATCTTGGCACTACATTATATTCAGTGAACTGAGGTAGTGATACTATTACAAAATAAAGACAAGGTAAGATACAAACTAGGGTTTGTATGTAAACTGGTCAAACCACCAAGAGGAAAGTGTTTGCTCTGTCTGTATTTAATTTCTTCTTAATGTAATTTCTTATGGGGCTTCTGTTTAGAGGAGTAAATACTAAATTTTATACAAGATTAATTGGCCCAACATGAATTTGTGTACTCCAACAAATCTCACCTTACCCACCATATATGTAGATCATCTAAGTATTTCAAAACAATGATATCTCAACTTTTTTGCTGGGCAATATTTGTGGCAAGGTTACAAAATGTTTGCAAAACTGTAACTTTGTAAGATTATAAGGAATATTATAAAATGGGTGGGATCACTTCAGTTGATATTCTCAAGAAACATGTACCAATCAAAAGTGTCATATATTCTCTTTACAACTGCATGTACATCTCTTAAATGAAAAGCTTTACACAATTTAATATGGCAGACATTTTCGGCTCAAAATGTTTTCACCATGATCATGGTAATCTTGTTTGGTGATCCAGAATGATTTGAACGTTGGAAGAGATGCAGCAATGGAGCCTCCTATCCATGCGGCATATTGGCGAAATGGTGGCGCTATAACACGAACCTAATCATTGGACAAAATCAATGAAATTTCCATGTTAGCAGCATGAATAGGAATTCATAATTACTACAACTTTTCATGTTAAAATTCAAAATTGTTTAGGGCTGAATTTTAATTTTTTTGTTCATTCATAGGCTACTTCTCTACAATGTTTTTTTTGGGGGGGGGGCCGATTGTTATTTTGAAGGTCAATTGTATTAACATAAAAAATTTCCTACACCTGGAGGTCCATTAATCTGAAAATGAATTAGGGTTTGATTATCCCAACATTTGTTATCAAAATCCAAATGAGTTTGCTGTCCAAAGGTTCGTTTTTGATTTTTTTTCTTCAAAAAATGAAATCGAGTTTGATCGATTCAGTTATATCATTTTGGGATTAATGAGCCCTTTCCCCACATTTTTTTTTTTTTTTAAATCGAGTCTTTAGAATAATGCAGGGTAGGAATTACAAACCTTAATTCCTATGAAACTTTTAAAATGAACTGTAACCGTTAATTACTTGATAAAACTAAACTCACCCCACATGAGAGATAATCTGGTGTCTCTACTTCACTTTCAAGCTTCTCATTGATGCCAGGGAAGAGAGTGTTTCCACCACACAGCATGATGTTCCGGAAATAGACAGGTTCATAATCATCTTCCTCATCAGTTAGGTATATGCAACGGGGGATTGCCTTGTGGAAACCTATTTAATAGATGCACAGAAAAATATTATCTGGTTTTGTTATAAAAGTGAAAGACAATTTTATGTTCAAGTAAATGAAATTGTATATCCTGAGAGAAACTGGTAAAACTTGATGCCTTTCCATTTAAAGTGGCCAACATCTTTTGTTGCTCCATGACACCAAAAAAATCTTGAACATTGCAGTCTACCCGAATCTTGCATGTTATAAAATATAAAAGACTTATATGCTACATCATTTTGTCCAAGCTATAATAATGTATAATGTATGTGAGCTATAATTCTGAACTCTCCAGGGCTCATTTTTGCTACAAATTTGGGGGAGGGGTAGTGCTATATTTCATGAAGTAGTTTGCTAAAACTCATAGGTCATAATTATGATTTTCCATTAGGAGTCTAGGGAACATTCTGTAGACTCTTTACTGTCCAGTCCTGATATGAAATACTTACCAATGCAATCACCTTCAGGATGCAAGACAAATTCTGCAATCTTCCGACCAACATTTTCAAATTGTTCATAGCCTGGATTACAAGTTCTATCCTTCATCTCAAAATGTCCATGACGGCACTTAAATTGTTCCGCCTCTGCATGATCAACTTCTTTTCCAAATTTGTCCTTCAGAAGATTTTGAGTATATTTAGTCACGTCTCTTCCCCCAAAACCTAGCTGAACTAGGCCATATGGCGGCCTGTGTCCATCATGTACAGTAGAAACATTTGAAGACTTATAACTTGAAGACAACACAATACCTGATGACAGACCTACAGAGTAGAGGGCCATCACAGGTTCACTTGCTAAGAAGAACGCGGGCACTTCCAACTCTTCGAATGCAAACTCCACTAGCTTTTGACGACATTGGCGCTCAAGTCCTGGTTTTTCAATCATTAGAATAGGCTGTTGTGAACTTTGTATGCTGATCTTGGACTCCAATGCATGCTTGGTGATGAGCGCAAAAGTTTCCCAGTCGCTGATCGTGCGGTCTGCTATCACAGACTCCGGTGAATGATCAACTGATGCTACGTCGGAAGGAAAAATGTGATCTGGTGATGTTTTCTTAGGGTCGCTAAGTCCAATTTTGGTGAACGCATTCCCAACATCTAGAATGACAGGCTTTACCGCTTCCATGGTCTGCTTGGTTTTGTTTTATCCAAACCATTGCATTCTAAGAGAGAAAACATATACACATGTTATGCAGTTCATAAAGAAAAACATGAATATTTATACCATTAAATTGTTGGCATAGTCGGTACACAAGCCCTCTAGTAGAGTATACTTAGTAATGCCCCATGACACTTGCCCGAATTATGAATCGTTATTCCGAAGGTTCATTATTCCGAAAATAGAAAAAGGTTCGTCATTCCGAAAATAGAATAGGGGCCTAAGGTTCGTTATTCCAAAAATACAGGCCCATAACTAGGGGGGGGGGTTCGGGGGGTTCGAATGAACCCCCCCGCTGGCGAGCAAAGGTCCGCTTGACCAAAAAAAAAAACAAACAAACAAACAAAATGGATTCAAAAAGAAAAAAAAAAAAAAGAGGAAAATTGTGTGAAGAGCGACCTCAGCCTACCCCTATAGTCTAGGAGCCAGCTACAAATTTTTTTACCCCATTTTCCCTATAAGGTTTGACCCTTGAAAGTGATGTAGTTCAGTACAAAGATCGAGGAAATCGATGTCAGCTGCTGCGACAGTGGGGGACTCGGCCCCCAGACCCATTAAAAAAACCCGTTTTGGGACATTTATTTACCCCATCTTCCCCATGGACCAAATTTTGTCAGTGGGAAGTAGTATGAATGTACATTGCAAAAATATATTAGCTGACAAAAAATAGTGGGGGAAGTGCAGAACTGACAGCTTCAAAGACCCCCTCCCCATACTGCGCATGCGTCGGGTCAGTATGCCGCACGTAACGGTGTGCATGATATCTCTGTATACATGGTATATATAAAACACATAGCAATCCTCTGTTCTCTGCTGATGATTCAATATATTCGACTTATTTGTAAGTTAGATTATAGGTGACTTGCCCGTTCAATAGGCTTTGATCTCTAATTTATTTTATTTATTTTTAAGGGAAGTTTTTCGATAAACAGAGATCTTGAGAAGTGGGTAATAAATGTAATAGACTGTGCAACTCCACTTTTTTTTTTTATTTTTATTTTTTTATTACATACAAAAATCTTTTCGAGGCAAAGGAGGTTTCGCATACACATTTAATTTCTATAAGATGGATAAATCTAGGCCTATAGGCTATCTTGCAGATCAACGACATTGCTAGACCCCCCCCCCCCCCATCGCCTGCACCCTTTGGCCTTACATTCATCTTTCAAGAAATAATAAGTCGTAATACAACATAATTATGTAATCGTAATATAATACATTTAGCTCCAAACAAGGCTCTGCGTAATGTGTTAACCAAATTTATTTAATAATGCTAATGTTCATTACATTTACTCGCGTGCAGCTCGGCATGTGGTATTTATATATATTTATTTTTACACAATTGAAATACAGATAAGCTACGGATCCGGGTTAGGAAATCAGGGGAGGGCACTGATCTGTAAGTATCTGTAAGTATACAGATCAGGGGAGGGGCGCAGTCAGAAATATTGAATGATAGGGGCGTAGTTGAATATATACAGAAACTGAGTGGTTTCCAATAAGATATTATTGTGCCTGTGCTTGGATCCGTCACTGCAAATGTTTCACTATGTGTTGTATTATGTATATTAGCCCATCGGCTTAATTTCTTATTTGTTATATATTGGATCAACAACAGGGACAAATCCAGGATTGAAAGTAAGCCCCCTACATAATTATTTAGAGGGGTTTATCGTGTTTCATCACTTGTGTTATTAGCAGTATCTGTTAAATTATCCAACAAGAATATCATGTCATGTTAGAATGTAAACTTTAGTAGTACATTTTTTTTATTTTTTTGCATCCAACTTCCAACTGTTTGATACTCAATAATTGGTGCAACTGTTTACAATTATCAAGATAGTTTTCAAAAGGTGAAAAGTGATATCAAATTTATCAATGGGAACATTACTTTTTTTAAATCTATTAATTCAGGGGGAAAAATGTAATATCATAGCCACATTGACCATGATATTTTTCTTTTTTTTTCCTACAAAGTACAGTCATGTAATTCCAATTATTTAACAAAAGAGGAGAAAAAGTAATAGCGTGTATCAGAAATTCCAGACTTTGATTTCATGTTTCATATTACATCGTTTGAATAGAAGACACTGAGTGTATGAGTCCTACCGTACGAAGATGTGAATAAGGAAAATCACGAACAAAAGATGAGAGAAAGCGGACAGGAAAGAGAAGGGGTTTGTAAGAGGGAAAAGAAATACAATGAAAGATAATAATGATCTTTAAAATCATAAAAATTATCACTAATTTTATTATTTACAATAAAGAATTATATATTTGCCTACTTTGCTATTCGTCCTCGAATCGCCCAACCAACCGATACTTTAACCCCGAAAATTTTGCTCTATTGTCTCCTATTTCCCCTTCCCCTGTGAGAAAGGCGCCCTCTCACGATGAGGGCACTCAGCCAAAACACTCCCAACAAACTTCCTCTTGTCTCATACCACCCTAAAACTTTTAAGTAGTGATGGAGACGGGGGACGGAGGGAGATTGTAGGCCAAATATATAATTCTTTATTGTAAATAATAAAATTAGTGATAATTTTTATGATTTACTTCAAAAGAATGATATATTTGCCTACTTTGCTATACGACCAGCACCGATTGTACTGGGGAGGGACAACACCTACAGTTTTAGATAATAAGGATGATGCCGTAGCCATGATAGGAACAAAGAGAAAAATTTCCTTCCATCGCATAAACGTTCACCCATTATTTGATAAGCATACACTTTCCACGGAAAGTTCCCCTAAAAACATGTCCCCGAAAGGCTGGTACCCTCGCATCGAGGTTCCTAGGATAAACGAGGTACCTTGGTCCTCGGGTCCGCCAGTTTTACTACTATCCATCTCGAGATAGTACTCCCGGTACTGGTCCGAAAGATTCCAAGGATATAACCAAATTGGACATTTATCAGGAATCAAAGGATGTCTTACAACGGCGCAACATTCTGTCAGTGCGCAACGATGAAATTTGACTAAAGAGACGTAGAAAATTCTTTAACAGACCGGAAAAATCTGTCTGATTTTCGTTCAAGCATGTCGAAAGAGAAAAGATGAATATCTCTATATTTCCAACCTAAGTGTCTCGTTGATAGAAGAGGAGCGAGCAATAACTTAGCGTTTTTCCCGACATATACAAAACAGGGAGAATCCTTTGGAGGATCTATCCAGACAGAACCTAGAGACGTGGTGTGAAGGAGGGTAAGCTAGGACCTGAGGTCCTCGCGACCACTCAATCTGAGTAGGGACTTTAAGAGATAGAAAACTAAAAAGAACTGATGACAGAAGAACCGCTGAAATTGACTATCCATCGGTAAGAATTTGAAATAGCTGGATAGCTGAAAAAGCTGGGATAGCTGAATAGCTGATCTAAATCCCTCTGGTAAGCAGAGAATTACCCCCGTCGAGTGAAAGATGATGAAAAACGGTATGGACGGGAGAAAGGTTTCTCTCGGAACCCACAGAAGAAAATCGTTCGGAAGAAGTATTTTACTAGTGGGTACACACCTACTCCCTTAAGGTCGAGAGGAGTACAATCGTCAAATCCTGTAGCTCGAATTGACTTCTTGATAACGGCTGAATATAAAAAGGAAGATGTTTCAGGTGTTCGAGAGTTAGTCTAACCGCTGCTGTTATGCTAAGAACTCACACCACGGCAAGTGTTATGGTTTCTCCTTTAACCAGAGGAGAAACTATCGTAACCAAGTCCGCGGCTGTGGCAGAGAGGAGTGATGATAATCGTCGACGTCCTGCCCTTCTTAATTCTTCCTAGTAAACAGGAGAATACTACCCGGAAGAACCAAGGGATTTCCGGTCAGTTCCGGAAATTGAAACGACAACCTGGGTAAACCCAAACATCTCCTTTATCTAAATCCTAACCTCAGAAAACGGAAGATCCCTTACTGACGTGAAGAAGCCAAACTGAGGAGAAGTCAAACTGAGGTCGACCTTGCGACTCAGTCGCCTGAAATTCTATGAAAACAGCGACCACTCTGAAGTGAGTCACTTACGCGTCGGGGTAAAAGGAAAAAGTTTTAAACAAAGAAATTTTTCCCAAAATCGGTATGTGCGAAGCGACTGGACCGATGTTCTCGTTGTGCATCAGAACCAGAGTTGAAAGCTACTCTGCTCCTAGCAGGGAGAGTAAATCCTCTATGCGAACTAAATAAGACATCATCCCTCCGATGTCTGTTCAAACCTAAACTGTCCGCTATCTGTAAAGGTCTTGAAGTGAGGAAGAAACTTCCTCACCTTCAGGCTCTCCAAACGTTGTTGAGAGACAAAGTCTCGGAGATTCCCATCACCGAAGTCAAAGAGGCCTCGATAATGGACTCTCCCTCCTAAATGTGAAGCATATGCGGTCAATATAATTGAAGAACGGAGGGCGCTCCCATGTCTTCCCTGGGAAGTGAACTCCTTAACCGCCCAAAAAGGAATATGAGGTTTAAATTCAGTAGAAAGGAATTCTAGACGGAGGCGGACTGAAATCAGACTGGAAGATCTCAAGAGCCGAAAAATGAGAGATCACGTTAAAAGTCTGCCAAATTGGGAACTAGGACCAATAACTTCGATAGTCAACATGACATCCTTAACGTAATAACACCTAAAACCTCCTCAACGCGATCCAAGACTCTTTAAGTAGATCGGGAAGTCTACTATCTCCAAACTGGGTCTCGTCAGATGATTCGCAGTGTCCGGGAGTCCCTAAAACGGTGGAATCAACTCCTAACTCAATCAAAAAACGATGCAGTTTAAAACTTAAAGTCTGCTGCTGGTCCTCCCAACTGAGACTACGCGTATCGAGTCTCCGCTTTGGGGAAAAGAATGTAGAAATTAGACACAATTTAGGGTAGATTGTGACTTTCTCGATTTCTTCCTTTGAGCTGTGTTCCCGGACAAGGGACACGTCAAGTGGTTGGGTGGATGACTCCTGAAGACATCCCCGGATCGAGGTTCCTCAAAGTCTAAATTGAGACCGACTCTGATTGCCGAGACGATAATAATCGTCTGAGATCGAAAAAGAAAGAGTCCTTCCATCGCGACCTAAATTTTTCCAAACGTAGGTGGAGGTCACCTCAGGCGCTTCCCTCCCATACTAAAAGGGATGATAGTTCGAAGCGGATCTGAACTACTCCAGTCCTGACTTCTACCCCACTGACCAGCATGATCTCCTCGACCCGACTGTTGTGATGAAGAGTGTTATGTCTGACTTCATTGTCAGACGGTTATCCAGTTCGTAGAGATGTTGACGTGAGGATTGTAGTTACAAGCCAAACCGTAATAATAGACTTGGAGGTTGTTATCAAGCTTCTCTAAACTACCCTGAAATTCCTTGGCCAAATTCTCGGCCTCTGAAAAATTCCGACCCCAACGGATTTGGGTCCACCGGAAAGCCAGTCCAGTAAAACTGGGAATAAGACCACCATGACCCCAAGCTGTCTCAGAATCTCTTTCCTGCAGACACTGTCCCTTTGGTGGGACAGAAGGCGGGGCGAAAGACCGACCAGGATGAAGATTTTTCAAGATAAAAATTTTTCCTTGTCGAACTCGAACTCCAGTTCTGACATAAACCTCCTTTCATTTAACTACGGAGCGATCAGCCCAGTTACAAGTGAACCCTCTCTGATCATGAGATTCGATTAGTGACCCGTATTTCGACTGTCATCTCAAACATTATTGACGATAATGTCTGAAAGAAGGGGTCCTAGTTCTCCTGAGTAAAGAATAAATCTCGCCTTAGACCTTTCCTTCATTTTCCTAGTGAGTTTTAGGTAGAAAACTTAAGGCTCTGTATCTCATAAAATCTAATCTCGGAATTGCTGAAGATCCTGAGATACTTCCGGTTTGAATCCTGCATACAGATCGTATATAGGTTAAAAGCTCGGATTCTTCTCGGACAAACTCCATTGAGTCCGAACTGAGTAGTGAACTTCTTCTCCTGAAGAATAAGACGGACCTCTATCAGATAGACGGGCCTAATACGTCGCAGTTACGTTAATCAACATCATCGAAGCGCGATCTGAAATCCTTGCAAGGGTGGAGCGATGATCTGGTATCAAACACCCCCCCCCTTTTTCTTTAAGATAGAGAAATCTTAAATTTTCTCGATGCGGATTCGTGAGAACCGAACTCCGAGGAAGAGGTTAACTCCCTTAATCTAGTGCGTAGTCTTCTTAGTCTCCGATGGAAATCCCTACCACGGAGTGGTCGGAGTGACGCGACTCTGAAGGAAGAACTGCCTGCGACGTCTGCTCCGAAACATTATCGACCGGTAATTACGACATTGTAGGAATTAACCCATTCCGAGAGACTCGGTACCAATCCCGAGTCCCCTCCGGTGGGTCTCGAAATTCGCTTCCGAACTCGCAAGGAGAGCTTCTATTTCCGCCCTAAACTTGCGAAATAATCTCCTCGGGGAAGAACTCGAAACATCAAGTCTACTAGATAGGTGCTCTATCTTATTTTTAAAAATAGGTCGATATTGAAGAATAGACCGAGAAGGGAATATCGATAGCCTTGAAGAAGAAATAAATTTTCTAACAAACCCATAATATTCCGTGAAGGAAGATTTTCCGACAACATTGTAGATTGACCACCCTCCTGACTCATCAACTTCTGGATCGAAGTCAAGTCAAGGTGACCTAGCCAAAGGAATAGGAAAACCATCCCATCCCAAGCCGTTCATATCGCAATCAATTTGTGGCGAGCGATATGACATGATAGCTGTAGAATGATCCTTCCATTAAGGAAAAAGTGATATGAGGTTCTCGTAATAATTTCACCGGAGAAGGTGGGACGTGGACGTGGACTCGACGAAAAGTCCCCACTTCTCATCCTTGTGAGTGGTAGTGAACTCCGACTTTGATCACGATCAAATAACTACGATGGTATCTGACTTGATTATTTCCCATGACCAAACCAACATGATCATTCTGTCTACAAATAAATCTGTCGGGATTGATTTACCAGGGCAGGAACCATGGGAAATCGAGATGTAGAGAACAACATGACTGCAATCGATTCTGACATGAATATATTCAACAGAGATCGATTTTGGTGAGATCGATTTATTATAATCGATTGTTGTTATGATCGATTCATCAGAGATCGATTTTGGCGGGATCGATTCAAAATTGATCGATTTGGCGTGATCGATTCATCTATGATCGATTATGTTGTAATCGATTCAATCGTGATCGATTATGTTGTGATCGATTCAAACTGTAATCGATTATGTTGATCGATTCAATCGTGATCGATTATGTTGTAATCGATTCAAACTGTAATCGATTATGTTGTGATCGATTCAAAACGTGATCATTATGTTGTAATCGATTATGTTGTGATCGATTCAAATTGTGATCGATTATGAAGTGATCGATCGTATAATATTCATGATCGATTGATGTGATCGATTACCTACGATATCGATAACGATACCGATACTGGCTATCGATACTAGACCGATCTCAGGTGGCAAGCCAACCTTCGATCGATCTCGATCATGTTGGAAAGATCTCACGATCATCCCACAACTTCCACTAGATCAATGTCAACACATGATCATTAACGAAGTTGCCCTCCTCGATCCCTCACCAAGATCGATTTGGGGTGCGTCGCTGGGATAGGCCGACGATAGGCACTGAACCCGTCCCCAGGAGTTCACTTGCGTGACTCCCACACGACGACTTTCCGGGGGCTCGCGGTACCGTAAGTTGTGGACTTACCAGCTGCCACCGGCCCATACTCGCCCCCGGGCGGTTGTGAATCCCGAACTTACTTTCGGTGAAAAACAGATCTGAACAGCTTTTGTTCCCCGTCTAACTGCTCCGCGGCCTCTAATAAATATTGCAGAGAATCCGACTTCGTTGCCTTCCCTGTAGATGAGACTCTCCGATTGAGTCGGCGATGTTGAAGTCTCAGAGATACAAGAATGGATGATGTTCTCTCCCTCGGAATAAGAAAACACTCTGCAATATATGAAATAGAAAAGACACTTATACAAAAGGAGATTAGACTCTGCCCTGGACAGGAAGGGTCACAAAGGCCTCTCCCCACCCAACAAAGGGCTTCACTAAACTGAGTGAAATGAAGCGCGGTACGGGAGAACAAAGGCCCGCACCACAAGGGTGCAATATAAAAACACGCACGTAATGAATGTCAAAAGCTAGGGAGAAGGTAGACCGAAGGATTCAGTCACTATTTTGGGATTGCTTGGTTAAACACTGAATGCTCACAAAATAAGATGGATATGGACAAATTCCGAATATTCAATTAATATCCCAAGAACGGTGGAATATTTCTGCCTAGGGAGAAGGTGCCGTAAAACCCACAGAAATACTCAAAAAAACGGCCCTCAAAATACTCCAATAAATAGGAAACCACGACCTAGACATTAGCTAGGACGACTAAGAGCAAGACCCCACAAATAGGCATCAAAAAAATTCACTAAAAAAGTGAAAAACAAACCCATTTGCGGAGCAAATTCTCGAGGTTACTCGCTCGGCGGCAGCCATGAGAAAAGAGGAAAGTTTGTTGGGAGTGTTTTGGCTTGAGTGCCCTCATCGTGAGAGGGCGCCCTTCTACAGGGAAGGGAAAATAGGAGACAATAGAGCAAAATTTTCGGGGTAAAGTATCGGTTGGTTGGGCGATTCGACGAGACGAATAGCAAGTAGGCAATATATCATTCTTTGAAGTAAATAAAATTATTAGTCATCTGAATAATATAATAAGCACTCAGAATTGTCATAAAACACCCCCCCCCCCCCCATTTGGTTGCCTCCCCCTCCTCCACTCCTGCATGCTTTTCCAAGAAAAGTGACTCATATGAAATAATAAAATGGCATATAAAAAATATATGAAAGTTAGTATTTTGGAACTAATCAAAGATTATTCCATTTCTTCATTACATCATTATTACATGCATACAATATTATATATTTATAACTCTTTCTGTCTTACACACCTCTCCAATTCCTTTTGATCATATTTTGTCCATGATTCTCTCATTCATTTCCTCGTACATATCATAATTGTAAAGTAACAAATAAATTGCACCATATCAAGTGAAGCTGCATTTTGATTTTGCGTATATTATATTATGATTTTCGTTCTTCCAAAAGAGTGTGAGCGGGAGGGGTCTGAGCAAAGCTTTGATCTGTATAGGAATAGGGCGTATATTCCTAGTCTATATCCACAATATTCCTGGCATCGAGTTTATAATTCCAGACATTCATTGCATTGCAAGATTATTGTATTTAATCAAAATTAAATAACTTCCATATTTATTTTTTCAATCGGCTGAATGAATTTAAACCACAGTTAATCGGATTTCCCCTTAAAATAAACAAATAAATACATATAAAAGGGATCAAATCCCAAATATAGATAGGCAAGTCATCAATAATCTAGCATACAAATAAGTATTGAAACAGAATTATAAAAAAAAAACAAACAGATGATTACCCCGATGTTTATATACAGAGATATCATGCACACTATTATACACGGAGCACATCGTCCCGACGCATGCGCGATGTGGGGAGGGGTCTTTGAAGCTGTCAGTTTCTGCTCTTCCCCCACCTATTTTTTGTCAGCAATAATATTTTTTGCAATGTACATTCATACTACTTCCCACTGACAAAATTTGGTCCCAATGGGGAAGATGGGGTAAATAAATGTCCCAAAACGGGTTTTTTGAGTGGGTCTGGGGGCCGAGTCTCCCCCACTGTCGCAGCAGCTGACATCGATTTCCTTTGATCCTTGTACTTGAACTTACATCACTTTCAGGGGTCAAACCTTTTAGGGAAAATGCTGGGAGCGTAAATAAATTTGTAGTGGCTCCTTGACTGTAGACTACTATAGCTGTAATACATGTATTATGGTACTTCTCTCGGGTGCCAGTGAAGCGCGGAAATATTTGCGTGGAACACCTAACCCTCCCATATTTATTCCGCATAATTGTGAATAATAAATTTCTCTGGAAAATTTTCTAAATTAACAGCAGAAGCTGGTTTACACCCCCTCCCCAGGAAAAAATCCCCCTTAGGCCACATCGATCGGAGGTTTATTCACATATTGACCCAACACACAGTACCCCACTCTTAAATTCCATCCTCAGGCAGCAATATGCTCAGATAATAGATTCTCAAAATCAAGAGCTGATCCACGCCACTGATATTGGACAAGCTTTGCCACAACTTATTCGGAACAAGTCGAAGATTGAGTTTCCTATATTATGAAAAAAGCGAGTTCAAATTATATCCTTGTTATTGACCGAAAACTAAGGACAATTCATAATATTATCATTATATACTATACCAGAGGATTTTCCCAATAGGGCCCCCCATATTTTTTTTTTTTAAGTCATAATTTTTTTTTTTATTCTTCAGGGTTCTAAACCCCCACACCCGCACAAATTTTTCTTCTGATTATTGATTCTATAATATCCAATTCTGAAACATTAAAAAAAAAAAAAAAAAAATTGCCGCCCCAAAAGAATAAATGCCCCCCCCCTCCCCAACAAAAAAAAAAAAAAAAAAAACGCCCCATTTTTCATTTTTTTTATTCTTAGAATTTTTTTTTACAAGGCCCTCCAAAATGCCTCCTCCCCAAAAAAAAAAATGCCCCTCCTACATTTATTGCCTTTTATTTTTTTTTTCTTACTGCGGAGAAAAAAAAAAAAATCCCCCCCCCTCCCAAAAAAAATAAATTCTGTGGTCTCCATCAAAAAAAAACAAAAAAAAAAAAAAAAAAAACAACAAAAATATTCATCTCTCTGGTTATCTTATCTGGGGATTCCCCTCTTGCTGCCCAATATTTTTTTGGGGTAGCGAGGCCACAATATTGGGTGAGTTCAACAAACTTTGTAAAGAAGGTCAAGTTTATGAAGTGCATCAACAAAATAACACTTGTATTTGGCCTCTAAAACCCTCTGCATGGATAATTATGCATAATATCCTATTATTTTTGAATTACAACACTGTTTTTGTTATCAAAATAACCTACTGTAAGTTTATTTCATTTGCGGAAAAACAAACCTAATTTCATTTTCGGACTAAAGAACCTTATTTTATTTTCGGACTAACGAACCTCATTCTATTTTCGGAATAACAAACCTTTTTCTATTTTTGGAATAACGTACATCACCCCCCCCCCCCCCCCGCGGAATATCGTACCCCGCGGACTATAGTATGGGTTATCCCATTCTAAAAAAAAATTGTCCAAATTACTAATCATGGATCTACGCCAAGCCGGGACCCAACCTAAGGATTGAACGCAGCCTCAATAAAAATTTCAAAGCACATTTTTTCTGGCGTGTTGTGTGTGGCGTGTGTGCGCGGGGGGGGGGGGGTTGCGTAGAATCCCAACTTATTATGCAAGAGGTCCCTGTTCCGTGTTTGGATATTTAAGGATGTGATTGAGCAATAATTTGAGGAGCTGTGATTGAGTTTCCCAGTCACTTGTTCATACATGCCAAGTCTCACGCATCTTGCGTGAGAATCAAGCATTTCGGGTCCGTCTCACGATCTCACGCAGTACACTCCATTTCTCACGCAAAATGAGAAAAAGTAGCATTATTATAGATTTTTTATCATTTTGGAGTCTCTTTTGTGTACAAATTACTACTGCGCGCACGCACATGTGGTAACGCACACCGCGAGCGCACCGCTTTCAAACACGATGTGAATGATCTCACGCAATTTTTTTTTTATAACTTGGCATGTCTGCTTATTTGTCGAATGAAGTCTTTCACCTTCGGCATTTTTGCATTATTATAGATCTAGATCTAGACCCTAATTAAAGGGGACCAATACCCAAGGAAATAATCATTTTTATAAGAAAGAGCACAATTAGAGGAGCAATTTAATAAAAAGTTTCATCAAAATCGGTTATAAAATAAGAAAGTTATGGAAGTTTGAAAAGTCTTGTTTTACCTTTTATGGGGATCCTCAAACTGGCAACATCGGCTTCAAAATGGCCGATTTTATGGACAAATCTCCATTTATTTTGTACACAAATTTTCAGATTTTCCCCATTTTATTTCAAAATATGTTTTATTTACTTCTGAGCTCAAAATATGTCATGGAAAAATATATTTAACACAACATATGTTTGGCTCAGAAGGAGGTGAGACATATTTTGAAAGAAAATGGGGAAAATCTGAAAATTTGTGTACAAAACCAATGGAGAGTTGTCCATAAAATCGGCCATTTTGAAGCCAACGTTGCCAATTTGAGGATCCCCATAGAAGGTAAAACGAGACTTTTCAAACTTCCATAACTCTCTTATTTTATAACCGATTTTGACGCAACTTTTTTTAAATTGCTCCTCTCACATGTCTCATTATTATGCTCTTTCCTATGAAAGTGATTATTTCCTTGGGTATTGGTTTCCTTTAAATATCAGATTTTTTCAGTGTATTTAGTTTAGCCTAAAATCCTTGGAACAACAGACGGTATTCCTGCACAATAACATTAAAAATGAATAATAAAAGATTTCAAAGCCAAAGGCAGTTTAGGTGAGCACTAGCATGCATCATTGCAATTTTGCATGTTGTTAATTTGTTCACGTCTCACTCTCAATTTCATGACTTTCACTTCACTGTTTTAGTAAAAATTGTAGACCCCTGCCTAACGTTAGGTCTTATTATAAGATGGCTAAGTAATTTCCAGCTTGCTGATTGGTCAAAGCGTACCACGTGATCATACGCAGAAAATTGTTCTATCACCTGCCACGCCCCGGGGTCATTTTTGGCGCTACCAAATTGTCTAATGCACGGTTTGGCGCATGCGCAGTTGCAGTTCTCAAACATCGAGTTATCGATAGTACCATAGCTATGCTCCAATGAGGCACGTAAATAGTGAGCGTCTCAAAAGTCGAGATTCGATTAGTACCATAGCTTATGCTCAATAAGGTCAAGTAAAATGAGTCACGTAAAGTATCGCAAACCTCTTCCACAGTTTTTAGATATTTTCAGATATCTTTGATATTGATTTATCTTCATTATTCTTCTCATCCAAGGTATATTGACCTCCCGTTCGAAAATACTTACCATCTTATAAAATGAAATGCATTTTCCGTCGTTGTTCAGCGATATGCAGTGCACTCGAGGTTTCTTCTTCGCATGCACACTCCACACTCGCTACTCGGCTGCTGGTTGGGAAGGCGCAGGCTCAGAAAAAACCTCTGCGCTGCACTGCACACTCGCCCTAAACAACTCTCCGTTAATGCATTATTCCTATACAGTTACTACATAATCTGTATTCCAAGGGACTCTCAGACTTCAGCTATCACATACATTGTTAAGTTTACGTCAATATTTATAGATCTATCCAATCCGTATAGTGACGGCATTGTATTACCGGACACTATTATAATTCCGACGCACATCAATATACTGCGCACTTAAAGCAAAATTGTGCGCGATAGGTCGGTGCCAGTTAAATTCATCACACCAAAACATGAAAAGATTGCTAAATGAGGCCAAAATAATATAAGTTTTACCTTCATTTAATCTCCTTTTTGATAGGAAAAATGGTTAAATTTTCACATTGCATACCTTTACATTAACCAATATTGATATATAGAGGATCTATTTCTTGATGAAAAAATGATGCCTTGTTTGCCGAATTTCAACTCTCGCTAGCGTCCCTCGATCCAAATGTGACGTGCGTTATGTGGCCGTGCATGTGCACGTGATGATCATCATAAGTGCGAGGCCGTGCAAGCCGGTTCATTGCGCTGCCTGCAGCCGCGTTCATTTGCCGCTATGCCGGCCGCGAGCCGGTTTTCCAATCATGACGGATCGCGCAAGCGCAAGAGCGATACTAGGAGAACAGAAACGTCTGAAACATTATCCAAAGTTGATAAGTTAATTGAACAATTATCTTCTTAAGGCTTGGATCACACAAAAGAACAAAGATTAAGAAAAAAGGATATGTTTATCAAACAAAAACCCCAAATTAAATCCAATGACCCAGTCTCGACTAGTCAAGAGCATAAAAATATGATGATCGAAAACAAATTAAAAATAACACGCCAATATAATGTTGTAGTCCATAGAGGGCGCGTGCCAGAATTATAATGCAATTTGTCAGGCGCCGAAAATAATGTTTTCGTAAGGGTGTATGCGGCCAAGCGCAGCATACAAAGAAAAACTGTTATGTAAATATCAAAGAATTTAACATTTTTCATAAATTTGATCCATATTTGAATAACTAAGTGCGAATTTTTCTTAATTTCATTTCCTCAAACTGTCCTTTTTAAAGCAGTAAAATAAAGGCGTCCGGTAATACAATACACTGCCATACTGGATTTCTCTTCGAATTGCAAAAATAACACGAAGTGTAATATATGGGACATGCACTAAAATTCCTTACAAATTGACTTGCAGGGCGCCCTCTACGTTTTATTATCAACTAGTTTTCGATTGTTTTTGTGCGCCGCGAAGAGAGAACGTCAACGAAAAACTGAAGAAGGCTTGGAAATTTGTGTTTTTCCTGCTTGGCGATGTAAATTTTCTTGTGAAAAGTGAGTTTGCAAAGTTTAGAGTCAATACGTGATAACTTGAGAATTTTCGTAATTATTACACATGTGTTTGCTTGCCTGTGTGATATTGAAATTTTGTCTCTCTTTTTTGTGTCAATGAATGTCAATATATGTGACGCCCGTACCGTGTTGCTGAGCTGTGCCACTGTTACAATGGGTATTTTATATGCAATGACATTGGCATTGCAACACACGTTTTTGGAAATCCCCCTTTGCAGCCTGCCCCTTTGGCCTTTTCAACGAATCCAACTAGATTCCAAGATCCACTACTAGTATTAAAACAGATGTCTGAAGTTACTTACAGTCCTGCCTATAGTTGCTGTTGTTCGCTGTAGATCTGACTCAAAGTCAAACGAGGCGCGGCACACATAAATTTCTACTGCAGTGCAGCCATAGATTCTAACGTAATATAGATCTAACGTTAACTGTTAACATTAAGTTAGAGAGTCTAACGTTAGATCTAACTTTAGTCAAAGAAATTTTTAGTCCACAAATAATATGCACGATGCTCGAATGATCACGGTCGTTAGCATATGAAATACACTACCATTGTGCCTTCCAATGAACAATAGTCACGATAAAATTTAGACTCGTCATTTATTTTTTGGGTAAGTCCTCATTTCTTCATACGTTATTCGTTAAATTTCCTATTTATATTTCTCTTCCTTTTTAGATCTAAATCATCTAGAATCTATTCTAAAAAGTATTGAAAGAGTGGCTCTCCGCCGCACGTTTTGTGACGTCGAGTCTTGCAGTTTTTCTTGCGAAATGGGTCCACTTTGGTTATGATTGACAGCGCGCATGATAAACGCGGTCTTTCGAGAACAGCTGAATCGCGTTGTTCAGTTACGGTCAATGCACTTCAGTCATCGCAACCAGGAGGCGGAGCTTCATGTGATAGCTAATCAGAGCGCCCAACAATCAAAATGCATTGTCCTCTAGCTCTGTACGAACGAACTTGAAGACATTTCGATGTTTACTAGGAATGATAAAAAGAACTTTTTCGAATCTGGACTTCGCCAACTTTGTTATAACTAGATCGGCTTATGAGAAGGTCGGGTCTTACTGGGCTTTTTGTTTAATCAGGTGTGTTTTGAAGGAGTCCAACGTATTTAATGACTTTGTGTCGATATTGAGTTCATTCCAGTCCTTCGCTGTTCGGGGGAAGAAGCTGAACTTGTGGACATTGCGTTTGATGAACTGACGTTGGAGCTTGATACTGTTCCCTCTTGTTGGACGGGAGTTGACGTGGATGAAGTCATCAGGATTGATGGCAACAAGTTCTTTTATGATTTGGAACATTAGACAAAGTCTGGCATTTTTTCTTCTGTCATCTAGGGATTCCCACTCCAAGGTCTGCAACATTGTTGAGACGCTACTGGTTTGTCTATAGTCCCCCATACAAAACCGAGCTGCCTTTCTCTGGATGGCTTCGATTTTCTGTTTGTCCTTCTTGAGATGGGGGTCCCATGCTGGGGAGGCGTACTCCAGGATCGGTCTCACCAGTGTTTGGTAGGATAGTTGTTTAATCTCTTTCGGAGCTGACCAGAAATTTCGTCTTAGGAAACCCAGTACTCTAGAAGCTTTGGCACAGGCTTTGTTGACTTGAGTGTCCCAGCATAGATTATTATCTATCACCACACCAAGGTATGGGAATGTGGATACTTCTTGTAGTCGTTGACCACAGAAGGTGTACTCTTCTGTGTACGAGCAAGGTTTGGCACTGTTGTACAAGTCAATAATCCGTCCTTCCTTGGAGTACTGTACTAGCGTCTGGCATCCATACCTCAAAAAGGATATAGCCAAATTGGAAAGAGTACAGCGCAGAGCTACAAAATTAATACCTAGACTAAGGAATCTGAGTTATCCAGATCGCTTGAAGAGACTGAACCTCCCAACCTTATCTTATCGAAGGCACAGAGCAGACATGATCCAGACATTTAAGATCGTGTTTGGAATCGATGATCTAGTCAGCTCGGACTTCTTTCAACTTCATGTACACTCCAGGACAAGAGGTCACTCTAAAAAGATGAGGAAGCTCCCTTCACACACAAGAATAAGGCAGAAAGAGTTTTCTCAACGAGTTGTCAATCTGTGGAACAATCTCCCATCTTTATGTCATAGAGAGCAACAGTGTTAACTCATTTAAGTCAAATCTAGAAAAGGCATGGTGCAACATATTTTATTGTTCAAACCCTGACGTCAACTTTACTTAATTTCCCCACTGATACACATGGGCCAACAGTTACAGGAGTACCATTCAGTTTTTGCAGCAAATATTCAAGAAGATGCAAATGGGCAAATAAGTTTGTTATACTTCAAGCCCAACATCAAGGTAAATCAAGGTAAATGTGCGGCACGACTCGAGGTCAACTAGGAATGAAGGAAGTGCCGGAACATCCCCATCGGAAAATCTGCGAGCTCAGTCAGAGACAACAGTCATGATTGGCTATTGTGCGAAGCTCCTCCTAGTTTAATTCAGAGTGTGTTGACTGACTGCTTTGTGACAGAAACTGAGAAAGGTGAAATTGTTCAATGCGAATCAGTTGTTTGTGTCTGAACGAACCGCATTGATATTTAGATTTTTATCCATCATTTTGTCGATAATTGATTAGTTTCATGTGATTTAAAATAATTCCACTAGAAAACAAAAATTTCCCATTTGCCCAAGTATAGTTGGGATTACTATTTCATCCGCAGATTATATGCATGCAGCATGAAAAGCGTATATGTATGCATAGCATAGGGGTGTCTGCATTTTACGAGCATTGCTATTATAAATGACGTAATGTTATGCGCGCTGGCCGCTGCATGAATACAAATCAAGTCCAAGAACTGAAAGTTATTATTTTTTCTAAAATCTTCCGTGGATGAGGGATATAATTATAAAACAAATATATTCGCTCCTTCATTCACAAGAATGGGTAAATCTACACGATCTTAGCTACTGGAATATCTTCATTTCTTTCAGGGCTAAAGCCCTTCAGGAAATTCAAATATAGTAGATGCGATCTATAGATTTAAGCATCCTTGCTCAAGGGCCATATTATTATTAGATCTACATGTACGTGTAGCGATCTTTTTACGGCCTCTGGCTCTGATCATGCTGATCATATATTGGTAAAGGTGGTATGCTCTGACTGGCTAATCTCACGAAGCTCATCACTCAATTCATGTTTGGACAACACACGTGTGCCTTGAACTTTGAAGGAAACAATATCAGGGCCCGAGGGGGGGGGGCGGGGCTAATAGTGCGAACACTTGGGTTTTGATCTTCTCGTTTCGAAACGCGTATTACGCTCATTATATATAAGCTGTCAATCATTACCAAAATGTAGACCAATACTGTGTCAAAGTGGTTATTTTCGCGCATTTCGCTAGTCGGTTATCGCGAAAATGTCCACTTCAGTACAAGGCTATTTATAGTAGGCCATGTGTTTTAAACTGGGCCCCCATATAGGTGGTGCCGTTACATTTGCGCGACAAGCACAAACATGAAAAGTGATATAAAATTTTAAATACATGTGCCATATGGGTATATTTGGTACCATTGTGAAGGAATTATATCTGCCAATAACTTAAGATTAGAAGAAATACCAATGGTGCACTCATTTACAAGTAATTAACAATTAATTAACTTGAAGTAGCCATTTTTGCACGGTGGTGGAGGAGGAGGAGCATGAGGAGGAGGAGCATAAATTTCTGTCAAGGCCATTCCACGGTCGGGAGGACATTTGTTGTTTTCTTCTTTTTGCTTTATCTTAAGTTCAGGTAGTACTTTGGGCTTTAAACTTCTCTGAAATTATTATTACATCAGGGCACACAGATTAAGTTTGATTTTACCGTCAAACTGTATGTCCTTGTAAGAGAATCCGAACTATACATAGTTTGAAGCACGTGGGACTACATGCAATTTTAAAAAGTTTTTTAGACTTTGACAGAGAACTATAATTTCTTTTGCAATTTTTCCAACTGGATAATCTGAAGAATATTAAATCACACCTAAATTAACAATGAAATACAATCTGAAGTCACAGAAAAGCTGTGAAAATTCAAAACATATCTTGACGGACAAACTGTAACGCGAGTTACCGTAACGCGAGTTACCGACATTAATGCTCCCTGTATTTTACCTGCTCATTTTTTCTTCACTTTGATGCAGTTGATAGGTTTGAAATATGCTAAGTTCAGTTTAAAATAGAAAATTTTTTGCCAACATGGTATAGTTTACGAACAATTCACCCTAATCTGCATCATTATTTTGACCATGTCCTTTTTGCGTAACGCGAGTTACCGAAGTTTAACGACCTGAGAATCTAAACGAGCTTGACATATATTTTTCTTTTTTGATCCATTTGGTTAGTCTATGTCTCCTTAACATATGGTGCAAAAAGTAACTTGGAGTTCCTAGCAGTTTTAAAGAGAGAGGACTTTAATCGTGAAAGGTACCGGTTATTTGTAACGCGAGTTACCGTGGAATGGCCCGTTGCATTAATAAATCAGGTTTTAACATCATAAAATCTAACATAAGACAGTTAAATTGGAATATTATATCTATCTTTGAGTAACAGTGTGTAAAATATGAAATTAAGAATACCTAATTAGGCTAAATAAGTTAATCAATTTAATTAATTAATGTAAAATCAGTAAAATAATGTGATTGAACTTGTTTAGATTGTGGTCGTCAGGTATTTCTACGATTCACAAAGTGAAGTAAAATATTAGTTGATGCTAGGACATGGGTTTATTTATTCAGCCTACATGTTTAATATTCTCACTACCATTTACATATGCTTTGTTTTAAACAAAACAAAAGGAACTGTAATAATTGGATTGAGTTATATTGATGATGCACAGCAAATCCAACCACCCAAAACACTACTTTGCAGAGACA
>CALNVZ010003425.1:34932222-34944492 GCA_940671915.1 Paracentrotus lividus | reverse complement strand
AACATAATGTTAAGCATTTAGAATATTTCAACACATGGACCTAAACATTTAAATGCATGAGATATACTTCAAGGAGGTACATGTACCTGCATTTTTTTTTAAACGGTAATCTTAAATTTTCAATTAAAGGGCAATTCCATGAAAAATAAACCCAAGGGTGAAAAATGAAAATAGAGAAATAAATTTGTTTAATCTTGATAGTATTCAGGAAGGGTTATATCAAACAAGATATAATATACACAATTGTTTCCCAAGTCGGAAATAACAATTTTTCGCTGTTGAAAAAAGGGTTTCTTTCAAAAAATTGCCATAAAATTCAGTGCGTTTTGCATATATTTGTTCTCAAGTTAAATCTTAATAATGATAATATAATAATAATAACGCATTTGTATAGCGCCATCTGTGTCTAGTTGAACTATTCCGAGCGCATTGTAAAACAGATAAGAAAGTGTTGAAAACATACATCATACATGTAGTTACAAAACACATTCTCTTAATAAAAACAGATAAGGTGGACAGACTGTGAGCGCACACTCCAAAAATCTGCCATGTCAAAGTCAAAGAGGAAAGGATTGTCAATGCCAAACAACAGAAGTAAACAAATTATAATATTTGAATAATTATATAAAGAACTACTATATTTACAATATATAATACAAACATTATATATTCAAGTTAGTATGCCTTCACAAAAAGAAATGTTTTGAGATTAGATTTGAACGTTTCTAATGTCTCCAAAGAAAAACGAATCTGTGTTGGTATGCATTCCATAAAGCTGGAAGCAGCTGAAAGAAAATGAGCGATCTCCGTACATTGATAAATTTCTTTTTGTAACAAGCAAGGTTTTTCCGGGAGGAGCGTAGATACAACTAGGAACATATTCTGTAAAGAAGATTGAAATATATATGCAGGGCACAGCCATGCATTGCCTTCCAAATAATAAGCAGAATTTTGTATTCAATACGTTCCTTTTACTGGTAGCCATGTAGCCCTTTCAAGACAGGGAAATATGATCTCCTTTGCGGTTTCTTCGAACTGAAAACCGAGCGAGCTAGGTTTTGTGCACGCTGTAGTTAAGCTAAAATTGAAATGATGGCATATTACATGTATATAACAGAGAATTGCAGTTAGTGCTGGTGCAAAAAAAATTAAAAATCGAATCATGATCGGATCGGAAATTTGGCAGTGTGATCGGATCGGAATCAGATATCGATCGGAAAGAATAATACATTTATAAAAGGAAAAAAAACAAAAACGTTCGCGTGTTGGTGTTGGTGTAAGTGTTAGTCAGAGTGAAATTCTGTTAAAAATCGAGCTCAAACACCGAGCTCAGATCATATATGAAGAGTCGATACCGATATCCCAACACGCGCGGATCGATAGCCTAACACCGTCTGAAGAAATAAATGGCGTCGACGCAATTCGTAGCGAAGTACTGGTTTTGTTGTTTTAAAACTGTTCGAATATACCTGAAAGAAGGGCCCTAAAAGAGTAGAATCATACCAGTAAATCGAAAATTAATCCTTCTTCAAACATCGTCTTTGATACAAATTTCACTCATGATGGATATTTTTGACGAAATACGTAAGTTTACAGTTCTTCTCTCGGGCAGTTTTTTGCAAGCACAGAGAATGGAGCGTCTACTGTTCACTTCAAAGCCAGGCCGGGCCGCCGCAGCGCGTTGCCTCCAGACCCTATAATTTAACGTACATCAGTTCAGATTAGCAGTGATTGGTTCATGCCTTTTGTTCCTAAAATAAGTATTGAGAAACATCCATGTTGATGATAATTATTCCCTATACGATTTACTACGGAATATCTTTATTTATAATTTCTAATCATGTCCCAATGAATTTAGATGAAATTTCTTGGACCCTTGTGTAGGCTTGAAGATAAGTAGGCCAATTTGTGATATCCATCTCTAACACCCAAACTAACCAATTTTTGTAGTCTTTAAGTACCCTCTTTGGTCTAATATATTAATTAATCAATTTATTTTGTAAAAAACAAAGTATTGATACTCTGCCACCGAGCCTCCACTACCCTTATTATTCACCAGACAATCCAAACTTAGGCCAACACCAACACTAACCACGAGTGTGAAATGAACTTCTTTCTAATCCCTAGGGGTTTAGTGTTAGTCAATGGGAATTTGCACGTGAATTTTAACACCGGCTGCGAGCTCGGTTCAGCAGACGACAATGACAACATATGAAAACACACAGCTAACCGCGAAATACGTCAAAAATTTCGAGATCAACACCTAACACCGGACTGATTATTTCCATTTCAAGTTCGGTGTAGATCAGACTTCTGCTCCAAAATAAACACTAACACCGATTATAACACCGAACGTGAACTCACTCATTGGGTGGTTATTGCAATGACCATTGCAACACACGTTTTGGAAATCCCCCTTTTTGCCTTGCCTTTCAAACGAATCCAACTAGATTCCAAGATCCACTAGTATTAAAACGATGTCTGAAGTTACTTTACAGTCCTGCCTATAATAGTGTTGTTTTCGCTGTAGATCTGACTCAACGAGGCGCGGCACACATAGAGATCTAAATCAGTAAGTTAAATGTCTAACTGCAGTGCAAGGTCTAACGTTAGATCTAACTTTGTCATAGAAATTTTTATCCACAAATAATATGCACAACGCTCGAATGATCACGGTCGAGCATTACTGAAATAGACTCCTACACTACCATTGTGCCTTCCAATGAACAATAGTCACGATCAAATTTAGACCGTCATTTATTTTTTGGGTAAGTCCTCATTTCTTCATACGTTTTCAACTGTCCGGCGGAGCCCAACAGTGGATTCGTTGAAGTTCCTATTTATATTTCTCTTCTTTTTAGATCTAATATCTAGAATCTATTCTAAAAGTATTGAAAGACTGGCTTTCCACCGCACGTTTTGTGAAGTTGAGTGCTTGGCCAGTTTTTCTTGCGAAATGGTCACTGTTGGTTATGTGAGCAGCGCGCGACGATTAAAATGGCGGGGGGGTCTTTTTTCGGAGAACAGGTGGCTGATCGCGTTGTTTAGTTACGGCACGCACTTCAGTCATCGGCAACCAGAGGCGGTAGCTTCACTGCGATAGCTAATACAGATGGCAACAATCAAAATGCATTGTCCTCTACTCTGTAGGAAGAACTTGAAGGACATATCGAGTTACTAGGAACTGTAAAAGAAATTTCAATCTGGAGACAAGATTTGGCACTGTTTGTACAGAGTCAATAATTTGTCCTGTCTCCTTGAGTATTGTACTGCGTCTGGCATCCATACCTCAATAAAGGATATAACACAAATTGGGAAAGAGTACAGCGCAGAGCTACAAATTAATACCGTAGACGTAAGGTAATTGATTAATCCAGAGTCGCTTGAAGAGAGCTTAGGACCTCGCCAGACCTTATCTTTGAAGGCAAGAGGCAGTACAGGATCGCAGGACATTTAAGGATCGTGTGTTGGAATCGATGAACTCTTAGATCAGCTCGGACTCTTTCAACGTTCCATGTGATCTCCAGGACAAGAGGTACTCTAAAAACGATGAGGAAGTCTCCCTTTCACACACAAGAATAAGCAGAAAGAGTTTTTCTCAACGGAATTGTCAATCTCGTGGAACAATCTTCCCATTCTTATTCATAGAGAGCAAACAGTGTTAAACTCATTTTAAGGGGTTTTTCAAAATCTAGAAAAAGGCATGGGCTGCAACATATTTGAATGTTCAAACCTCTGACGTCAACTTTACTTAATTTCCCCACTGATACACAAGGCCAACAGTTACAAGAGTACCATTCAGTTTTTGCCAGCAAATATTCAGAAGATTGCAAATGGGCAAATAAAAGTTATTGTTATATTTCAAGCCCAACACAAGGTAAATCAATGGTTAAATGTGCGGCACAACTCTGAGGTCTCAAACTAGGAAATGAATGAAAGTGCCGGAACATCAACCCATCGGAAAATCTGCGAGACTCAGTCAGAGACAACAGTCCCGGATTGGCTATTGTGGAAGCTCCTTCCTGTTTAATTCAGAGGTTGTTGACTGCTGCTTTGTGACAAGAAACTGAGAAAGGTGAAATTGTTCAATGCCGAATCAGTTGTTTGTGTTGAACGAACGCATTGATATTTAGATTTTTATCCTTCATTTTTCGATAATGATTAGTTTCATGTGATTTAAAATAAATGTCACTTAAAGAAAACAAAAAATTCCCATTTGCAAGTATAGTTGGGTATTTACTATTTCATACCGCAATAATATATGATGCAGCATGAAAAGCGTATATGTATGCATAGCATAGGGGTGTCTGCATTTTACGAGCATGCTATTATTAAATGACGTAATTATGCGCGCTGGCCGCTGCATAGAATACAAATCAAGTCAAGAACTGAAAGTTATATTTTTCTAAATCTTCCATGGATGCAGGGATATAATTATTAAAACAAATATAACAGCTCCTCATTTCACAAGACATGGGTAAAAATCTACACATTCTTTAGCTACTGACCAATATCTTCATCTTCAGGCTAAAGCCTTCAGAAATTCAAAATAGTAGCATGCAATCATATAAGATTTAAGCATCCTTGCTCAAGGGCCATATTATTATTAGATCTAGCGACTTTTTATCGGCCTCTGGCTCTGCATCATGCGATCATTATATTGGTTTAAAGGTGGTATGCTCTGACTGGCTAATCTCACGAAGCTCATCACTCAATCATGTTTACAACACACGTGTGCTTTGAACTTTGAAGGAAAAAATATCAGGGCCCGATGGGGGTGGGGGGGCGGGGCAATAGTGCGAAACACTGGGTCTTGATCTTCCGTTCGAAACGCGTATTACGCTCATCTATATTATAAGCTGTCAATCATTACCAAAATTGTAGACCAAATACGTGTCAAAGTGGTTATTTTCGCGATTCGCTAGTCGAGTTATCGCGAAAATGTCCACTTCAGTACAAGGCTATTTATAGTACTTAAAGAAAATATCTATCAGCTAACCAAAATTTGCAAAATTTTTGCTCATGGCAATTTCCAGCAGACTAGTTCAAAAATCAGTGGAAAATAATCTGTATGCGAAAAATATTGGTCTTACGGTATTACAGTATAGCAAACAAATTGCAAATAGAGTGTTCTTACGCACAATAGTAGTTTGTCTTGGATTAATACAAGGTTTTTGTAGAGCATAGTTGCCATAATTTATGGAGTTAAAAGAATGTATTGCGAACTTGCCATGAATACATGCATTGTCATGTCCAATAACCAAAGATAAAGAAAGTGGAGAACCAAACTTGCAAGCGTATCAAAAGCAGCAAGGTTCGCTTTAAACAAGATACATGTAGGTTGTGTTTACCTATGCGCCTGAAGATGTTTATTCATCATTTTCACATTAAAAAAAAAAGAAGTCAAACTATGATTTGCTGAGGTAATATTGCAAAATTCATAGTTAGTTTTAAAATTTTCTTATTCTATAAATGTCACACATTTACGTGGGATCAAGGCAACTAGGGCACTGCGCAGGACTTAAGACTCTTACCATAACTTCAGATTAAGGCAACGGCTCAAAATCAACTTCAATCTTTTGGGCTTTACTCAAATTATGTAATTAAACAACAATTTTTTTAATGTAGTCCATAGCACTTTGTTTTCAATTGCTAAAAAGTTCTACCCATAGTCTACAACCTAAATTAAAAATTTCAATGCAAAAAAATGAACGTTAACCAGACACCAATTCTATTAACTCTGAACTGATGTCATCTATTTAAAAAGGTGTTCAAATGATGATATCTGTGGCCAAAGTCACCTAATTTAACCACCTAGTATTTTTCACATTTTTTCCAATGATCGCCAATCACAATGCAACACCATTGTACGTACAAGTAAAAAAAAAAAAAAATTCTATGCGTGGCTGTTATTAAAATTGACGTACTTACCAGCCTCTATAATAATCCTTCCTCAATGCAGCCTTGCCTCTTTTCAATTGGTGTTCGGAGATGATGTCATATGCCCAAAATAAGTAAAGATCACACCTAGAATCTTCACCCGTTATAATTTTTCATGTTTTCTCAAACAATGTTGCCCGTTGCAATGAGGACAAATCACAAGAGCCCATAAACGAAGGGCATGTACTTTTATATCTCTCATACCATGGCAGGCATTAACCTATAAATGAAGGGAAATAGTTTTGGGACCCCCTGCAACTAGCCCCTTTCTTAGGACCATCTACTCTCTCTGTCATACTCCTCGCTTCAAGATCGGAAGAATCGTTGGCAGAACAATTATTGGTTGAGCTTTTCTGTATTGGGCTGGTACGATATACACTGTTATTAGCAGATTGAGAGGAGTTGTGGTGCAGATTTCGTATATAAGAGCTACAGTAATTATAAAAGATAATTTTGATTGAATTGTTCTCCTTTCTTGTAGGTCTTTCAATCACAAGAAACTCATACTACAACAGAACAACATCGCATATGAAGCAGTAACATCAACATGATCAAGGAATGCAGCTGTACCTGAAGCGAATACTTACTAGAGACGATTTGACAGTTGAAGGCCTTATCATTGTACCACCATCTCAGAAGAACTTGAATTAGAATGCATTTCAAACTGAAGATGCGATCCACGGCATCTAGGAAAGCTGCCGCAATCCGCTCTCTCAGAAAGACATCGTAGAGGAATGGATGGAGCAGGCGACCCTGAAAGCGCCTCGGTTATTACACCATATACGAAAGCAGGAAGGCTAGGACATGCTAAAGCACAAGGAAGAAGGGCCATTTGTAACCGACCATCCCGTATAGGCTTCCCTCATGTACTCACAGAGAGAGAGATCGAAGCGGGTTTCTATTAATAAGATCTTTGCTTCTGAATGGATATCGATCACCAAGTTGTTGTAGGAACAAAGTCAATAGATGAGTACTAAATATACTTTCACATTGTTTATTTATGTTCAAAGTCTCAAAAATTTGTAAACTGCAGAATATGTTACATTTTCCAAAATATTGAATAGATCAACAAATACAAAATCTAGTCCAAATACAGTCAAAAATAACATAATTTATGTACCGGTACATGAAATTAGTAATATTTGTGAGTTAACATAATCCAGTGATCAAAAAGAGTTCATAAACACAATCATTGATTAATGAATTATAGTTATACCTAAAAGGCTTGTGTGTGTCCTAAATCTACCGCGTAGTTGGTATTAATTAGCAAATGGCTGGCATTATGTGTCAAAAATGTGCATGTTCATAGAATCATTTCAAAATGAAATCTGTTTACTTTGGAAGCAATATCAATTGCGGTTTATATAACATTACACCTTTTGTACAATACCACCTGACCATACTTTCTCTTATCCATTTCTCTCTTTTAATCATCCCTTCCCTTTTCAAACAGCTATTCGGTATACACGTACATTTAATTTACGTTTTACCATCTCAATATTTTTTATCCCAGCTCATGCCTTAGACTTGGATTCTCAACCATCAAGTCTCAATTCCAATGCTTCGAAGTCTCATCTAATGGCAAACCAGAGACAAATACCAGCCCAAGGAACAGTGGAATTCAACAGCATAGCGATCAAACCCTAGTGGAAACTCTTCTAGCAACAGGTGCAGATAACCCAAACAACATTGCGAATCTACAGAGTTTACCAACGTTTTGATCCTGTCTGTGTCGGACAGGTAAAGTCACTCAATATTTATTCTTTCCAGGCATAGCACTGTAGTCGAGTTTTTAAATTTTTTGACATGTTTTCTTTCTCCTTAATTATGATATGATACCAATTTGTTTCAAGTTGCTTTGCTATTCGTCTTGATCAAAGGAATTCTTTATTTTCAAGTAGAGTAAATTGAATTGAAAAGACACATGATTTGCTTGCATTGCAAAACAAATGTAGATTGAATGTACATAATTTGATGAATATATGACTATTTTTCCAATTTCAATTCCATTTATTTCATTCTCAAGCATAAAAACATTAAAACATGAACATAAGTTATAAGACAGGTAAAAATAAGATACAAACTTGAATACATTTTAAAAAATATTGCATGAGTGGCAGCAGCCAAAAAGGTAATTGGGCCCTTATGTGAGGCTTGACCCCAAACATAAAAATATTACTAATACTATATTGACAATATGTTTCAATAAAAAAGAAGACAAAACAATAAATAACTAACAAAACAGTAATACATCAAACCAAAAACATAACAAAATCCATGGTTTATTGAGGACAAAATTTTAGAAAAGCTTTTCATTGCTTTGTCTTAACATTTAATTAATTAAAAATGACTTCAATTTTCGACTTAAATGAACTTATGTTCATTTGATGAACCTTTTTCTTTACCCAATATGTTCTCTTTTGTTTCATAATCGACGAATGGAAACTTGCGGTTAATGTTTGTTAGAAATGTTATTTTGTGTACCATTGTAGTTTTTTATTTCCCATGAATATAGAAACTTACCCAAAGTTTTGTTTCTTTTTTTCCCATTTGCAGAATTGCTCACAAGGGACTGGATGTTTTTCTTAGTATGGTTAGTACGATTCAATATTTGGTGGCAGGTAAGTGGAATTATGCTTAAATTAATCCTCATATACGTATGAAGGAGGGGGTAGGACCTAGGTTGACCCCTTCATATTTTCACCACCATCTCGGACCCTGTGCATAAACCAATACTTTACAGTAACTTTGTCATCAATGGTAACGTTGGTGAACAGTAAATCAAAATGCAGGTTTCATGAAAGTACCATTGATGGCAAATTATTATTAATAGTAACTCTTTATTGGAAATGGAGCCCCTGGTGTAATGGTAACTTAACTTTTTTAGAATTGGAGTGTTTCATAAGAGGCAGTTTTTTTAATTAATTGATAAGGTTAATTAGAAATCGAAACAAAGCACCAAAGCTGAATTGCATTCAATGTACAAAGTAAAAAACAAATAAAACATATTTACTTCAAATAGAACTATACATTTGCCTACATTGCTATTCGACTCGATCGCCCCAAACCGAAATTTACACCGAAAATTTTTACCCTATCATTCGCCTATTTACCCCCCCCCCCACCCCCCCATTGCAATAGCGCCCTCCATTGACGAGGATGCGGCCGAAAGCGATCCTATACCACTTCCTCTAATCTCTTCGATCCTCCGTCGAAGGAATAAGTCGATGTATTTTTGCCCGCGCCCAAAGAATAGCGTGTTTTTCTCCCTTTGCTCTTGCGGTGTTTTTGCTGATGGTTATATATTTTGCTCAGGATAATCATTTTGAGTATTCTGAGCTCTCTATTTTGGCGTCTAGTTTTGGTGTTTACCGAATTTGATAGGTTTTTATCTCTCGTGATCGTTTATTTTCACGCTTCTCTCTTCCCGTAAGACTTTCGTACGTTCATTACTGCGTGTATGTAATACGTTGTCGTGGGTTTTACGTTGAAGTGTTGTGTGTGTTTTTTGCGGCGACAGATTTTTGTGCTCCGCTTTCTTTGTTAGACCCGCCTATTTACCCCCTTTGTGTATTAACACTTTTCTCTCTCTTTTTTATTACAGACTTCGTCTTGTCTTTTTCTTCTCGTGTCTTCTTCAAATAAGAGAAGCGGGGGGAAGAAATTGCGAGCAGGCGTCACGACATTATGTGTTTTCTTCTGAGAAGTCCCTCTTGCAGGGGGAGAGGCTTGTCTTCACCACCTCGGATTTGCGGGAGGTGAGGTATAATTGGTCGGAACACTGGCGGACAAAAACCTCGCTGCCTCAGACATGTCGGTCCCTCCAAAGTAAAAGACCGTGGATATCTGACAGGTTTTTTTTTGGCAGCGTCCAGGATATATTGACATGCTTACGGCCTCGCGCCGATGTGTATGCTAATCCTTTGGCCTCCGTCGACTAACGGAGATCTAAAACGTATACAATGGTGTTTCACACGGTGGCCGGTCATGGCTAATTCAGTTCAGGGCTGAAGGTGCTGGTTCATTTCTCTCCACTGGTGTCCGAATCCCATTGTGCCTTTCATGGCTTCGCCTGGCAATGACCGGATCTGAGCTCGGTTTCTTTATCGAGTTTGACGGACCGTGATATCGGCGCCGTCCCTTAATGAGGATATCGGATCGCAAGATCGGTTTCACTCTACCGGTTTGGGGTGTGAAAGTACCGTTTCAAGACTGGACCTATATCCTCGGATAGTGGCCGTTTGTCGGTACTCACTAGCCCGCATGACATGTCCAGAGCCTTCGCTCTGTTACTTGTCGGCGGTATATCCGGCAGAGCGGGACGTCCCCGACCAATGCCGGTCGCCTCACCTTTGTGTGGGGGGGGGGGGGGGGGATCCGTTCTCTCTCCGTTTTTTCAAACGGATATCGCGCCGTTCCCTTAAACTGAGGTAAAATCGATCCGCAAGGTCGGTTTCCGTACCGGTTTTTGGACGTTGAATACCGTCCAAGGCGGACCTGTATTATCGTGATACGTTAGGCCGCACGTTGTTCCGCACAGCGCGGCTGACACGTCCAAAGCCGTCGCCTTTGTACTCCCCCCCCCCCCCCCCCCCCCCCCCCCTTCGGGGAGTATCCGGTTTAAAGCGGGAGTCCCCGACATATCGGTCACCACCTTTTGTGCGGGTTCTGTCTCTCTCCTTTTTAATCTCGGAGTGTCCCCTTCCTTTCGGATACTACGTCGGTGGGCGTGAACGTTTTCGGATCCCGCTCCGATTTCTTTTCGGAGCTAGGGTCCGCTATAGGCGGGCGTTTTTTTTCAGCCTTACACCCCGCTTCCAAGTCAGGTTCTTTTCGATCGGCACCGCATCTGCAGCGGGTCTTCCGAGTGAAGGCGTCGTTAGACTTGCAGTTCCGGATCCCGATCGGTATCCCCGCGGGGATCAGTGCCCCTGTTACAGGCGGGGGCACTTCGGGTTCAGAGCGACTTCGTCGTTGCCGAACCCGGATATTTTATCCGACGAGTTGTACCTGAAGCGTTGTAGAGCTTCCTTTGGCGAAGCGAGTCACAGGCTTATTCTTTTTCTTTTCGTTCCAGGGAGGTGGGGTAGGGTGGATGGTCGGGAATGACCCCTGAAACTTCGGTAGTGGCGTTAAGTGTTTCTTTTCGGGCGCTAGGTCGAAAGCTATTACGTCTTTTCGCTTCGAGTACAGGATACCTGTAATCTGACTTTTCCATTTTGACTTCGTCCTACGAGTTGGGCCTTTCTCGCCAGTCCGGGCCAGTTTCTCCTGGCCCTTAGGGAGGTTTCTTCTCTCTTGTTTTCTCAGTTGCTGCTACATCCCACCTTGCCATGGATTAATGCCCGTAGAGTTCATATGCTGAGGGACTCTTCATATCTAGCAATCCCTCATCCCGATATGCGTCAGGAGATGACGTGACTTCCCCCTCCTTTACGAGCAACTGGAGACGTTTGCTTTTGTATGTGACTCACTTAGAGCCCAGGAATTGTCTTGTAGATCTGACTCAAACGAGGCGCGGCACACATAGAGATCTAAATCAGTAAGTTAAATGTCTACTGCAGTGCAAGGTCTAACGTTAGATCTAACTTTAGTCATAGAAATTTTTACTCCACAAATAATATGCACAACGCTCGAATGATCACGGTCGTTAGCATATGAAATAGACTCCTACACTACCATTGTGCCTTCCAATGAACAATAGTCACGATCAAATTTAGACTCGTCATTTATTTTTTGGGTAAGTCCTCATTTCTTCATACGTTTTCAACTGTCCGGCGGAGCCCAACAGTGGATTCGTTGAAGTTCCTATTTATATTTCTCTTCTTTTTTAGATCTAAATCATCTAGAATCTATTCTAAAAAGTATTGAAAGACTGGCTTTCCACCGCACGTTTTGTGAAGTTGAGTCTTGCAGTTTTTCTTGCGAAATGGGTCCACTTTGGTTATGATTGACAGCGCGCACGATAAATGCGGTCTTTCGAGAACAGCTGAATCGCGTTGTTTAGTTACGGTCAACGCACTTCAGTCATCGCAACCAGGAGGCGGAGCTTCACGCGATAGCTAATCAGAGCGCCCAACAATCAAAATGCATTGTCCTCTAGCTCTGTACGAACGAACTTGAAGACATATCGATGTTTACTAGGAATGATAAAAAGAACTTTTTCGAATCTGGACGAGCAAGATTTGGCACTGTTGTACAAGTCAATAATCCGTCCTTCCTTGGAGTATTGTACTAGCGTCTGGCATCCATACCTCAAAAAGGATATAACCAAATTGGAAAGAGTACAGCGCAGAGCTACAAAATTAATACCTAGACTAAGGAATCTGA
>CALNVZ010003425.1:34890207-34916567 GCA_940671915.1 Paracentrotus lividus | reverse complement strand
TCTTAGCCATGACCACAATTTCATAGTTTTGTTTAATATTAAAGTTGTATTTTTGTATGTTTTGTGAACAGCAACGAGACTCCCTCTTCCATCAGTTCTTCAGTGAGTCTAGTCATCCAAATGCTGTGTACACCCATCGGTATGACAAGTCTGGGACCCGGCTCTTTGTGGCTGGTGGGCCATTACCATCTGGTCTTTCTGGGAACTATGTAGGCTTGTGGCAGTAGACTTGGACCTGTCTGGGAACTACAGAGGCTTGTGGCAGTACACCTGGAACTCTCAGCTCACCGGACGGAGGGAAGCAACAGTCATTTGCAGATGCATTCTATAATAGCTTGCATATTATATTTTATGCTTGCTTGATAACCCTACCCTGTTTTGCAATGGATATTGTACACAAAGTTGCTGAACGCTGTATGTTTGATCGGCAGTATGGAAGGGAGTGAAAATGTTTTTGATGCTTGATCTGGCCTGCAGGTTAGATTTTATATTTGATTTATTTTCTGGCTAAATGTACTACATGATTTGGTGTATTTATTGTAATTCATTCATGGAGTTATATAACAACTTTATTTTATATTTACCCTAATGAATGTAATATGGCATAAAAACTGTTCAATGTCATGATTTAATTTCGTATTATCCATCTCCAAGTAGTTTGTGAACATTTCAGCAGTTGTAGATACATGTATGGATGTTGTAGATGTGATGGGTTGGGCAATTCGTATATGGCAAAATAATATTCTTTGGAGCTTCTCAGACATGTTCACCCTCACTACAAATTCCTATTGAGGAGGAATGACTATTTTATGGGAAAATGGGATTATCGTTACAGTCTGGGTAAAACTTATCATTATTTCCACTCTCCCCGATTTATGAATAATCTACATGTAAATTATTTGGATTTACGAACAAGCTGATGTTCACTTCCGTTCAAAGCCAAATAAAGTTGAATTTTGATAGGAGCCACCGAAATATTGAAAGTAATTTCCTATTTATTTTGTAACTATCTATTCTTTACATGAACTTGGCCTAAATATTTATCAGCGGTACGTTGTAAGTGCCTGTGTCAACGTCTTATTCTTCTTTCCAGGTATTCTGAGACATTAATTGAAAAATTCTGTACTAGTTTTAGGTTTCTTGTTATTATTTTTTGCTTTAAACTAAATCTAATAATATGAAACTTTTTTTTATAAATATGCATTGATATTTTTTTCAAGTTTTTCTTCAGTTTGATGTTTACAAATATTTATTTTGTTATATATTTCTTCATACAATGTACATGTCTCAAGATTTTTTGTTATATTGAAATACTTCTTTCTGTATTTTGTTATACTTCTTTTTTAAACGCTTTGCGATTATTAAACATTTACATGCGCCAATTATAATAACATTTACATATTGATACTTAAAAATTGATTTGTTTTTCCATCCTCTCTGAATCTTATGTAAACCTTCCACTGTTTACTATAATGCTGTGTTGTAAAGATTGTACAATTGTAGTGGGTAAATAAAAACAACTAGACTTTAACAGATCGATGCAAACGAAATATTTGTCTATTGGAATTAAATGCAAGATTATATTGTAAAGTTATATTTGTTTAGCTTTCCAATGGGTATGTTTGCGCAGTCATGCACTCCTTTACATAATCGTAATGAAATTAATTTGGTAAAGTGCTGCTTACTTATCCATGGGAGTTCTTCAAAAATTGCAGGGATATGTTAAACGCGAATTACAAATTACAATAGCAATTCCATATGTTGTAAGATAAGGAAAGGCATAATGATAATATCTCTGTTCATGTAATACAATTTTCAGAGAATCATTTCTAGACAATGGTCTTCAGTGGTGCTTGGTCCTGAGATCATATATTCATTGGAAAGCTAAAACCGCTGTGGGGAAACTTATATTTTTTTTTACGTTTTCTTTTTTTACTCGCCCACTAGATGTTAGTTTCGTGGCAGTGTGGTTAAATGAAGGATATTTGTATAAAACCAACTGTTTGTATCCACTCATGTATACTTGCCTTAAGAGAGTGCAAATGTGCATACATAACCTCCTACATGATGGTTGAGGGTAAAAGTATTGCGATGTTTAAGTCTACTCCTGTTATAATGATTGCCGATATGGTAAATTTTGTTTTAACGAGGCATTTTTCTGTTTCAAAGTCCTAATTCGTGCAAACCTACATGTATGTGTTCACTGTTCTTTGTAAAATAAATTTCATGACTATAATGAGGTAATCCGCTTGGTCTCAAGCAACTCATTATAACAGAAGTAGACTGTATAAAGGTGCCTATAAATACATTGTCTCCTTCACATGTACATGCTGTCTGTATTGCGTACAATTGTAAATATCAAGATATGAAAGTCATTCTTTCCTTTCAGAGTCTGACCACCTAATGTCATACTTCATCAACATGTATAGGTCATAATGCTGCTTGCAAGTTGGTACTGCTTTGACTCCAATTCTCATGTAATATATTTTAAAGCTTTCAGATATATAATATTTATATGCAAACTAATATCTTGTGAATCGTGTAGAAAGCAATGCGCAAAATTCATTCATAGCAAATTACCAGTAGGCCTACCATAATCATGGCTGCCTGTGCGTGTGTATTACGTGTAACAGTACTTTTATGCAACCTACATGTACAACATGTACTGTACACAAATTTGCTGTGCTACATTAAGATTATTATAAACTATAATAAACAAGTTGCCGTGCATATGTGCAAGTACTCGTAGATTGGTATTAACATCAATTGTTTCAATTCAGTAGAACCAAAACTTTGAGTATTTACTGTTGTGGCACAGTGCACAAGTTGGAAGGCTAATTTTATAACAATTTTACTCGTTTTTGAAACAGAGATCCTTGGTTTAAAAAGAGTGTAGACAAGTATGCCAGGCTTTATTTATGTCTGAACACACTTGTACTTTTCAGAGATATCATGAGGATGCTTAGTATACGTAGCAACCTGAACTGAGAACTTACACTAATGGATTGTATACAATGAGTCTTTACAAAGCAAGCCAATATTTATATATCAGCATGTAAATTGCTTAGTTTGGATGCCTTGAGGCGTAAAGTACACTGATATAGAATTGTGAATGAAAGCAATGGAAAGTGTTTGGGGTTGTGTGAGGGACACATTGTCACGCTACTCAACCTGGGGGGCATTCACCAAGTCGTTCATAAACTTGAAAATTACTTTAAAGACAACTGAAACATGTTCTTGCTGCTATACTGATCACATTCTTAATCATTCAGCATTTAAAAATGATCACCAGACACTGGCAAATTCATATTTAACTCAAGAATATAGATCTAATATGATCCGTGAAGGATGTACTGTGTATGGTGAAAGTAAATAAGTAGTAAGTTTGGCGGGAACACCATGTGGTAGTCCTGAGAGGGACTGTTGTGGATTCTTTCTTGAGATTTGATAGCTCTTCAAAGAACTGTTTTGTCAACATTTCGACGGTATTGATACTGTCGTCATTATCAATACTGTCGAAACGTTGATAAAACTTTTAGAGCTACAACTCAACTATATCGAATCTCACAAAAGAATCAACAAAAGTCTTTGTCAGGACTGCCAAATTGTGTTCCTGCCAAACTTACTACTCACATAGTATTGATTTACATGTGTTTCTTTCAATGCAATTGACTTTGAGTTTTAACTAAATGAAGCCAGATGAGTAAAAAAAAAATAAAATATGTTTACGGCAGAATAAATCACTAAAAAATGGTAGCTTAGTATTGGAGGAATTGTATTCTCTATACAAAAATGACCTCTATCATCCCTATGGGTTTGAGCGTAGAATCGTTGCAGTGTTGATGTACATGTTGCTGTATTGCTGTATGATGTTTTTGCAATTTATAGTTATAGTATAATCATCTTTCAAACATATGTTTCATGAAGGGCTTTTGGCTATTAACATACAACTGGAAGTGGAGTAATGTATGTCAAGGAAATACATGAACTTTTGAAAGGATCTTTCAATGTAAATCATTTTGTTCAGTCTTTTAACCCTTAAATTAGTTTTTTAAACGTTATGTTTTTTGGGGTGGGGTATTTTCAGAATACACTGGTAACACATTCTATGTGGGTATAGGATATAATGGATGTGAAAGTTGCCAAGTCGGGTGATCCTCAAGCATGCTTTAATATTATCCAGGCTAACTTAATATAATCACTAAACATTCAATTTGAGTACTGTACTCAATATATATCTCATTCATTTATTTGCTAGTTGAGGACAAGTTGAGGGAATTTGTGAAGGGAAAAATTTTGTGATTCATAGCCAATAAGAAGTGACAATTTTCGCTATGACCGTCTCGCAAAATTTGCGGAAATAAACCCCCACAAAATATATGGCTTATACATTATTTGAAGGAGACATGCCATGTGTTGATAGGTCTATAAATATCCCTTAAATTCTATTTTATGCTTCATTTTGTACAATTGTATACTCTGTATATTGAAATTTATTTGCTTATAGCAGACTGTTGTTTTTTAGTTGATTTTTGTCTAGAATTTTCTTTATTTCATTACTTTGTAAATATTAATTTAGGTTCTGTAAATTATATATGTATAGACAAGTAAAAATGACAAATAAAATGATACAATATGAAGCAAGGAATTAATGTTTGTTTTGAATTGTTTATATTAATCTTGAACTTGTATTTCCTGTCCATCATTTGGAATGATACAGTGGAAACTTGTTATAAAGAGGTCAAACCTCTTTTTAATGAGTTTCTATACTACAGTCTGTGTCAAATAAAATGGTACAGTTGGAAAACATTTTTTTATAGTGTGAAGGTTAATATCAACGTGGTATTGTTTGATATTTTCATAAAGCAGGAATATCACTCTTTCTTCTGCAATTTTTTTCATCACATTTGGTGCAGTATTTTTTGAGATATGACTAATTTTCTACAATCAAGAAAAATCCATTTTTCGCATGCCGTCCCATGCCTTTGTGTATGATTTCGCATAATGACCGCGAATTCAGCGCTCCAGAACAATAGAAGTGCACAATTTCGATTTGTTCCTCGTCGCACAAAACTTAGCATAACTTTTGTTTTACGAGAGCAAATTATACAGGACAAAACGCATCAGCAAGAAAAATCTTTTGGCTTTAATTTGGTACCACAAACACACATTATATGAAAAGATTTCACACCTAAATGATTTTTTCCCCGACTGTACCATTTTTTTTTACACAGACTGTATTACTCAGAACTTCGAGTTACCCTAGGTTTAAAAACACTTCTAATGAATCTCTCTCACTGTTATGACTTGTTGACTATTTTTCAACATTTCAAACCTAATTTTGTAGCTTCAGCCTTTTCTTGATATATTTTTTTCCTGCTCTCTTTAGTGTATTGTAATGTAATTAAAGAAGTACAAATACGATGTGCTTAGTTTCCAAACACATGAATACAAGATACTTTAGGGTGATTAGGCCAACACAACTTACAACTTGGTTTTTGAATGAATTAAATATAACTTAGACAATTAATTTAATTAATTTTACTATGATTTTTTTCATAGCTGTCTGGTTCCAATATTTATCACACAGCAGTTGCATGTTTTCTACCAATTTGCATGGTTTCTACCGTTGGAGACAAATTAATAAAATTAATTGTCTATTTAACATCCCAACGGCGTTAAAAATTCCTTTACGTTTAAATATAACTTGTATACAAATACATGTAAGGTACTAATTGGAAATATAAACATAAAATATCAGGGAAAAAGAATTTAATTATTGGTGACAACGATTTGAGACCTACAATGTATATAAGGTGGAATTTCTCCCATCTTCCTGCTCTAATCATTTCATATCTAATAAGGCGTCTTCTCCAATCAAAAGGCGTCAGTTTCCCGCGGCTTCCTGGAAAAGATTCGGCTTTCAGCTTTTAACATGTTTAACATCTTTAAGCCGTATTAAGATTTCAAGATTTTATTCAAAAGCCGATAAATCGTCTTTTTGAACAAAAGCCACGGAAAACTTACGCCTTTTGATTGGAGAAGACGCCTAACTACCATTTCTTAAAAAAAAAAAAAAAAACGGGTGCAGACTGATCACAAGTGTCAAACTCAATGACCATTATTGGAATAGTTTGTCAATACATCGTATTTTTAAACATAATTCTCTATTTTCGATCATGCTCATAGTGTCATTATTAACCGATACAGTCAACTTTCATCATAATAAGCATGGTATTATGTAGTAGGCCTACTAAATACATATCTAAAAGGCTTACTAACTTTAGTCGCCCTTTACGAATACCGGCCAAAGAGATTTCATTATAACAAGGTGATTCTCATTGAACCAATTTAAAACAAATGTGTCTATGTGCATTTACAGTCTGTGTCAAAAAAAAAATGGTACAGTCGGGGAAAAAATTATCTAAGTATGAAATCTTCTCAAATGATGTGTGAATGTGGTACCAACTTAGAGCCAAAAGATTCTTCTTGCTGAAGCACACTGTTTTGTATAATTTGCTTTTGTTAGACAAAAATTATGCTACATTTTGTGCGGGGATGAGCTAATCGAAATTACACAATCTATTGTTTCGGTGCGCTGAATCCATGGCTTTCATGTGCAAAACCCATAGAAAAGCAGGCGCAAAGTACATGTCTTCTTGATTATAGAAAACTTGTCATATCTCAGGATCTACAGCACCAAATGGGATGAAAAAAATTGCAGAAGAAAGCCTGATTTTCCTACTTTATGGAAATTTCAAACACATTTAGAATGTGATTAATTTTC
Organism: Paracentrotus lividus; assembly: GCA_940671915.1. NCBI lineage: Eukaryota > Metazoa > Echinodermata > Echinoidea > Camarodonta > Echinidae > Paracentrotus > Paracentrotus lividus. Next base: position 34,909,780 of record CALNVZ010003425.1, on the reverse strand, counting down.
ACACTTAAAAAAAAAATGTTTTCCACTTGTACCATTTTATTTGACACAGACTGTATATTCAGTATAACAAGATTTACAAGATACATGTAATTGGCTTGGTACTGAGCATCTCATTATAACAGGATTTGACAGTACACACGTACATGTAGTCCATTATTGGAATCCAAAGAGAGTACTAAAATGAAATCCTTTTACAATGGTTCATGTTTTGAGCACACGTAGGCCTACAAATCACGCATTACACAATGAATTTGTTTCATACTTTCATGATTTTATTGCTAAAAATAATTTCCCTGTTTGAAAATTTTGCTCTCAACATTATTTAAAGAGTTCATGGTCTGCAAGTACATGTAGGTATGATGACTTCAGGATTGCTCTTAGCTCTCCCTCCCCAGAGCTTGGTCACAAATCAGGGCCTTTAATACAACCTGTTGCTCCTAGGAGCCTCAAGACTTGACAATCCATCTTTGTGTAATATTCTTTGTAATCCTTTGTAAAAGCGCCTTGAGAATTTTATCTCAATGGAAAGTGGCGCTATAGAAATCCCTTGTATTATGATTAACAGCAGTAAAAGCAATTTTGTTTCTGTTGGTCAGATACAGTTCACTCATGTTGTTATAATGCAGGGGCAGATCCAGGAGGAGGGGACACAACAGGCGTGCCCCCTCCTATTTTGTTAAAAATCACTGATTGACTACATGTTCAAATACATGTAATATAATTTTTACCGCCTCCTCCCCCCCCCCCCCCCCACTAATAAACTGTTACCGGTATAATGTTATAACAATTTGATGTGAATTATTGGGTTTGAGGGTATGAAGTGGTATTGTTTTTTGCTTTCAGGGACCAGGGGGGCATTTCATGAAAGGACTTGTCAGATATTTTATCCGACAAATTTGCTCTCAGCCAATCAGTTGCAAGCATTTCAGTAGCTTATAACAGTTTGTCGGATAAAACATCCGACAAGTCCTTTCATGAAACGCCCCCCAGATGAATTTATAGTTGCTGTTTCCTCAACCTGACTTGCTACATGTATATGCAGGGTTTATAATCTGCCACTGCCTCTAAATGTTACAGACCTGATGAATTTAGCATTGCTGTCACTCAGATGTAAATTGTTGGGTCTGAGAGTAATGCTTTTGAGACTGTCTTTTGCTGACAAAGGCCAGAGTATTTTACAGTTGTTTTGTAAACGAGTATCTTGCTAGGTCAAATGGTGTGACCTTTGACATTTACTGTCAGGGGTCAGGGGATTCTTCCATTGCTGTCACCCAGATGTGGTTAGCAGGGTCAGTGGGGAAGACCCATGAGATGGGAATACTTGAACCAGCTGGGTTTGAATGCCTGTAACCTGCTAGGTCAAATGATGTAACCTTTGACATTTACCGTCAGGGGTCAGGGGATTCTTCCATTGCTGTTGCCCAGATGTGGTTGGCGGGGTCAGAGGGCGTGACCCATGAGACGGGAATACTTGAACCAGCTGGGTTTGAATCAGGAACAATAAACGTATCCCACTGGCGCCTGCATAATACAGAAAGACACATAACAAGATGACAATATCAAAAAGATGTGTGTACTCTCTCTTCCATGTACACATTAATTGTCCACTCAACAACAAATAACAGAAAGCAAAATCAGGGTTGAGTCATTTGTCAGTCAGATTCATACATGGATCCTGATCAAATGATTGGTTGAGAGCGAATCATGTGACATGCATCATTTCTAGTGTTACGTCAATCATGCATTAGGAAAGTTGATTTGCACGCATGGGCTTCAATGTGACTGTAACTGTCAGGAGGCCTAAATAATCTACTTCGAAAGACTTGAGCTTTTGTTCAAAGCTTTAATCGATATTAATGGATTTACCGATTCACTGTGTTCGGGGAACATTATCAACGTCACTGGTGAGTACACTACCAAATTCAGATTGTAGGTCTAGAATTTTTTTTTTTTAAATCTACATGTAGGTATACACCAATCAGACTATCGATTGGGGGGCTTCCAATGGGCTATGCAATGAGCCAGGAGCGAGTATGTCTTTATCTATGTACATTTTCTTTCGTTATGCATACTGGAACCCCCCCCCCCTCCCCCCAGCTAGCTATGGCCGCCATAATAAAAAGACAGCATCCAAACAGAATTGGTCTATAGTCTAACTTAGATCTATACATTCATTGATTTATCAAACGACAAGGATCCATATATCTCATTTTATAAACCAAATAACATGCAGCTCTCCATGCAATATTTATATAATAGTAAATAGTGGTAGTATTTTAAGAGTTGTGATTGGTTGAAATGATGTCACGTGTCATTCACGTTTTTGTTATAGTGGACGGTTTTTGTTATAGTGAACGTTTTTTTTGTTATATTGAACGGTTTTTACCTGTGTTAAAATGAATGGTGAAATCGATTGCCTTGTTGCGCAAGTGCGTAATAACAGTAAAATGGTGCGCACAACAATAGATACGCGGAGCGACAATATACGTCACAATAGCTTAATTAGTACCAAAAGTTAGGCAAACATTTGCAAAGATAAAACCAGATTAGGCAAGGTCAAAGATCTAGGGTTCTATTTACTATAATAAATAGTGCATGCATCTATTAATGCAACATTACTGACTATGTGAACTCCAAATACTAAATTATTCCTCGTGCACATCTGTTTCAACTCGGCCTACGGCCTCGGTGAAATAAATGTGCCCTCGGGATAATTTAGTATTTGCCGTGCACATAATCTAGTATGTTGCATTGTAGAGCATGCACTATTTATATAATATACCAACCTTATATTGGTGAGGGATTGGAGATCGTGATTAGCCTGCTGGTGGAACTGTCGAAACATGAATAACGGATGACCTAGCTCCAACTCCTCAGCTGAAAACAAAGATTTTATAAGCATACATGTCGTCAGGGCATCTCTGAAAATGAATATCATTTGCAAGAATCTTGTGTTGTCTATAAAATTTAAAATCTATTATGAATTGCATAAATATCATAGTACATGTAGATGTGTATCTAAACAGTCTTTTGTGTAAAAAATCGACAAAAATGCTTGACAAGGATTGAGATAATCATTATTGACATCTGTCACATTTAAATAATGTAAGGATGCAAGGATACATCCAAAAATAATTTAAATTTGGTTAGTGTTAAAAGTTGCTATTGATGTAGAATTGATTTGTAGAATTTAGGCAATATTCATTCTCCCATAAAGCCATTTTGTTATCACTTTTTTTAAATGACATTTATCATGAGAAGATACAATGTTATTTTGAATACTAGTTCAAACTAGGCAGAATGAATATTGATTGTAAAACATCATACATAATCATGAAAAGCAAGATTAATCAATGGCACTGTGAACTAGACACATAATAGCAAATAATGTCAATGACTGAGCATACATGTAAATGTATGTTCATTTTTTTTAGATTGTTTTATTGACTTACTTTTTCCAAAAAGTAATTCTAGTTGTTCTTCCCATGCTTTCTCTGCTTTCCGTTTCTCCTCAAGTTTTTTCTTCTGCCTTGCTTTCTCTCTTGTCTCTTCGAGTTCTTCTTCCAGCATCACCTTGTAAAGAAATATAAAAGCAAAGGTAGATTGTAACTAGGTCTACATCTACTTTGACTAATGCCTGTTTGGTCTCATCCCACATGGTTTCATGTTGTTAATGATTGAAATAGTGTCGCCGATGTTTTCCATTGAAAAAACAATAAAAAAACAAATAAAGGAATAACAAAGAAATACAAAAGAAATTTTAAAAACAATAAAAAAAAAGAAACAAAAAAGTTGATACCGATATTTTCTTTAAAAAAATACATTAGAATCCTACAAAGAGTCTGTTAACCTGTTGGAGACGAACTGATTTGGCTACAACACACATTTCCCATAGACTTCACGCCCGAATATATTCGGGCTCAGTCCCCAACGGGTTAAAAAAAAAAAGTTTTTGAGGCTTTATTTACCCGGTAGGTAAAGATGCACAGTATATGTATTGAAATGATTGCTGTTAAAGCTGGTGAATAGTTTTGGTAGCATGCTTTCTTATGCATGCTTTGAATGGGTTCAACTGCGTTCATACGTAAATAAATGCAGTGCGAATTTAAGAACGCACAAATACGTTTTGAAGCCTCTAAGCGCGAAAAATTAATTGCTCGAAAATAACAGCGAATACAGTACTTGAAATCTCGTTTCAGTGTGTTTATTTCACAATATAAGTATAAAACGTGGAAAGTCGGGGACCCAACAAATTTCGTCGTTGAGTAAGGGTTCACGTGGAAAACCTATGGGGATTCTCTTGTGTGCGTGATACACACAGATTGTTATGCCTGTTAATGAGGGAAGCTCTGGCGAGTGCCCATCCCAACAGAGGTCTAAAACAAATGTTTCTTTCAAACATTTTCATTGAAATTCACCGGAAATCATGAAAGGAATATCACAAGATCTCTCACACATATCTTTTAGTGCAATGAGGACAACATGAGACTATATTTGATGGGTAATATTCCGATTCACTTTTCGTTACCAAAACTATACACTAGGTTTAAGAACAAACCCTCTAGTCCAGACTGACCTGTAGTGTTTTTTCTTCTTCAACATAGAGGAGTTTCTGTCTATTCATCATCTCCTCCAAGCTTGATATCTTCTTCTCAAATCTCTCATGTAACACCCTCGGTGCTTTGTATCCACCTGCATTCAAAATATCAAAGAAGATTTAGATTAGATTTAGATATTACAATATTACAAGTTGCTCTTAATTTAAACTGATTTAACTTAGCTATTATTTTTTTGTAAACTCCAAGTATTTGATATCATTGAAAAATTAGGATCTCCATTTTAGAAATAATATAAAACTAAAGAATAAATTCTGGTGACTTATTGATGGTAATGAGCCTGGAGGTCTCGATGTGTGAAGAGGATTACATTGTTTGTCAGCAGACTCAAGTATTGATATAATTGAAAAGATTGAAATCTCTAGTTTCAGAAAATATATAAATGTAAAGAATAAATTCTGGTGACTAAAGGTGGTATTACACTTAACAGAGACGTCTCCAATAACTTTTTCCGTCACAGAGATTTCTCAGAGATGTCTCTGCGATGGAAAAAATCACAGATTTAATCATATTTGACTTTCCCACTACTTCGCAGAGACTAATGAATCATGGCGAAGACGTCTCTGAGACGTCTCTGCAACTGTCTCAAATCCGTTTCAAACCCGCCCCAAACTAGTTCCAAATCTGTTTCATGGCAAGTGAGATACCACCATTATTGATGGTTATAAGCAGGGAGTTCTCAATATGTGAAGAGTATTACCTTGTTTTTCAGCAGAATCTTTCCTGAGTTGTCTCAGTTTACGAAGTGCTCTGAAGAGTTCCATTGTTTTGGTTGCATCATATTTCTTTTTATGAACCTCGGACAGGACTTGATCAACTTCTTTTTGCAGCACCTTTTCCTGGGAACAAAAGTGAAGGAGAAAGACATTAGGAATTGCTATTCTCACAGCAAGGTCTTCAAGGCACCCTTTTCCAGCAGAAAAGAAATAACCACTTTTTCTATTAAGAAACTCATACCTGCATTTATGTAAAGTACATTTGGTCATAATCAAACTAAGAGGGACATTTAGCTGAAATTTTAATGTGGCACTGTGCCTTTGAAAATGCAAATAAGGATCTGAAATCAACACAAAGGCTTCTTTACAATACAACCAATCATTTAAGTTCAAACATTATGTGATCCAGTTTTCTTACGCTGAATAATCGATCAAACAGGAATTTGCAAATATGGGACTATGGTGCTTTTTTCAATTCAATTCAATTCAATTTATTTCTCTCAAGCATAAAAAACATTGAAAACATGCAACATAAGATTTATAAGAATACAAGGTAAAAATAAGATACAATAGAATACAATTAAATAATATGCAAGGTCAGCACTTGAAGACTGCGAACCCTAGCGAATAGGTTTCGGCATATCCGTGTTATGTCGGGTAAAAGCGTCTCTACGAACATCAAAGTTCCAAATATGGATTCTTCTAACCACGAAGCTATTGCAAACGCCATATGCGATCAGTTCATGTCGGTCGCATTCTGACCTTGAGCCGCTTGACAAAATCGTCACTACCAACCTACCTTCCGGCACCCAAGCCTACTCGCGTTATGCCATGGGAAGTCTCAAGCAATTGAAGCTATTAAATCTCGGAAAACCACCGGCCTGATGGATAACTTCAAGATTCATACGTACTTTCGCGTACGAACTTACTACTCCGTTGACTGACATCATCAACGCGTCTTCGCTCAGGCATCTGTAACCCACAGTGGAAGCTAGCGGTATTGTTCCCATACCCAAATCTTCTCCGGCTCTCCATTGAGAATCTTCGACCCGTTGCCCTCACGGACCACTCTTGCAAAAGTAGCTGAACACTTTATTGCAAAGAAAGTAATGGTTTCCCTCCAAACCAAGCTTGATCCAGCCCAATTTGGAAACCAAAAGGGTGTTTCGACCTCGCATTGCCTGATTGAAATACTTCATACACTGCATAAGCATGCAGATACCAGTGGAAGTGCCTCAACTATATTAATGACCGACTTTTTCGAAGGCTTTCGATCGAGTGGATCATTCATTGTTATGACCAAACTCATCAAATGGGTGTTGATTCGAGTTTGGTCTCGTGCGCTCGCGATTTCCTCAGTGATCGTAGCATACGAGTGAAGTATAAGGAGAAGATCTAAGTGTGTGTCAAACAAATGCAGTGTTCCACAAGGACGAAAATTGGTCCCGTCATCTCTTCTAGCACTTAATAAATGATGCTTCTGGAGAAAAAAACAACATCGCAGCTGGAGACGACAATACCACACGGGTCCATCAATTCAAATACGTTGACGATCTCACATTAGTGGAACGGACCGTCAAGCAAGGAGTCTAAGTTATCATCTTCGCTTTACAGCTCCAGACTGGTCAACGGCTTAGTAAAATGCGCTTGAAACCTAAAGAATGTGTCACGGATGGACGATATGTTTCTCGAAGCGCAGGTTAGGCCAACTGTTGCTCACGCTGGACGACGTAGTCCTCAAGAATGATAACACTTAAAATTCTCGGAATCTTTATCCAAGCTGATTTACGGTGGAATACCCACGTTGAATACATGGTTAACGCCGCAACAGCCGATGTGTAGTCCTGCGCACTCTCAAGTACCACGCTATGTCATCCAGGACCTTCCACCATATAAATGTCATTCGTTAGACCAGTTGTGGAATCGGCGATTCCGGTATGGGTCTGGTGTCTTAATAAGGAACACGTACTTGGCCATTGACGTAGTTCCAGAAGCGTGCATATAGGATAATCCTTGGAGCATCATACCATGCTACCAGAAGCATTGCAACTATGTAATATGAGTTCGCTTGAGGCAAGACGGAAGAGTTTGTGCGTTACATTTGCCAAGTCTATGCAATCCTTCAAAAGACTTAATCACCACGTGTGCCCCCGCCGAGACAATCACTACACACAAGAAGGGAAGTGAAGTGTGTTGAAGTGCGATGCAAAACTGCTAGATTACAGAAACAGTCCCGTTCCGTATCTCACTAGGCTCTGAATGACAGAATTGATTATAAAGATATGATAAAATGTATTATTGTCTCCATTGATTCTGTATACACTTTTAATTACTCCCTTCCCTCTCTTTTCTCTGTCTATCTTTTTCTATTCTCTCGATGGTCCTATATTCTTCCTCCTCACTCCCTTTCTCTCTCTCTCTCTCCCATTATCTCTGTCTTCGTTTCTCTTTCATTATATCACATCCCTCTCTCTCTTCTCTCCACTCTCTTCTTTCTCTCTCTTTATCTCTTCAGACTCATAAACAGAATTTGATTATCAATATGAATTATTGTATATTCTATTATTTATATTTAAAAAATATGTTGATTGTATTTTCATGTCAGGACTTCGAATTCAAAACCTCACTACACTGGATTTTTTTTTTTTTTTTTTGGTGTACATATCAGTTTGTAGTAATTATTGTAATCATTCAATTAAACTGATTAATACCATCTAATCGTAATTTTTCCTTGGGGAGGGCGGGGCTTTTGATTTTTGTTATCATTTTGGTGTATCAATTTTGTATTAACGGTTCTCAATTATTACTATGAATTAAATTTTTCCATATTTTCTTATTAAGTGCTTATTAATCTGGATGTAAGTAAAGAGTTTGATATAATTTAAATAGTCTACTCATATGAAATATAAACACATTCCATGTGCATCTTATTAGTATTCAACTTGCAATTCTTATACATACTTTCATATATTTAGTAATAATAATAGTTACACATTAATTGCTATGATTTATATAACAAATATTTTGATTGTATTTCTATGTTCAGACATTTGGATTTAAACCTCACTATACTTGACTTTTTCCCCTCACATGTATCAGTTTTGTAATAACTATAATAATCATATAATGTACATGTTTAATATCATATTATTATACATTACTACTATTATATAGCCGTACAAATAATTAGAATCCAAATTGTTATACACTTTCATCTAATTGAATATACTAATAATTGAATTTGCTGATATGAATATCGTTATTTACCGCATACATTTTCTAGTGTAAGAATTATATCTTCACAAGTGTATTCAATATTGTATGATTATCTTATATTTATTATTTGTAAATGCATCGCAATTCGGCTTTGCCGCAATGATGTTTGTTTGAACCAATAAACCATTTATCTATCTATCTATAAGAGTGGGCAGCAGCCAAAAAGGAATTGGGCCCTTATGTGAGGCTGACCCCAAAACATATAACTATTACAATACTATATTAACAATATGTTTCAATAAAAAGAAGACAAAACAAAACAATAATAACATAACAAAACAGTAAAACATCAAACAAAACATAACAAATCCACTGGTTAGTTGAACAAATTAAAAATGGTTATCATTGCTTTGTAACATTTAATTAATTGAAAAATGATTGTCAATTTCGACTTAAATGAACTTAATGTGGGGATGATTAATGTCATTTTGAAGCGTTCCATTGAATCTTCCCTGTAGAAAAATTGTCCTTAAATAATACTGTGTACGCACGGATGGAAATGAAAATTATAGGCATTCTCTAGTACTTGTAGTTGTGTATTTTACAATTTAAAGTGAATAAATTAGACAATGGTGTGGGAGTAGGCGATTTATACAATAAATACATAAAAATACAAAATTGTGTATATATACATGTTTTGAAAATTTAAATATTTTAATGAATAAAACATGAGTGCAGTATGAGAAAATATGATGAGTTGCTTATAATTTTATTGCACGTTTTTGAAGTTTAATGCTTTATCTAAATGAACTATGCACATACCGCCACACAATGATTACAATACGTTAAATATGGCATGATTAAATTGAATTGTAAAGCATTTTAAGAATATTTTTTGGAAGAGTTGTTTTAAGCTTATACATTACACAATATTTTTTGATAGTTTATTACAAATGACACGCAATGTGGATTATTCATGTTTATTATCATCAAGTTGATACCAAGAAAGTTATTGGCACTGACCGGATACGAATTCGTTCCCCATGTTTAATTGTTAGTAACTCAAAATTAATTTTTCTATCGTAATAACAGGAATTTTGTTTTCTTTTGTTAACACTCAATTATTGCAAGAGCATTGTGACAATAATTCAGATTCATGATTAAATTCTGTTTGGATGTGTGTGCAATTTCTTATGGGACATGAAAACACTAGTGTCATCTGAATAATATATTTCATTTAATTTATGTGAAGCATTAGTTATGTCATTAATGTAAAGTAAAAATAAAAGCGGTACAAAAGATACTGACCTTGGGGCACTCCACATTTAAAAGTTGACATTGAGATTTTAAAATCACCAAGTACAACAAATTGTTTCCGGTTAGATAAATAACTTAAAAAAGCTAATGTGACTCCTCTAATTCCAAGAAGTTGTAATTTTCTAATAGGATGTTATATCATAGGGAATCAAGGCTTTACTTAAGTCGAGAAATAAACCAATTGTTTGTCTCTTTTCTATTTTATTGCATCTGCCCACTTATAACAAAGTCCAAAAGAGCTGTTAAGATGATGCCCTGCTCGGAATCCATATGATTGTCATTAATAATATTGCACTTGAAAAAATCTAATAATCTGGATATATATACATTTTCAAATATCTTCGAAAAGATAGGTAAAACTGAGATGCCTGTAGTTAGACATTATTTCACTTGTCCCTTTTAAAACATGGAATATCTTGCTAATTTTTAATTTATCCGGAAAGACTCCATGTACAAGAGCATATATTAAATATTTGCACTTAGGTGTTTACTAATGACATGAATAACTTTTTTTATAACTTGATTCTATTCCATCATAACCAGCACTTGATGTGTGACTCAATTTATTAACTATTCATTATTTCTTTACTACTTATGGCTTGAAGTAGCAGTTTTATTCGTTAATTAGAAATAATATTGTTAAAATTTTCATTTTGACTGGAGGCATGGGAGGGAACAGAGCGATTTTAATCATAACCAAGTGTTTATAAATATGTTCGTTAAAAGTGCACATATTTTTTCCTTATCAGTGAACCGATCATTGTCAACTTGAATAGACGAAATATCTGATTTTACAAGCCTGTTACCAGAGCACGATTAATGACGTTCCAAGTCTTCTTCATGTTACCTTTACTATTCTGAAATGATTTGCATAATTATTCCTTTTTAGCAATTTCATCATATTGTGAGTTTATTACGACACTTTTATACACATCTTTTCTATGAGAAGAAGTCAAGTTCTTGGCATATAATTTGTACAATCTACTTTTTCTCTTCTTTACTCAACTTGCGAATAGTCATTTGTAAACCAGGTTTATTTTTCACTTTTGATTTGGAGATATTCTTTTCAGTGGAAAGCTTACATTATATATACATCTGAGAAAGATTCAATGAAATTATTGTAACTATTATTACCATCATTTTCATCAATTAAAATATAGTATGATTCCAGGATCGTATAAAATTGCAAATATTTGATCATTTATCTCTCTTTTTCACAAGTTATCATTCTATTTTCAAAGTTTTAAATTATTTTCACAAATACAATAAATATGGGAGATGATCACTTACATCGTTAAAATGACACCTGATCATTATATTGCAGAGATATTAGTAATAGATGTATCTTATTAGATGTAGCTGAATGTTCAGTCACACGTGTGGATATGCATCTAGAGATACATTGAATTGAGTAATAGTTTTCTAAAAATTCATAAACTGATTGCATTTTCCCACATCAAGAAGATTAATATTAAAATCACCATAAGATTATAATATTTTCTTTCATTATTTACAATATTAAAAATAATTATTCATACATTCATAAAATTCTTCAGTGATTGGTCAGGTGGTTGCTGTAATTACACCAAGTAATATACCGAGTCGTATTTAACAATTTCAATAAAAATACTTTCAACATAGAGAGTATTTACATCTAAATCAAGGCGTCGTTTAAAATTTAAATCATCTCTCACATAAAATACCACATACCACCGCCTCTTTTGGAAGTACGATTTTATATTAACAAATACATATTTTTCAAGATTGCATAGAGATTTAGGAAGAATTTTCAGTAAGCCATGTTTCAGTGATACCAAGTCACAGATGTATGTGGTATTGCCGAAGGAGGACAACAATAATGAAGTTTTCAAAGTTAACATAGACTTTATCATTTGAGGTAGTACATGAGAATTTATTTTTGTAGATCTTTCTGTGAATATTCATTACGAACTATAAGTATTGAATTCATCAGTATGTAATAAGGATTGGACAAATTTGTAGCTTATTATCAGGGTACAGCAGGGACGAAATATTCATAAGAGAATCTATAATCAATATTCTCAATGCTTTGTTTTAAAAATATTGGTTGTAAGACATGAACAAACTACAAGTAAACAAACATATCAATTTAAAGACAGCCAATGAATTATGTTCAACTAATAACAAAATACATAAATGATAATACAATTAGAGTTCTTTGACAAGAACAAGCAAGTTCTAATCAATCACTGAAAATGGCACCTTGTCCATTGACATATATATTCTTGTGGAGATATTAAACAGTGGTAATATTCAGAATAAAGAATGTACATATAAAAGAAATGAATGGTTTAAATGCAATGAAGTTATAGGAGAAAACTGTCAGAGTTAGCATTCATTATGTTCTAGACTAACGAGGGCAAAGTTCTCTCTTTGAGTGAATCTTTTCTTCATAGTTCTTGCGTTGGTTGTCTTTACCAAGACAAGCGATCTTCCCATCCATGACCAAGCTGACAGAAACTTGCTTGTTCTCTTTTTTGCATTCATTGAAGGCATCCCATAGAAGAGCTCGATCATGTCGGTGAGGTCCTCGTAGATACTCATACCAGTTTGTTTATCCTTCAACTTCTCCTATTTCGCAAGAAGCCGTTGCGATGTCTGGGAGGTGCAACTTGAAGATGATGAGTGCCCTTGGCTTAGGCTGGGCTTCTGCTGTGGGGTCCATCGTCGTCGTTGGGTGGGTCGGGCTGGTTACGTCGAGGGATCCGATGACTCCTATCTATGTCGTTAGGGTGAGATCTATGCCAAGATTTTCCTTTGCAAGCTTACATACAGTCGTCGTTGTATCCTCATCATTATTTTCAGGAACACCAAAACTCGAAGACATTTCTCTCGGAGTATTGTCTAGATCATTTATTTGGCTCTTAGAGAACTGATGAGAAGTTTGTCTTCATTTGCGGCAGATTCGATTGTAGATATGTAGTTGCTCATGCTCTCAACCTTGTTCTGTAACTCTAAAATGTCTTCTCTGCGCTTTTCAATCGATCAAAAGATCACGAAACTTTGAAATGTCCATAAGCCTGGGTAACAGCTTTCTTGATAACAGACAGGACTTCATTGTCCTTCAGTGCCTCAGTCACCATATTCTTTGTTGTTCCAGTATTTAAATGCCTCTTATTCTTATATCTAGTCACCTTTTTCAGATTTCTTTAGCTTAAAGCTGGTGTATAGTTTCGGGAGAAATAAAAATTAATTTTGATTCACATTAAGATAAATTATTGAATCCAAGAACTATAATAAAGCAAATTATAGTACTTGAAATCTCGTTTTAGTGTCTTTATTTCATACTATACGGATAAAAAAAAGATAAGTCGGGGACCCGTCTCAGGTTTGCGCTCACGTGGAAAACCAATGGGGATTCTCTTGTGTGGGTGTTACACACAGATCGTTCGCACTAATTCACGCCGTAACCTCCAGCGTGCGAATCTGTCAGCAAAGGTATAAACGGCAGTTAAATTACCCTTCATTCAAACAATTTCAATGAAATTCATCGGAAATGATGAAAGGAATGTCACAGGATCTCTCACACATATCTTTTAATGCAATGTGGACAACATGTAAACTACATTTGATCGGTTTTGTGCTAATTCCTTTTTTGTTACCAAAACTATACACCAGGTTTAAAGTAATTATCATGGACTACTCTAACATGGCATATACACACAGGTAATTTCGATCTAGTAATTTACTTGAATTGTTGCATTTAAGGCACTGGTCGTGTCACTCACGACACATAGAGGTGGACCATTTTCCACAGAGAGGGAATGATTGATAAGGACAATAAATGTCAGAGAGGTACACTATTCATGTACATATACCAGCACTTATGGTACCCTTAGAGATCTACTTGGGCACAAATCCAACCATTACCAATGATGGTCAGAAACCCATGTCTTTTTTTTGTTGTGTCACTCATGCACTGTTTTTTATTTTATAATTTCCAGGACCAATTGTAAAATTCAAATCTAACTGGTAATGACACATGCCACTCCTACATTGTACATAATATGGTAGTCATGATCCATTCATAACCTACAAGTGCAAAGATATGCGCCCGTCTATCAGTCCAAATGTCGTGTCACTCACGTTTGAATATGACCATTTGTATATAATTACAACACAAACAAAAATTCAATCTGCTGTAACAAAAGTCTGCACTGCAAGATTGATCTTTTGTAATGAACATGGATACATTGAGATGTCGTTGATTCTGTCCAAATTTACATTGTGTTTGTGTGCCTATGTATTCATTTTAAGATCTTTAAGCATCTTTTTATGACAAGATAATATTGTACATGTATCAAGACTCTGCAATGCGAATGTTGCTTACTTGTTCCTTTTCTTGTTTGGCTTGCAGAGCTTCAGCCATTGAGGCATCTATCTTCTCGTTCCGCTCTCTTAGAGCTTCTTCTCTCATCTCCCATTCCTGTTGACGGTGCCTCCGGTATCTCTCCTAATGGATTATGCAGACAGAATGGAAATATCAAAATAACTTCAATTCAATTAAATTGTTCTTCATTCTCTATAAAAAGCACAATGACAATGACAATGGCGACAATAATAACAATAACACTGTGATATTATAATATGTGAGAACCATTACGATATTCTGTTTTGTGTCATTTGACTGTATCAAATATATGCGTTAAAATACATATATATTCAAACATATCATAATTTGAACATATACATGTAATGACAAAGAGCATATTTCACAAATTAAAAAGATGTTTCCAGGAAATTGGAAAAATACAACGAAGTTTCCTGGATTATGAAATGTTTTGTAATAGCTCACCCTCTTTTTTCTTCTCCTTTGTATTTGTCTCTTGAGTCCCTCCACAAACTCTCGCTGACTTATTCTTCTTTCTAGATTGGATAAATCTTTCTGAAAATGATAGATATTATACAAGACTATGGGTAAATATATTTACATATTTATCAAATACATTTTGTGCCCTGTAATGACATTTTAAGGCAAAAAGCTTTTAAGAAGATTTTATAAAGAGAAAATCAGACTACTAGTACCCGCTTAAAATATATATTAAAACAATAATAATATAATGAAAATTCTTTTATAATTTCCCCAAAGGGTCTTCAAACAAACTTACAAAGTTGTACTCCATATAACCAGTGATGATTTTGTGGTAACATTAGTTTTAAACTTTTGCTGTTCATTATCATTTTTTCACACTGTTATCATTTCATTGAAATTAACCAAGTGGATCATGAACCTTCTTAAATATTGTTTTAATAAAACGTCTTTCATAAAATAACCCAAGATAATAATAATAATAATAGTTGCATTTATATAGCGCTTAATACGATATCCACCTTAGTGTTTCTAAGCGCTTATACATGTAGTTTTAACTAAGGTCTAACTTACTGCTTGCTTTTCCATTTCTTTGACGAGATGAAACCATTTTCTTTCATCAGTTTCTTTTATCAAGGAATCCGATGCCTCTTCTTTCTTCTGTTTCAACTGGTCTAATAGCTGCAAAAATCTAGACAGCATTATTCTAGCCTCAGATATCTAAATAAAAAACAGAACATATCGATAGTGTAATATCTTCACCATTTTTTCTAAACAAAAATAGCAGGAACATTTGGACCATATGCATAAAAAGGCAATTGCTTTTACTAGAACTTTCATTAGGCTATACATGATTTCCTTTTTAATTCAACTCTCAAGTATTAGGTTTGCAAATGTTAAAATAAATAGAAATAGAAATGGGACACATTCATGACAGGTAAAAGAGTGCAAAAATTCTTGATAGATATGTTTGGAAAACTGCTTAACAGCTTTTTTTTACACTTTCAAAAATAATACATGTTTACGAGGAAAATGATTGCGATTTGAAAAATAAGGTAATCCCAAAAACATCAAAACAGTTTTAAACTAAAGATTGTATTTTATTGTGGTATCTCAATTGCCTGGAGACAGGTTTCAGACTAGTGGCGGAGATGTCTCAGATCTCAGCGATGTCTCATGCGTCGCGGGAAAATAAAAAATATCAGTGCCTATGAGATTTTTTCCCATCCTGCACGGAGACGTCTCTGAGACATCTCACTGACATCAGATACCACTGTTAGAAAAAGAGTCATACAATGTACCTTTACAACTGGTTGTCTTGCTTCTTTGTTCACATTTTCTTCTTTCCTGAAAGATCTTGTCCACTCGTTGACCCATTTCTGATCCTCACTCTCTTCTATCTCTGGCTGATGGACCTTTGCGTTCACATTCTCCTCAAAATTATTTCTGTGCATTCCATCCCCTCCTACAGGCATCTGAGCTTGATTTGGAAAAGGTCTCTGATTCCTGTCTGTTTGCTTGTTCCTGAACGACTGGTAAGGTTGGATCTGTGGTTTGGAGTTTCCATGTTTGTTTCTTCTATCAGCCTGTTGAGGATGTGATGGAAACTTGTTTGGGGGACCAGTCTCTGCACTATGGTTCCACTGGTTATGCCCTGGGCCTGCTGATTGGGGTCCTTTATACCACTCCTGCTGAGGTGGTTGAAGCGGAGGCTGATTAGGAGGCTGATGATGATGATGAGGAGCAGGTGGATGAGGAGGAGGAGGAGGAGGAAGTGAAGGGTTGAACATCATGTTGTTACTTGACTGTTGTCTTCCATCCTGCATTGGATGCTGAGGTGGGAAGGGAAAGGGAGGAGCCGGTTGACCACCTACCCCTAACTGATTACTTGGACACCCAGGAAATGATGAAGGAGGCGGGGGCGGAGGAAAAAATCCATGCCCCACTCCAGGCTTTGGGGGAGCCATAGCTGCAGAAGGTGGTGGAGGCGGGAACATTTGAAAGTTGTTGTAAGGAGAGACATTTGTCGGTGGGTTCTGGTATTGTGTGGAGTGTGAAGTTTGGTTTGCAAATGATGGAAAGGACGGTCCGCTGTGTTCAGAAGAATTAAACATTGGTTTTCCATAACCATCTGGTCTGTGGCTATTGTTGGGTGTACTATGGAGGAGACGGTGATCAGGTGGTCTCAAAGACTGTTCTTGTTGACTATGGCCAGGAGGGGGAGCCCCCCATTGTGATGAACTCATGATCTTTCAGTCTCTGAAGAAGAAGAAAAAAACAACAACAGGGAGTTATAAAATAAGATGATCAGTGGCAGTCAATATGAAGCCTACATGTACGCATTCTAGATCCTGCCAAAATAGTTAATAGCATATTTTAAACACAACAAAATAGGTCTGCTCTTAATCAAAATGCTTTAAAAACTATTTAAAAAGGCTTTCTCAAGTCTCAAGATTCACACAAGAAAATACTTTCTTAAAAAGTCTAGTAGATCTACAGGGCTTAAATTAATCTAACTTCTAACAGAATCTAAGGCCATCCAAGGCCTTGGGCTTGGGCTGGCCTTAGTCTTCCCACTTGATTGGCCTCAATACCCATCTCATTGGCCTTGGAGATTTGTTGTGCTATTTTTTATTTTCAAAATTTGTGCTGTAATTTTCTATAATCATTTTCTTCTATAATCCTCAAACTTTAAAAGGCTCTAGCTATGCTAGCCTATCTCGAAAATGAAAATCAATGTGCGGAGCTTTTCCTAGGCCTCGTAAATCATGAACAGTTAAAATCAGTAATAATAATAAATATATCCTGATCTAGTCTATAGCTGAAAAGTACTACTACTAGTAGATCTCTTTTATCGCCGTATTGTAGCCCTTTTGAAAATGCCTAAAAAATGGCAAATTTTGTCGCTTTAAAAAAAAAAGACTCAGCTAAAAAATATAGCAAGTTATACATGCAGCCTCGGGGCAGGATGCTAAACTGCACTAGCACTTGGTGCTAGTGCAGTTAAGCATCCCGCCGCGAGGCCTGCTGCTACGTGAAGGGATAGGGTTGACGGTGACCCCCACGCAATAGGGTTAGGGTAGGTTGGTGGGGTAGGGTGGTGTGTAGTGGATACCAAACTGCACTAGCGCCGGCACAGCTTGCTCATTCAATTATGAATTGACCATGCAGACTTTTTTCAATTAGACACTCAATCTCGGATAAGAGGACACTCCCGAAAGATCACCAAGAAAAGAGCTCACTCAACACTCAGGCAAAAGGACTTCTTCCAGCGTGTGGTCAACCTGTGGAATAATCTACCTTCAAGCGTTGCAAATAGTAACAGTATAAATGTATTCAAATCAAACCTAGAAAAAGCCTGGAAAACCAAATACAACTGTTTTGACCCAGACGCAGTATACTCGTCCAAACCTACGTTCGCGCAATAAAATTAGTGCCAACAGATGAAGACAACTTAAATGAAGATGCAGAGGGGCAAATAAGTCTTCTATACTTTATGTCCATCATCAAGGTAAATCAAGGTAAAAGTGTAACGTTAACGTTAGAGTCTAACGTTAAGTCATAGGCTCATTCTAACTATAGACAGCGCTGGCGCCGAAGGCGACAGCGCTGTAGAAGGGATTTGCTCATTTACGTTGAATATTGATTGGTGACCTTTTTGAAGGGTCGACCCGGAAGTAGAAAAAATCGCTGTGCTTTTGAACAGCAGCGCATACGGCCCGCTAGAGCCGCCTGCTCTAGCCGCCTAGCTAGCTTGCTAGCAGACGGCGCTCGCGACCGGGGGTCTATATCGCCATGTACCGTACCTGCGATATGAACACAAGTTACGTGTTTGGAACTGATTTTTGCCTTCAAATATCAATCACTCATTGTTATGACAACATAAATATGTGGAAGAACCTATCTGCTCTTGTATTCTTGGAAGTTACATAAATTCAAAGTGAGTATCATTTAAAAAAAAATATATTACTTGTGAGAGATTCGGGGTATACCAGCCCCACAACTAATCATCCGTCAGTTCCCGTCGCTTCGCGACGGGGACTGGTCAGTTTAAGGCTCATTCATGACGTAATCACACGTCACACATTGTCATTGACTGACATAGATCTAATTATATTTTCGATTGATCATACTTCACATTTACAATGCCTGTTGCGTGAGTCAACATCACTCCTTGAAGAAAAGTTTTAATGTTAATCATTAAAAAAAATCAGTGTCAGTGCTCACTGCTCACTGCCAGCGGGAGGAGCAGCTCGGCGACGCCGTTCCGAAGGGCATCTCTCGGACTCGGGCTGAGCTCTAACGTTAGCTCGCGCCCGCTTGGCTCAGCTTATCCGGCTATGTTCCACTTTTTACAGCCCTTTTCAAGTATGCTATATTATAGATCTCTTAAAAATATTTTCAATAAATATAAAAGCAATTTGATACACATTCATATTGAGCAAACTCTGCACTTAAGCTTTATTCTTGAGACTTTTTGAACATATTTTTCTTACCTCTCGACACACACATGATCTATCGATGATCACCAACCACCGAAAAGTAGAAATCTAACATTTGAGGGTTTGAGGAGGACGTCGATAACATTTCCAATTTAATAGACAATTTTTTTACAGATCTTTTTAAAAATTTGACGAATAATATAAACATTTTTTTTTAAATTTACAACATTAAAAAGTAATTATTAAATAATAATTGTTTTTTAATAATATTTGTTTTATTAATAAAGAAATTTGAAATGAAGTACTATTTATTTGAAAAAGAATTCTTCATCAATTTTTATTTTGTTCAAATTGGCTACGCAAAAGTTTCCATTTTTAGTTTAGTGTAATTGATTACCTGACATTTTAGGATCTAGG
>CALNVZ010003425.1:34835490-34890192 GCA_940671915.1 Paracentrotus lividus | reverse complement strand
ATTGTAAATCATGGGAGATGATAGCCGGTCAAGGAGGATTTTAGCAGATCTGAGCAGTGCTCTCCGAAGAGATCCTAAAATGTAAGTTTAGGCTATATTATAATAAAGGCCTTCATTTTAGATCACTTGTTTGATATGTTTGACAAAATGATTTGACTGACATTAAGTTTGTGTTGACTGTTGTCTTGTGACATGACACTTGTGTGTTTGTCAATGTCAGTGACAAAAAATATTAATCAATTAAGTTTCAAGATTTAAATTTGTATTGTCCATAATAATACAGATAGGCCACTATTTGTCTTTCTTTGCCAGAGCCTCTGGAAGAGGCATGCAGAGACTAGATCTACTATCTATCAACAAATATCTTTCACCTTTTTCACTTGCAGAGACTTGAGAGAGAGTGAGAGACAATTGTGTTTAATGTAATTCAAATCATTCAGTCACAAGATGAGTTGGGTCGCTTGACTTCCCGGCTTGACTTAGATCTAGAAGTAAATTTATGATATTTTGTCATTGTGTGAAAAATAATGAATAATTTTTCTTTGATTTCTTCATCCTGTCTCTGTAAAGAAGATACATTTTTGTTTTCAACTAAAGTTATGATGGGGAGACCATAGTTCGCGCAAATTTCAAAAATTATACAAAATGTGACATTCAATCAACAATATTTCATGTTTTACTCAAAATCAACGAAAACTATGATTACCAAATAAACGACAAAATTCTAAACTCCGAATCGCCGAACGAAGAAGTGAACTAGGTCAAAGGGTTTCGACGATATCGCGATTTCAAAATTCTATGTCGATCGAACGATCGCGCATTCTGCTGAAAAAGTCAACAAAACAGTGTGACCTTAATTCCCGCACGGGCGTTTGACAAAGATTTTTCAAGAAATTCCATCAGTCTAAGGAAAGGAAATTACAGTAAATGTAAGTCAAAATTTTATAGAATAAGATGATATTAATATCATCTCACAATTTTATGACATTAACTCAGAAAATGATGATTTCCAGACCCTTGTCAAAAAGCTCGGAATTTTCGCAACGGACACGCAATTTTTCGATGTTTGGTCAATAATTTCACAATTCGATACACCATACCGTGACGAAAGTTTGGATCTTAAGCAATTTTTGGTCCCTCTTTCTGATGGTGCTATCAGATTTTCACGATGTTGATTACTTTTTGAGATATCCGTCGTGCGTGAATTAAGGTTCTGCGCGAATTATGGTCACACCACCATACTTAAAATTAAGGAAACATTGTTTTCTAATTTAAGTAATTAAAGTCTGGTTATTATTACTAGCATGCTTGAGTTTATTACACGACCACTTGTCAATTCATTTTTTTACCCCACCAAATTTGAACAGTATGAATTAGGTGTCGACTTCTATATTTTGATCTTGGATCTTACAATGCAAGAATAATTTATTCAATCAACAATTTCTCAGATTTCACACAAAATCATCAAAAATTACTGTCTTTGAATGAGCTAAAATCTTGAATCCTTTTACCGACTTTCTCACAGTTCTTGCTGTTTTTATGTTTGTTTTCTATAGAGATGAGTTTGACTTTATCTATTGTCCTGAGCCTGTGGTGAATAAGAGCCCTGTGGTCCTAGAGAATCACAAACTCGGTCTACAAACATGGAGTGTCAAACTCCTCTTCAACTTCGTCTATACCAACCTTATGAAGAAAACAGCAGCTGTTAAAGGTAAATAAAGTCTCAGGTCAATGATCTAATTTAACCTGTAATAGATTCTGCCAAAGTGCAGCAGGATTTGCTGCTCATTTTTGAAGCCATCTGTAGAATTAATGTTGATTCATCAACAGTCTTTTTGACATCCATCATTATCATCATCATCATCATCATCATCATCATCATCATCACTATCATCATCTTCATCATCATCATCACTGTCATCATCATCATCATCATCACCACCACCACCACCACCACCACTGTCATCTTTATTATCATTATCATCATCATCATCATCATCATCATCATCATCATTATCATCACTGTCATCATCATTATTACCATCATCATCATTGTTTTTACCTTCATCATCATCATCATCATCATCATCATCATTAGACCTACTTTTCTTCTTGTCGTTAATTCCTTGTCATTTACTAGAAAACGATCAAGGTAATACTTTTGTATTACTGCATTGCAAATACTGTTTAACATTATCACCCATCCACTATAAACGCTCATCATGATCCTTGTAGAGTTTTCAAATCTTGCCATTTGGACTAACCTACTATGATATATTTTATAAGTATTTTTTTTTTTTTCTGGAATGTAGAGTTAATACTATCTTTATTTGGCACTCCTGATCACAGATTTGAAGTCTTTACATGAATTCAGCTGTGCAGTGCTTTTGCTCAACCCGGAGTGTTACACCATCTGGAACTCAAGGTTAGTTCATGAGCTTTATTTTAAAGTGAAACTAGTGTTCTGGTCATGCCATTGAAATGTGAAAGAAACTGTCTAAAAGTGATTTGGAAAGGTTGATAACAGTTCAACTAAGCATTATTTTGTGCTATGAGGTTTTGGAATTGCCAAAATGATAAAAAAAATTAGCCCAATTCAGCTTTGAGTCACATGCACTTACACAGAAATGCATGTATGGGGCAACACAAAATGTTCGGGACCCAAACATTCGGCTGTTTTGGTATATTTTGGGTCATATTATGACTATTACAGCTATTGAAGAGTAATCTTTTCTGTGGAGCTTTTTATCATTATATTCTTCCCAAATAGCATGAAAATAACAGGAAAGCTCACAATAATTTTCTTCATCTTTCCCACTCCTTCCCACTACACTAGATTCCCTTTAAGACAGGTCTTGAAGGGACAAGTCTAAGGGTATCCATATTTTACCCACACTAACTCTCTTTCCTGACTTTAATGTTTTATACCAGTTAGCTTCATGTATAGGTAGAGCCTGATGACATATCAGATGCATTTTGGTTTGTTAATATCATGCAGGTAGACTTACAAATGTCTTGAAAGGAACAATAACGGCCACAGCTACCACTTCCTACAACTTTTGAACTTGAACATCAAAAAATTATATGAAGCTAAATTGGTCAGGTATAGAATATCAAAATCAGGAAAAAGAGAGTTGGTGTGTATAGCAATATATTGGTAAAAATACAAATCGCCTGAACATTCCATTTAATTACTAAATACAATGCACCGCACTCACTAACTGGTCTCTAAAATTAATGTTTCCCTTCAATTATTTTTCAGAAATTTAATCATAAAAACAAAATAATTTTTGTTGGACATGTACATGTAGGTAGTAGGAGAAAGGGCTTTTGTCTTCAATTGCATTTGAGGGACAAAAATAGCCAAGAAAATTTACTGTTTTTATGTCTGACATCAGACACCAATATACTGATTGGTGAGCCTTTAAATGCCCATACAACTTTTTTTCTTTTTAGGGACTATTTCTTCTGAATAACGGTGGAGTTATTGGATTTGATATCAATTATGTTTGGGGGACACAAGTTTCTTGTACCTGTTAGGTATCTTGATTACAGGTATTGAAGTATATTATGTCTGTTTTCTATTGTTCTATGACAGGAAGGAACTTGTAACCAAACGCTACATCAAGGCAGAAGATGACCTCAAATTGGCAACAATAATTCAAACTAAACATCCAAAGAGCCCAGAAACTTTCATTCAAAGGTAATATATCATGTATATATAAGAGAAGTCTTGAAAATCATTCAATAACTTTAGAAAGAGCAGGTTGATTTTTGCAGAATATCTGCAAAGTGCCATGCATTTAAATTTACCCCTTTTGTGTCATAACTTATAAATTTAAATATAAATCAGAGCAGGAGCGGTAATAACATTGTGAAGAAAAGCCAGTGATGCATTTAACAATTTAATGGCATGAACTACACATATAGATGTACATATATGTTAGATATTTATTTATCAACAATTTATTTGTAGGAGATGGCTGTTGCTGCAGCTATTCCCTTCCAATCGAACAACAACATCTTCCAACCCCACACATCTAACCCACCACCAAGCCAATGGCAACTCCCCTCACAATCAGCATCACTCTAATGGCAGTCCAGCTCACCCTCCAGGGAGCGCCTCCCAACATCTAGGGGGCGCCTCCTGTCCTCAAGGAAATGCCTCCCAACATCCAAGAAGCACCTCCCAACTTCAAGGAAATGCCTCTCAACCTCCAGGTAGCGCCTCCCAACATCCAAGGAGCGCCTCTGGACATTCAGGGAGCGCCTCTGGACATTCAGGGAGCGCCTCCCAACATCAAGGGAGTGCCTCCAACCCTCCAGGGACCGCATCCCACCATGATGATGCCTTTGAACTGACGGAGAGATATCGGCTGGTGGTGGAGCGTGAGATGGATGCCTGTAGGGCAGCAGCAGATAGATATCCCAGTAACTACAATGCATGGAGTCATAGGATATGGGTGCTTAGGGAGATAGCAAGACTAGATACACAGGTAGGTCATATGAATCTCCTATATGTTATGTTATGTTTGGTTTTTGTTTTTGTTTTTGTTTTTGTTTTTGTTTTTGTTTTTTGCTTTGAAATTATATTTTAGGGACCTTTTTGTTTGCCAATTTCATGGCATGGCTGTTAAAAGTCAAATATTTACTCATTTGCAAAAATTATCTATCACAATCAAATTAATACATTTCAATAGCAAGAAAGCATAATGCAGACAGTCCTCTTTTGTCAAACAATAACATGATTTCTAAATATTAGACCCTTCAACAACCAGGCATAAGAAAATTTCATTCTTTTAACTTATCATTATTAAACAAAGATCTGGGCTAGCAGATGATCTGACTGGATTTATTTCTGTGTAGGTCTACTTTGAGGTACCCTCTGTTGTTCCAATAGAGGTTTAAGAAAAAAAAGGGGGAGGAAAAGAGTACTTATTTCATATTTTTTGTTTTCTTCAGGTATTACTGAAGGAGCTGGAGAGCACAAAGCCATGGGTGAGACAGCATGTATCAGATCATAGTGGGTTTAACTACAGATACTTCCTCATCAAATCAATCTCCTGCAATCACCCTCATGAGGATCTTCTTAGGATTATCCTTGAAGAATTGGTCTTCACTTCTGGTCTTATACACAGCTTCCCTGGCCATGAAGCCATCTGGTATCATAGGTACGGGCTAATTTTTATCACTTTGTTTCTTGAGGGACAGATTAACCATAAATTAAAACTTTCTATGTATTTTCTGCATGTATGTAAATTTGGCCTATATAAAAAAAAACAAATTAAAAAGATATCATGCTTACAATCTCAATAGTTGCTTCAAAATGTTTTTTTCATGATGGGGATTTCTAAACTAAATAGTCATAAGTACCATACAAAGCCAGATTTAATCATGTGACCGTGATATCATCCCTGCCATCTGTTAATTTGTTTACTGTGTAATGGTTCCAATTGAAACAAATCGGCATCAATGATCAGGTAAACCAATCATGGCAGGTCGAACACCCTACTCACATGATTAAATGTGTTTATTTACGGTCAAATATAATTGGTCAAATCACCCGACTAGGGATGCAAAGGCTTAGGGTTCATTTTCCGTCACCGGAACTTATGTCTATGGGAAAGGCATTGTATCTACATGCTTCAGCGCACCCATTTCTGTTGCTTCTCTGTTTCAGACAATACAATTTAGAGCGTTTTAATCCAGTGACCGGGACAATACATACTACTTGGATACCATGCTTTATGAAAGACAATTATTATTATTATTATGCACCCCGTTATAACTTTGCAAAAGAATATCTTTATAATTCCTTCTATAATTTTTTGTTTACAAGGAGGTCCATTTTAACGTTTGGGAGAGAATGTGTGAAGAGGACAGAGGGTGGCTACCACGCATCCCATACACCGAACAGTCTGAACTATGCTGAGAGGGTGGTTGAAGGTGCAAATGGGGTCGATCTTTGTGAGGACATATCCGATACCGAACCTTTGGTCCAAGGCGAGAAAGAATGGCTCCTGCTCAAAGATTTCTCCAGCGCTGGATCCTTTCCGGATCCTAAGACGTCCTCTTCTAAGATGGATTCTACGGATTATTTAAACGAATGCGCCGAGTACGAGCGTGCTACCAGCTGTGCTGATGATCAGAGCATTGAGGATGCACTGGCGATGTTGCTATGTCGGGAAGACCTTTTCATGGATGCGTTGTACAAGAAGACTTGCAAGGCAGACAGACTGCAACTACAGAGGTGTATAGACAGCCATAGGAGATGGCTGAGTCATGTGCAATATTAAAGATTTTGTTTTTTTGCCTTTTTTTGTTTCCTTTAGACGATCTTATGAGATATTGTCTATTTTGCCAATAATTAGAATGTACCTTAAAGAAGCTTTTATAGCTGAGGCATTATTGTAGATTAGGAGATGAATTATAGAAATACAAGTCTGAAATATACAGCCAATAGATATCAAATATACCCTTATCATCTAATATATTGCTTGTAGATACTTGATTTTCTGTTTCAACAACAAACAGATCTGAGATTTTTGCGATTTGTTTGGATGTTGGCATAATAAGTTCAGTTGAACAAATCTGAACTATTATGAAAGATCACAAATATTTACCCCGACTCCTTATTTCCATTCGTCTTCCTGGTTTATTTAAAGCCTATGCTACATATTTAGATTTTTTTTTTTTTTTTTTTTTTTTTGCATTTAGAATGATTTGCTCAGGGTCAAGCAATTATATTCCAATTTGCTAATTTTTTTCTTCTTCAAAGAGTAGATATGCCTTATTTTGCCAACCACAATGTTAGTGTTAGTGTGAGTAAGATTGCCTTCATTTTCAGACTTTTACCATTGTCAGCATTACATTCATTATTATATTTTCTGATTTGGATAAATGTGCTAAGTAAAAGTTGAATGTTGAAATCATGCACATGTAACTGTGCATCATTGTTTTATCAATTTTTGGATCATGCTTTGAAAGAAAAAGGTCTGTCATATATGCAAGTATCTTTCACTTTATACTAAGAGTTATTGGACAAAAGTTTGTCCCTTAAATCGCCTGAGAAGAAGAGTTTGTGGACTCATGGTGATAGTGAATCAAAGCGAGTGAATTCATAGTTCTACATGAGTTCACACACTTTTACACTGAGCAATTAAAAATTTACTTGGTGAATTTCCACTGACAAAGTTTGACATTATGCATTCTAAGAGTGTGATTATCAAACATTCTATGATTTACAATGTGTGTGCTTTTGCCATGGACTTGATAGTACATGATAGTACATGTACATGCATTGACAGTTCTTGAATCGCAATGCATGATTCTACTCAGCTGACTGTAGCATGTAATCATTTGTTAACACTACATTGCATATATCACTTTTGTTCTTGTTTTTTGTTTGGAAATTTATAAATTAATATTTTCAATCAAACTATCTTCATAAGGAATGATTTGTGTTTAAATTGTGGCACATTGGTGAAAATTGATGTTTTAAAACTAGCTATCACTCCATTGTCGCCCATCAGTGGCTGCTGCAATCATCTGATTGTAATATGTCACATTATGCATTGTGATGTAAGAACCCTATTTAGTTGCCCTGTAACACATAGAGTTACAATGGCTTGCAAATTACTAGTAACCAATCAGGATCCTTGTTGCATGGACTTCTTGCATAAAAGTCTCACTGTGGTCCAATCGAAACAGTTGTTCCAAATTTGCAATTGATCATAACTCTCACATGTTACAGGACACCTGTCATCTGTTTGGCAAATGATAAATGTGATCAATGTTATTCCAAAAGGTTTCCAGGTGAGGAAAGCTTGCTAATGCACACATGCAAAATTTGATTTTTTTTTTTTTTTTTTTTTTTTTTTTTTTTTTTTTTTTTTTTTTTTTTTTTTTTTTTTTTTTTTTTTTTTTTTTCTGGTTGCTTTTCAGTATTATTTTTCATTGCATGTGAAGTTAATTTGAAAAATTATGCAAATAGACTATATTTAGCTTTAATGTTTGCATTAAAGATTTTAATGAAGTTTCGGAGCTACATGTACATGTACATTGGGGTTATTGAAACTGTGATTTGACTGTCAGCAAAATTGAAATGTAATTGTAAACCATCATACATGTATCAGCATTGTATTCAAAATATTATTAGTCTACTCATATTTTACTAATCTTCTATTATTTAATGTATTTTCTAATTACAATAATGTGCTATAAATACTGCCATTTTGATCAATAATAATTTAGAAGACAATTCTAGTATAAATAGTGGTGATGTCCAATAGTGGAGTGGCAATAGTAAAAGTCTGATGAATGGTCGAACATTTCAACATCAATGTTTTACCAGAAATGTACTTACCCATGCTGTAATCATATACATGTACAGCAAAAACATAAATTAGAAGCATATATTCAATATTATTACACGTTTAAGTCTCTTTTTCGATTCATTAAAACCAGGTATTAATACTCTTCCAGATGTTTGTTTGTCGGCGTTCAATATTGTTAGCATAATGTATGTCCTATGTATTCTACATGACCCGTATCAATGGAGAAAAGGAGTGCATTATTGTTACAATATTGCACTGCGCGATGCCTAATGCTGCGCGCAACATGTAAGCTTTAACAATGGATACGCGGAGCAACAATTTACGTCATAATAGATTGATCATTTGGATTTCTCCTTCAGGCAGATTTGATACAGGAGAGTAAACCTCTTTTTTTATTTAAAGTGATAGCGTTGCTGTTGCCATGGAAAATGGTTTGTATGTATAATAATAATAATATTGGATTTCTTTCGTGCAATATGAGATATATTCCATTCATCAGTATGAATATTGCACTCGTCTTCGAATATATCTCATATTGCACTCAAGTGCATCCAATATTATATAAATATAACACCATCATATTATACTCCTATGTATTGTACTATCAGAAATAAAAGTTTGTGCAATCATCATTACTTGTGAACATGCAAAAAATGTTTTGTGTACATTTGGATATCATGGTAAATATAGTTCGTAGATTCTCAGTGTCATTTCCCCTAAATCATTTAAATCCTGGTATAGATATTCATGATCAATTGGCGTAAATATTCATATTTTAAATGACTGCAATGTAAACACTAAAAAACAACGTCAACAGCATAAAAGTTTATCTTGTGTTCATGATTTCCCAGTTTAAAATAATTGCAGTAAATGTATTCGTCTTACATGTCATGTACTTCATTGAAGTTCATGCTTTCTGTGTTGCATGCCTTTTTTTCATGTGTGATGCATCACATTAAAATGAGACACAAGTCGCCGAGCAAACTCGGCAAAGAGTCAAAGAAATCGGCAAAAACAATAAAAAATGTCAATTTGGTGAAAACTATTTTTTTTATATTCTTGATCTTTAATGTTTCACGTACACCATGCTCTGTAAAAAGATTGAGAAAAAAAGAAAGTGGGAAAGTATTTAAAAATGGATGATTTTTCTTGATGTCCTTGACTCTTTTCTGGTAACTTGAGTCTCATTTTGATATGATGAGTCACATATACAGTCCACTGTCGATATAACGGGATTCTTGACATCAAGCCAAAAGACAGTTACATTCTCCTGGTCCCTTATTTCAAATATACAGTCGTTCATAAATGTTTGTGGTTAGTTGCTTCATCATAACAAGCTTTCATGATAACAAGGTAATTGGCTTGGTCCTGGGCTCCACATTACAACCAGAGTGGACTGTAATTGGCAAATAATGGAAATTGAAGAACAAAATCATCTGATGAATGAAAAAATGTTTAGGAAGCTATTGTTTGTTTCTTTATAATTTTTGTGTCTTGCATTGGTGCAATTTTTATTACCATTTATATCGTGTTGAGATAGAGGTACCTTGGCTGCATATATTGTTACATTCTGTGACGATCGTTCCAGTACTTTTATTTTTCATGTCTTCTCTTTGTTATTACCATACTGTTATACAAATAAAGTATATGTTTGACTCAATTACAATGTACCATATATTTTAGACTTGTTGTTTGTTATAAGTTTTTATGGGCTATCATTCATAATATGTGTAGTTTATAGCACCCAGTCTAAGTCCCACCCCCCCCCCCCTCCCCGACTTTGAAGGTTAGGTTGTTGCAAGTTGAGGTATTTCCCGACATGAAAATATTGTTAGGGACGAAGGGCTTTCCAGGGAGGTAATATGGTCAACTCCTCTAAAAATGAGATCCTTGGGGCTATTCCAGTTACCAGCGACCTCTACATATTTTTATATTCCTAAATTTGCACTGAATGTATGTTAGCATTCAATTGAATCTGTTTAACCCTTTAGCACCTAAACCGCCCGAGATCGCCCCTCAACTTACTCACTAAACAGCCCGTCTTAAGCACACTATAGTCAAGATAGTGTCAAAATATGTGATGAAACATGGCCATAATTGTTGTGGATTACCCATTAGATGTGTGCTGTCCGATTCTGCACTAAAAAGTATATGTTCTAAGAGCAATTCTTATTGAAAAAACCTGATTGAAACACAGCTTAACCTTTCCGCTAGTGAGTAAACTGACGCTTTTCACACAGTCTCTAGGTGCTAAAGGGTTAAAAGACTCATAAAAAAGCATGCTAATACATGTATACATAAAATTGTGCCTGCCGATAACACGAAAAAATTAATGTGCCGCATATACATTTCCACTAGTACAGAACCTGGTTATGAACAAAATCTAACAAAAACACAAAGTCACACATCTCGTATGCAGGTTTGTAATTTGGACGGGGATGGGCATTGCCTTGCCATAACAAAATCTCATATATGGACTGTGAGTTGGACAGTGTGTAGAAAGAGACTCGCTCTACTTTTTCAATGCCATTTCAATTATCCTATATCTCTTCCTTCACCAACCTCATACCCTCTCTCATTCATTTCTTCCCTCTCGTACACAATTTCAATATAATTTTCTACGTGTTCTCTATTTTTTTTTAAAATACCTCCTTCTCAATAGGCATGTACAGTGCGTTTTAAATAAAAGGTAATCCATTTTTTTAGGATGAGAATACAATGTTGGTTTGAATTCACAGCATGCATTCTCTTTGGTTCAGAATACTGCAAATATGTTGGAAGTTTTTTCACAGGCACAATGGGTAAAAGCAACGGGAATCACTGCAGTTACTCCATTTCATTGATTTATAATTCCGTGCATCTAAATTTTACTCATTCAGCCCCTCTTTCTTGTCTGTCACTTCCTCTTCTCTCTATAGATCTCTTATCAATTTCTAAGCTTTATAACCTATACATTCTGCAATCAGAATCTCCATCTTTCTTTTTCCATATCCATTCTAAACTTCCAATACCCCCTTTCTCTCATCATTATTAAACACTCTGTCTTTTTTCATTGATTTTCAACTTTTCTCCTAACACTTTCTTTCTCTCCTATTACTACTTAAAGGTAGTGTCAGCCTTTTGCAGGCAAAAATATTAAATTTCTAGTTTTTAGAGGATATAGTAGTATACCAATGACTATATCTTCCCACAACATGATTAAGCTCAAATGTGTATGTTTGTCATTTATTGCGATTATCAAAATTCATTCCTATTTTTTCGAACCTCGAAAAATATACCGTACGGTGCGAACCGCTGACCGTTAGCGCAGAGAATAATGCACGTTGATGCGCCGTGTGTATATTGCTGTGTACGGTCCGTGCTGCACACGCTGTAATATCAACGATGTTGATGGAGAGCTGGTCAAGATTGGTAGTCAGATTTTCGTTTCGTATTACTGATCTAGGCAACCTATGACAGTAAGATTGAATAGACAGTATAGGTCGATCATATTCTACAGTTATGCCAAGTTGCATTAGTTTTCGCAATTTGTGAAAAAGGCTGATACTACCTTTAAATACACAAAAACAACAAATTCCAAGTAATTTACACTCCATTGATATATTACATGTGTATGAGACATGCCTTATATAATTTTGTTTCTTATTTTTCTACTACATTTAGTCATGAATATCGTATCCTCAACATAAGATGCACTTAATAAAGCAATCAAACCTAAAACCCCAAAGTTTATATCTCATATCTCCCATTTATACTTTGTTTTTGTAATAATCAGTTTGGAGGACAGACGACTCCGCTCACAGGTTAATACCTCGGCCTCATGAAAGGGAGACACCCTTAAAAATATAAAATAAACTATTTCCCAATACAAAAATCCTTGAAAATGACATCGAGAACCTCTTCCGTTGTGACATGACCCGATATCTTGCCGAGCTGTCGTAGGGCTATCCTCAACTCCTCAGCGGCCATTACAAGATCTTCCCGATATTCAAAGGATTCCAGTGAGAGGGCGCATTCTGTCAGATGATTGCGATGACGCTCTTGTGTCAGGTACGGGTCTGAAGACATAGGATTACTGCACCTGCATCAAAAAAATAAATATACAGTAGGTGTTGTACATAGTACTATCAGCATTTCAACATACATGTAGTTGTCAGTTGGTAAAGCCCAACTTGAAGTGTTGAAGCCAAAGAAATATGTATTTCCTTTACACCTATACATATATTTCACACTAATTGAAGGATTACATGCACCATCAGCCCTGAACTAAACAATATTCATTATACTAAACCCCAGCTCTAAACCTGACATAAAACAACACTAGTATTGCAAACCTAACCCTACATCTTGAACAAAATAAAGCCTGAAGCAAATGTAAGTACATAAAAGATACAACAAGCCTCTATTCATTGATTAAAGACCAGGGACCCCCGTTTCTCAAACAGTCATAAGTGTATAAGTTTGTGGACATCCCATTGAAACGCATGTTAATTCTACAACACGTGTCCCTATGGGTTGTCCAAGAACTTAGACCTATGATGGTTTCAAGAAACAGGCCCCTGTAAGCAAAGACTTACATCTTCTTCAACTTGTCTCTTAGCAAGTCTAGAAATCCATCCATTCCTTCTTCTGTTTTACAGGACATGGGTAGCACACTCAGTCTTTCCCTCTCTTTGATAGTCTGCCGCATCAAGACGTCTGGAAGTACAGAGAACAAACTTCTCCTAGACTCGTCACCAAGCAAATCTGTTTTGTTGACTATGACAATCACGTCCCTTTGGTAAGCGCTACTGTCGTCGCTCACCGAGTCTATAGGACATGTTTCCTGAACACTGTCTTCCCAGAGATTGGATTCCGTTACAAAGGAGTTGATTTGGTCTAGGAAGTTCTCAGGGGATGTACTTGAGTTGAGAGTTATTGCATCCAACATGTATATGACTAGATCTGCAAGGTTTGTTCTGTTAGGCAAAAGAATGAACATATTCATTGGTCAATGCACTCAATGACTTATGGTCTAGTAAAAAAAAACTTGAGATGGTAAACTTTAAAATAAATGACTAACAATGACCAATCTACATGTATTGTATTGTCCACTCAATAAGAGAAACAAGAAAAATCATAAAGTAATAATAATCTAATAGACAACTGTACGATAAAATAAATTTATATTCTATTAAGAAGACAAAGGAAACTAAAACATGACATTATTACTTGGAAGACTATATAAAAAAAGATTGTTCCTAGGCGCAAATTATCATATTTGATTAATCTAAACTCCAAACAACCAACGAACAAACACCAAACAATTTTAAAGGCATACATACAGATCACAAGATGACACTATACACAAAAATCTAGCTGGCACTGCAGTCCATAGATACACTTTATAATCTATAATCATTCCAATGTGTTTTTAATGAGTAAAAGGATTAATTTTAAGTGTCTAATTCACAGACCCTACAAAGAGAGCACACCTATAAGTTCAAATTGGAGGGTAAAAACGAAGTCTAAATTATCATTTTTCTAGGGGAAAATGTTTCTTCTGACAAAATAGATACCAAAAATCGAAATGGCCCAAGAAATGTGGTCATGGGGGGTGCATAGTAGCCCCTCTGGCCAGCGGACAAGATATTTCAACTTTAGTACCTCTCTCTGGCTCTTCGGACCCCCTCCATCTCCACCTCATCCAAGCTTTCCCTAATCCCAGCAGTGTCACTGACCACTACAGGATATCCTCCTATGTTCAGAGATGATTCTACAACATCCCTTGTCGTCCCAGCGATGGGTGACACGATGGCAGCTGGTCGCTGACCTAAGCAAAGTTCAAACAGGAACAAAAGGTCATCTTAGGTCACTTTAAAGCCTATTAATAGTTCAATATCATGATCTCGCAAGCTACATATTTGTAGAGTGGTATACTGCACTTTCCAGTAATAATGGAGGTTAATATCCACTTGGTCTAATATCTCTGATTCTCTAATGTTACATTGGCTAAATTGGTCTACTATCAATTTGGTCTAATTGCTGTTTGATCCAATCATCACTTTGTCTAATGTCCAGATGATGTAATTGCCTCTATTTTATACTTAGTGGTGTTAGACCAAGTGGATATTCTACAAAATGACTATAGCCAAACTAGAAATTAGACAAAATGGTAAATGGGCTAAATGGCATTTAGAACAAATAGTTAATAGACAAACTGATTTTAGCTGAAAAGGGATTACTTTTGTAGACCGTGTGAGGTGGGACCAGACAGGCATTAAACAAATTGGTTGTAGACCAGGTGGCAATTCGCCATAATGGATAAGGGTTAATTTGCTAATTTTGTTTGCAAGAATACTAGCAAGTTTCAAAGTATTCATACAAAAATGTAAATTGGTACACTACTGTATGAATTAAACAACAAACAAACAAACAGCAAACATAGCAAGTTCCAGTTACATAGTGTATTCAGAAGTGTACTCTTTCCAACATTTGGTTGACCAGCAATGGTGACATGAACCCCACTCCGTAACCTTTCACCCTTCCTGCCGTCTTGTAGATGTCGTCTTACTTCAGTCAAGAGTTCATTAACCTCCTGCCTGGCTGTGAAAGAGAATAGTGTGGATGAAACAAAATGGAAAATTGAAAATTATAACATAACAAGTATGGCACAAATGATATTCTATTCTATTCAGGTGCATTATCTGCAGGCTTTGGCGATCATGTTATTCCACAACTTCCTGTTTTTAGTTTTCTCCACTAGCTGTAACCCTCTTTCTTCTACTTCTCTCTCTTCAAGCCATTTGTTCAAGCTGTCCATCAATGTTACTCTTTTCCTTCCTCTACTCCTTTTCCCATTGAATTTTCTTGTCAGTGACAGAAGGAATTTTCAAGGTAACTTCCATTGTGTTAGATTGGATTCTCAATCGGTATATGAATGAAAATAAAGTTGGAAATAACAAAAAATCATTTGAATCTGCAACATCTACTTCTACCTGGGAAGCTACAGACTTTGCTATCTCTGGTCCAGAGAGGAGACACACCAAATCAGGAAAAAATATCCCAGGGCTCACATTCAGGATGCCAGGTCGGATAAAGGCTATGAATATTACTAACAGTATTGTTTAATTTCTCAATATTTTATTGCTGTATGAGTCAGATAGTTTTCAATCGTTAATTTTGATTTACAATTACAACCAGCAAACAAAATTCTCTGTAAATGTAATATTCTTTGCTCTGGAATTAATTGGGCTTGAAGTTCAACCTGTGTAACAGCCCATCCTTCCTGTTTCAGATTTAGCTACATCATCTCCTTTTGACAACTACTTTAAAGGGTTTTTTTTTTTTTTGCTGGTATTTGCACATATCCTGAGATTTAAAATAAAACATTTTTTAAATTCCATGTAGAAAAGAGGTCGAATTAAATTGGGAAATAAAAAAATGATCAGCTTACCCTTTTCTAAGACACCATCTTCTATGTTCTCATCCTCACTGAAGTCTATAAATGCCTCTACATGAGCAACTGTCTGGTAAAAAGAGATAGTAATATAATTAACACTTTATGTACTAACAAAGCAAAAAACCTGTACCAAGGTGAATTTCTTGACGTGTATTTTTATCAAGATTTTGTAGATTATCTGACATCGTATTTTGGAACCATTATGTACTAATGACAAAGGGTTCTCAGTTAACCCGGGTATGGGTTAATTACCCAAAGTTACATGTATCGTTAATGAAAGTGAAATATTAGTCTTAATTGGTTTTATTATACATGCTGCCTGGCAAATAAAGCACCTAAGATTTAAATTGCAGTTCTCAATTGTATCCAAAAATACAATATTCAAAGAAACCAAACACTACCAGGTTGTGATTAATCTTCCCACTACTAAAAAAAAGTTTTCCACTTGTACCATTCTATAGAGAATGCAGTACAAGTAGTAGACATACCCTTATTAACCTCTGCCTCCATCCGTCATAGAGTTTACTCAGTACACCTGACATCTGACGTACAGCTTGGCGTCTCTGTGCCTCAGTCTCTGCATGTATGAGGTCACCTAAACCCTCTACCTCAGTCAGGTCCAACTTACCATTGTAGAATGCTCTAGGGTTCAAAAGAGGGTTCAAAAGATAATGAAAATGATAAGTATTGACTGGTTTACTGACAGTATTGGTACCTTGTCAATTGATAATCAACACAATACAAATAACAAAGGCATTTCATTAATTTGTCTTGAGAAATTAGTCGAAAAATGAAACCAAACCAAAATACAAATCAATTCCTTGGATTTTTGTTTCTTCAACCCCATACTTCTCAATCCTACTTTGAGGTGGTGGCTATAAACTGCAAAAGGAAGTCTTGTCAATGTGTGCTGTGAGAACAAATAACCACTACAAAAAACATCACTGGCATAGAGCTGGACGCACTTTCTTTTGTTTCTGAGGGGGGGGGGGGGGGGTGATGAAAAGAACATCCCCCCCCCCCCCAGTAACAAAAGAAATTTATGCGTGTCTACACCAGTTGAAAATATTTTTGGTCACCTCTTTGAGAACTCTCCAGCTTCTGCAAGATAAAATCCGTCCAGCTTTACTAGCGCACTATAGAGGGCAGCAATCACAGCTGGTCCGCCGTGGACCTGAAGCTCACATACATCTTCTCCTGTGAAACTATTGGGACCTGGAAAAAAAATGACAAAGGGTAAAGGATGATTTCATATCATGGGAAAATGACAAAATACAATGGGTAAAGGCGATTCCATAAAGATATTTGTTAGTCGATCTAAAGCCAGGTAATCATAAGCCTAATGATATTCATACTTCCATTTCTCTGACAAAAAAGTCCCCAATTCCGGTGGAGCACTATATGCATAATCTCCTCAACTAGCACACAGACAGGTAGAGTTAACTAAGCTTTATTATATGTGTATTTAGTTTTTATAAAGAGCTGTACTTATTAACGGGAAGTTACAGTGTATGTTGATTTTTAATTTTGTCGCATTGGTTTGGTATACTCTGTCAGCATTCTTCTTACACATTTATCATTTCATCCATACTCACCTTCAAACCATAGAATCAGCCCATGGTCAATTAATTCTTCCGTTGTTGGATCATGAATGGATGACAAGACTGCATGTCTGACCTCAAATGACCTCCTGCTTCTTGGAATCATCTTTTCAAGCACCAATCTTGATCGAGGCCCAGATACCCTCACCACTGCAACACCACATTTTCCATGTCCACTTGCTAAAGCAAAAATCGTTCTTTGGACAGGCATAAAAGACGAGGATGAATAGGATTTGCTATTTGGAATGAACTTAGTACTGGATTTTCTTAGTTTGGGGAGAATTTGGTGTCCTGAAGTCGAGTTGTCTGGCTTTAAATAGCAATACTGATGAATAGATCGGCTGCTGCAGAAACCGCCCACGGTTGAAATCAAAGCGGGAATGTGGTGGAAACACCGCCGACGAGCCGGGCAGAGAATGCCAGTAGCGATCCGTACCATTCCATGCGACATTCTTTACCTTTTCCTTTACCGCAAATACTGGAATTATTAATATTTCAAGACTTCAACTGTTGCCTGTTTGTTAGAAGATATCTGCAAGTGTATATACGGACACAGTTCTTACAAGAACATGTTTTCTCAAATCAAAATCTAACTTGAAGATCTGCGCGCGCTCTTCGTCCGTCCACATGTGCGAGTTGTTATTTTGATCTGATCTTGCGCAAAACGTCAAATACGTTACTATACGCACCCTTCATATCCGGGGATTTCCCTTCTTGCCTTTGGCATGTTTGGGGCCTGACAGCTCCTGACGCAGGTCTCCCTTTTCCATGCAAACTAGTATTAAAGAGATGTAGTGGTGGAACTGATTAACCTTTTGGTATCAAAATATAGTGATATTTCGCCATTTCGTCAAGTGAGACTAGTCTGTTGTTTAAATGATTTATAAACAATATACTGTATAGGGGCCTGAAAGAGTGCATCTTGACCGACATCAACCTGGGGGGCATTTCATCAAAGGACTTGTCGGACATTTTATCCGACAAATTTGCTCTCAGCCAATCAGATGCAAGCATTTCAGTAGCTTATAACAGTTTGTCGGATAAAACGTCCGACAAGTCCTTTGATGAAACGCTCCTCT
This sequence comes from Paracentrotus lividus, assembly GCA_940671915.1. Classification (NCBI taxonomy): domain Eukaryota; kingdom Metazoa; phylum Echinodermata; class Echinoidea; order Camarodonta; family Echinidae; genus Paracentrotus; species Paracentrotus lividus. The sequence goes on along the minus strand of CALNVZ010003425.1, from coordinate 34,871,735 downwards.
GGTTTCGGCTGCCCAGATCATAACAGGTGCTGATAACCCCTAAATAAAAAGGCGAACGCGCAGCGCGAGCGGGAAAATTTCTACAGTGTGTTCCAGAAAGAACTATGCACTTTTGTAATGGCTACAAAATAATAAATATATGGTTCTTGGGGGGAAAGTTTCATATGTAGAAAAACTATCAATTTGACACCAAAAAGTCCGAAAATTATGGATGTTTCAATGAGCAATTCCCACTTTTGTGAATCCCACTTTTGTGAAGGACACAAAAACGAGGCTGCGCAGGAATTCGCTATGGATTTACCACCTGCCTATGAGCGGCCATGAGGGATCAAAAGCAATAATGGTGTGAATCAGCTAACAAGGACAAAATAAACAAAAAACAAAAACAAAAAACAAACAAAAACAGAAATGTTGTCCATTACATTTTCGCATAATATTGATGTTTATTTCTGACTTTTGGTTTATTTTGTCTTTGTTAGCCGATTTACGTCATTATTGCTTTTGTTCCCTAACGGCCGACCATAGGAAGGTGGTAAATGCATAGCGAATTCCTGCGCAGAATCGTTTTTGTGTTCTTCACAAAAGTGGGCATTTCTCATTGAAGCATGCACCATTTTCGGACTTTTTGGTGTCAAATAGTTGAGGATATGAGCTTTCTCTTACATAATATCTTTCCGCTCAAGAACCATAAATTATATTTCTTATTTGGTAGCCGTCTAAAAAATGTATAGTTCTCTCTGGGACACACTGTATAAGTGAAAATAGGACATTTGCAGCGTTTTAGAATATTCCTCAGGAACATAATTTGTCGGACTACCTTTGAAAATGATGCCAGCCCGAAGAAAAGCGAAATTTGTTCTATACGAGGTCAGATTTTCTAAATATATTTATTTTGTGCCCCTAAAGTTAATTTTGCGAAGTTAAGATCGGATTGCCCCCTGTGTTTATGTCAATTTGGAGCCTCCCCAAGATTAAGATTAATATGGCACTCCTAAGTTTCAAGTTGTTTTGGCGCCCCTGTTTCAGGTCGATTTGGCGCCCCCTAAGTGTAAGATCAACTCGGCGCCCCTGAGTTTAACATCAATGTGGAGCCCTAAGTTCAAGGTTGATTTGGCGCTCCTTTTCACGCCTGCCGGGGGGTAGTGGGGGGGGGGGGGGGGGGGGAGGTAGGTTTATGGGCTATGGGGGTCATGATGATAATGCCGAGTCAATGATCAGCATGATCAGAGCGGAGTAGCCTACCAACCGTTATACTAGTAAGTTCCAGATAAATAGTTATACCCAAGTTTGAAATTCTAAGCCCCGACAGTACTGTATTTAAATGATTATTAGTAGTATAAATTTATAATTAACTTATGTAATCTCAATTTTTTTATTGTTAAAGAGTGACTTCTACCCAGGGAATGGTGAGCAAGAAAGGTAGGAGTAGGATCTTAGAGCGAGAAAGGTAGTAGAAGTAGGATGGTAGAGCGAGAAAGGTAGTAGAAGTAGGATGGTAGAGCGAGAAAGGTAGTAGAAGTAGGATGGTAGAGCTATAAGGAAAGTAGAAGAAGGAGGAGGGAGAAAGTTAGTAGAAATATTTCAGTCGTATATATTTCGGTCGATTAGCTTAAAAAAATATTAGGCGATTCCTGATTGACCCAAAGGTTGTGCCATTATCATTGCATCATTGGAAGAATGTTTTGTTTGACACTTATACAGAAGTTAAACAAGCCATTGTAAAGAGATATTGTTGTTACTTTTAGTTTTTACGATGCTCCATTCATAATATGAATGTTAACCTCTCTTCCAGCTAATTTTGCCATCATAATTGCAAAATTTTAGGTCAGCAGTGGCGGATTTTGTTTTTGTTTTTGTTTTTGTTTTTTCACTGTCGAATGGCGCGGTAGAATATCGTGAGCAAAGTTAGAGGACTTGAGGGTTTCTTGCCAAAACCAGAACCCTCGATCTCCATTTGACGTGTATTCGACTTCTAATTATATGGTGATACTCATCAACGCCTGTTCATCAACTGGATGAGGATTTCGTTTTGTTTTTATTCTGAAAGTGGACGCTTACTGACTCACTGTGCCCCCTTTTTTTAAATAAAAAGTCTGCGTCGACTAATTGACTTCCAGGGCTCTCTTGAACTGCTCAACTGATGGCAGCTCAATGATGCTCTGAGAGAGACCATCCCAATCTCTGATAGTTCTTGGGAAGAAGCTGTATTTGTAGGCGTCCAGAGTAGAGCCAAGTCTCACAAAACGTTGATGTTGACTACTTGGGGTTGTTCTCTGTCTAGGGTTGTTCTCTGTCTCTGTTGTATTGCTCGAGTGACTTGGGCGTGCGCACTTTTTCAAGCATGTATAGGATCCCACAGCTCAGACTTTTACAAGTCTACAAAGTTACTCAATAGCTTGAAGCGAAGGGCTATGTGGTATATTATATATTGCTTATCTCGATATAATGTATTTATTAAAAAAAAAATATGACAATACATACCGAATAGATCGAAATGTATATAATTGATTGATAATTTCTCAGTGTAATAATAATAAATGCTAAACAACAATTTTATACTCGATGAACTAACATTATCAATAGTGTAGTTTATTTTATTTTTATTTTATTCATACATGTATGATTTCCATGCAGGCAACAAAAATGAAACAATACATTATAAAGCAATCAATACAAAAGATATACACATTACAATATAGAATAAAATAATTTGTAAACCAATACCTGTTGTGCATGTTTACAGAAAAGCAATATCTTTCCTGCTGCATATCATGTAGAGTTAATGAATGGTTTTCATATTATAGGGGGCATCCCCTGCATCCCCGCATGGATATGCCACTGTGCCTAATCTCTTTGGCCCGTATTCACAAAGGTGTCAATTTGTGGTTTAACTATATATGGGTAGCAAAATGTGACACAATCTCGAAAAGCAGATGTTCCATTCATCAGCATTTTTGGTACAGAAACTATTAAAACCTGCCTTGTAATGATAAGTATCTAAGATTTCATGAGCATAAAACACGATTCCAGATTCCAAGCAACCAAACAACGTAAACAGATTGTTTCACAGTTTGTTAGCCATAGTTAAACCACAGATTTAAGCTATGGTTTATTTAGGACACCGTAAATACGGGCCTTTATGATTCAGCCACTGTCTTCTATTTTGTTCATTTTTTTCACGACAACCTCTGTGATTCAGGATCATTACAGTTAAATGTCCTGCCTATATTGTTACCTCAAAATAGGCTTTCTCTATTACAGTAAACTCCCTAGCCATAAGCTTTACAAGCTAAAATGAAAGCCTTAGAAGATCACTGTTAAATTTCATTCATAACCATATGCATAGTATTGTTGACAATTTCTGTATATTTTGAAAGGAAAAATGTGTCCTTTGTTCATTCATGAAGTCAGTATGGATGACCAGATCAAGACATTAAGAAAATTTAAATAGAAGAAAAAACAGTGAATTAAAAAAATAATAATAATAAAAATTGGGAAAAAAAGGCAGAGACAAAGGCAAGAAGAAAACCCCCAAACAAACAAACAAAAAACATAACAAAATGCCTGAATGGAAGATTTTGGTTATATCTGTTAACAAAATTATGAAAGTGTTTCATATTTCTTCCTAAATTACTGTTTACTACAAAATTGCATGACTAGAAAGGATAAAGACATATTGGTTTATTTAAGCTTGACTGGTGTCATTGTTGTATGCCGCTGATGAAAAAGACGTCGCCGTGATACCACTCGGAATATCACCACCGTTATCATTCATAACAGGTTGTTCATCCATTTTGTTCTTCTTATAGCTCATTATCGGAAGCTTTCCTGTATACGATGTCCGGAGACGCACCATGACGGCGACGATGATGACGGCGATGAGGAGAAGGAGAACGATAATGATACCGGCAATGAGGCCAGGATTTTCACCGGAGCTACCCGATCTTCCAGAGGGTCCACCTATATCTTTGATTAATCACGTGATTGGGATGATAAAAAGAAGCGGTAATTTGAATCGGGACGAGCTGAGTTGTAGTGACATACAATTCCGAAATGAATGAACATTTGAAAAAGCACAATTGATTTTCGCATTTTTGTACGTGTCCACTTCCTCGACTCTGCTATCAAAATCGCAGTGGGGAAAAACAAGTTGTCTTTGGGTTTTGTCCTTGCCGCTTTTAGAGCAGCTTGATCGGGCGGCTTGAAACTTTTCTATTTTTACTGCTGTGCATACCGCTGGTTTTGCCGACGAAAAAGAAGAAAAGTCTTGCCTACCTACATATTTCCAGTGACCACTTATGCCAAGTTCACAGTTTGGGAGGGGGAGATTAGGTGTCGTTAATTTACATTTTAATTTACACTAGTTCTTTTATCAAGTCAAGAAAACAATCAATAGCTGGCCTTTCGACAAGTCCGTATATTGTTCATATTTTCCTTTTTAACCGATACCATCAATGTATATATTTATTGTATTTACCCTGGCCGCAGACACCCGATTGAGGAGTGAAATTCACATCGTCTATTGCTATGATCCCAGCAGATCCACTTCCAATGGTGGCAGTAAACACCAACTGTAGGTTAAACAAAAACCCAGTCACAAACGTGGTCCAATTAATATTAAAAGGAACATTTAAAATTCTATTAATGTTATCAGTGCTTCAATTATTGTATATAAGATGCAATTTAAATTGCTGGTGTAAATAATTAAGTTAGTCAATTTGTTTTATTGTTTTAAAGGGCCTAACATTGAGAGTATAGAGAATACGTTGTTTTTTCCCTCTCTTTTAGGTTGTTCAAGCTGCAAATTATTTGACATGAGAAAATGTTTGAAAAAGTGTACATGAATGAAGCTACGTACCGGGTATGCCTAGTAATAATGTTACAGATTATGCTTGCAATGGCATTAAACACATAAATCAAGTAAACGAATTGCAAATGCCTCTGACAAAATCCAAAGTACGGTAATTCTAAAACTTTAAATAATTGTTTTTTTGGTTTTTTTTTTTTGATGAGCTCCTATTCTTTATTTTACCCTCTTACCCGAAACGGTCCGTCGACGAAATCCGAAGCCAATGTCCAAGCCTTCGACACCCAATCACTCCCTGTCTTATCCGTGATGATATCGATGGTCTTACGCTGGCCGTTAGTTCCTATTTGAACAGAGACGCTCAATTGCATGTTGTCATCATTGAGTAGCAGTACCCGAGATGTTAAGCAATGATCTCGAGCATGAAGTTCGTATGTAGCAGAATACATCACCGTCGATATATTCCTCGTATTCGAAGTCGAGGACATGAATGATGTCGACGCTGAAACAAAAAGGTCAGATACTGAAGGATAGATTGCTTTTTAATGTTGATCCCACCGCTGCCACCATTTGTAGAGTAAGTGTTTTCTGGCTTGCCTCTCACATCTATCCGAGAATATATTGCATTTGTACGGGTTCTCGGCAAAGTATATGGCTGGCATGTAAACAGAATTTGCTTTTGCACAGTCACTGAGTAAGTACAATAGAACATAGAGTCCTTTAGTTATGGGCAATTAATCTGTGTTTGATATCAAACAAAGTTACCCAAAGACATACACATTTAAGGATGTTAAGATTTAAGACAAGCGTGTGAAAACATTTGTTTTAGAATATTACACCAGGATAAGCTCACAAAATTGCGCCCAATAAATCAAACGAGCATGCTCTCAAGAGATTTAGTCTCATTCTGTATTCGAAAGGAGAGTATAACCACGTTCTAGATGATGTCAAGGGGGCACAAACGAGCTATTAAGGTAGTCGGGAAAAGTGAATTCGGCTTGCCTCATGTTAACTTCGATTTTGTTTCAACTTACTGATATTCGGTAAGGGCGACTCTTCGATAGCCAGGAGATCATACCAATTCCAAACCGGGTAGTTGACATCATCCTCAGTACGTAAGGTGAACCCACAGTAGTCTATCCCCTGCTCGAAGCTACAACGACCTTCAGTGGCATAGCCCTCGCATGGCTGACGTAGGAATTTGATATCGTCAATTGCGATGTCCCCCTTTAAACTGTTTCCCTTGTAGCCATTGAATCGAACCTGAGTAGAATCGTCAAATTCATTACCAAAAAAAAATATATATATATAGATATATTGTTAAGTGAAAGTGAAAGGATGGCAGTCTTCAGGGGAATGAAAGGCCTTTTAAAATCCGATGGCAATGAAGTGGGAGAGAATTTACCACAGATTATCATTGTTATACATTCTTAGAAAAAAAGGCAGAACATTACGAAACTGCGACGTCATATCCGTTCTTGAAAGGGAGAAGATACCTTCATATTCTGTATCGAACTGGGGAGCGTTTCATCAAAGGACTTGTCGGACATTTTATCCGACAAATTTGCTCTCAGCCAATCAGATGCAAGCATTTCAGTAGCTTATAACAGTTTGTCGGATAAAACGTCCGACAAGTCCTTTCATGAAACGCCCCCCTGATCGTTATGTCGACTAAAAAAAGAAAGAAAGAGGAATATCAAAACCCATAATGGAATAATCTTATTTATTTTTTTTCCATCAAAATATCATCGAACATAGAATATTTCCATATTCCTGGATGTAAGAGTACATTACCTCGAAGTCTGCATATCCCGTAAGAGATGCTGGCATATCGATATTCACCGGGATCCATCGATCGCCTTTGCTTTCTGTGACCCGGAAGAGCTCGACGAGGGATGAGAGACCTTCCAGTTTAAATCTAACCCTGAGAGTACCAATGTCCCCTTCTCCCATTGCGTGGTAGTAGAAGCGAAGACACATGTCGGTGTTTTGACTGTTGAGGACGGGAGAGATGAGGCTGGCAAGGTTTCCTGGACGCTGAGGAAGCGATGTCTCGATGTAAACGTAGTGACCTACACCAGAATGTTTATGATAATTGGTTAATGGAGGTTCTGGACAACGGTAATGTCAAGGTCAGTTGCAAAAGGAATGTTTCGGTTTGTGAAAACATGGTAGTCAACATGGCCAAGAGGGAGTCAGAGCTTGCGAACTAGGTAGACAACGGATGAATAGGCCTACATGACTTGTACAGTTGTATTCAATGGAGATGTTTTATCCTCAGATTTGAAAAAAAGAGAAGTTACGATAGAAGCCTATAATGTGAAAACGGACTTGTGTCAAAAAAAATTTGTTCAATGGAATTAAAATGATATGAGATCTGTACCTGTAGGCCTATTGTTTGGTTATCTTTAAAAAAATCTTCAGGAACTGCTTACGACATCCAACCAAAGAGCTTCTTTTCAATAAACCTCTCTCGCATTTAAAGAGTAGGCCTACAACCTGGTTTCTCCCAAGACCTACCTTATGCAGAATGGACTGTACTGGGACCATGTAGACCTACCTTCTGCAGTATCGAGTGTGTTTCGTCGGTACTATACTGGGACCAGTGTTAGCGTTAATTTCCTGTAGATCCTTGCTAAGACATTATCTTCTGCAGTACCAAGTGTATTGTCCGTACTATCCTTGTTAAGACCTACCTTCTGCAGTACCAAGTGTGTGATCGGTACTGGGACCAGTGTTGATGCTTCCTGTAGATCCTTGGTGCCAGGTCCAGTCAAAGGCATCAGAAGACCTCTGCGTGTAGCCACAGAGTGTCTCGTCCTGCTCGAAGTCACAATCAGCTCCCCATGGGGGTGGGGTCAGAGAAGCTAGGTGAGAAAAAGATTATTGGGAGAGTGAAAGATGATAGACAGTTATATCTATTATTTACATTTGATAATTTAACGAAAAGGACACATCTTCAAGAATGCTTTTTTTTTTGTTTTGTTTTTGTTTGTTTGTTTGTTTTTTTTGTTTGTTTTTATTTTGTCCGAAACGGATATTCGTTTTGCCCCTTTTCTCGTGGGCCCGGCAGCCGCTGAGAAGTGCCAGAAGGGCGTTGCTCTATCCCTTTCTTGTTGAACGCCAAACAGGCCGGAAGCAGCAACTACCTTTTGTTTATGTCTTTTGGTATGACGCGGCCGAGGATCGAACCACGACCTCCCGATTATGAGGCAGACGCTCTATCCACTGAGCCAACACATCGGTTGCTCATATTCCAGACGACAAAATGTGCTTAGAAGTCATATCCTGACGAATTCAACATGTAAAAGTGTTATTATATTTATCTCAAAGGCTCACACAAAAATTCTCTTACTTTGCAAGTATATTCATTCAGAAATTATTAAAATAGATAGACGTTAGTTTCTTAACTTCAATGCAGAAAATGTACTCTCAAGTATAAGTCATTAAACTTTTATTCAATGACAAAATCTTTTAAGGGAGTTTTTTATAATTAAATTGCGTTTTATATTTTAGAAACGGACATCCTGCTATTTACTTAAATGACATTTTAATTGGGATGTCCACGGTGGAATTTTTGGTAAAAAAACGCAGAAAAGGGAAAACATAATATCAGTGAAGGTTTTAAGAAAATATATCCACATACAAATTTTTTTTGTAAAATTGTAAATATTGTCTTGACAAGCTACCAATTTGGGGTCGATCTAAGTTCTTACAATTATAAACTAGTGATATATTATGCATTGAATCATTACTTATTATGTGCAGGCCTATTGCTTACCACTTTGAGTGCACATTCCATCAACCAATGAAACGTCATCTATGGCAATCTTACCGGAGCCCTTGAAACGACCAATATTCGCCTCAAATAATACCTGAAAATTAGATCAAAATCACGCACCTTAGACCACGTTAACTAAAAATTATTTATTCATGATCGAGTTCTTCCAAATTGTAAACGAGCTTGCTTGACTATACAGCCCTACTACTCATATAAAATTGTTCCCCAAATAGCCAAAACCACGTCTGTGCTTATTTCAATATTTTTAAGAACTAATCCGGTGGCGGATCCAGGATTCCACTAGAGGGGGATCCAAAAATTTCAGATTTTGGTACACCCCAAAAAAATTCCGTTATACACCAGTCGAGCAAAAAGTTACATCAATTTTTTTTTCACGTCACGCTGGCCTTATACGACAAGCGGGGGGGGGGGTGGGTTGTTCTTTTTGGGGGGCTTTCAGCCATCAAGAAGGTCATCATATATCGGACACAGAAGTATTTAGATGGGTCAATCAGGTCGTCCATCCATTTTTTACCTTTTTTCCTTGGGGGCCGTTAAGCCCCTTGGATCCGCGCCTACATTATGACTGAAAAAGTTCATAATTAATTTAAAAGCGAGTATGTATCTGTGAACCCTTCCAGTTTTTAAAGAAAGTGGGGCGCGGGGGACGCCCCTGCTATAATTAAACAATAACTTACTGATTGTAAAGCGTGCATATCTTAAAATCAGAAATTTGCCCCAGCCCCTCTTTTTGAAATCCTGGATCTGCCACGGCAAAGTATCTGATGACCATTGACGCCTTTATAGAAAAAATTATAAACACTTATAAAATATATAAGATAAATATTGTAAATATTTCTCCTGAGGAAGACGGAGGCAATACCGTCGAAAATTTGAGACAAATTGAATAAAAATTGGCGAAAATGCATTACAACATTTTGTTTTTTGTTTGATTTACATGCCAATACGTGAAACCTCTATGATGATATAAAATATATATATATGTTTAAAAATAATAATCGAAAACAAATGAAAAAAGGTCTAAACTGTCACAAAGGTTGAAGCTTACATTAAAATTCTCATTTGATTGGGGTACGTCCATCCCATATAATCGCCATTCATTCGCAATATTTCCAAATATAGAGAACTGTGGATCAAGAGAGGGCGTGGTTCCCCATGGTCTGATGTAAAGGTTTAGATAGTCGACATTAGCTCCGTACATGAAGGCGTAGAACTGAACGCAGCGTGGTCTGCTGGATGCCTGTACGAATGGAGAAACCAGCATGGCTACATCGTACCGATCAAGGCTTAGGAATTGAGCTGGATCAAACATTGCATAGTAACCTGAATTTAAGGAATAAAGTCACAACATCGAATTCGTTAACGGAACGTAATATAAAGCCTGATCTTGAAATTGTACATGTATAGGATTTTATTTGGGTTGAATGTTAAAGGATATGATACTTCTGAAAAGCATTGCACATATGCCATTTATCATCAAGTTTGTGGTGGAAGTTAAGTGACATAATGACTCAATTCTATAAGAGTTCATTAAACGAAATTCAATAAAAATGATACGATCTAGCTGAAAATGCACATACGCCCTTTCTGCTGATAAGGTACCTTGATCAGTTCCCAGAGTATGATCTACACGTGGTCCTCTTGTGAATGCGCTCGTGACCTCTTGGCCTTGTTCCCTGGCCCAGTCCGCCTGGTCGTTCTCGTATTCTTGCTCGTAACCGCAGAAGTCATCTTCGAAATCGCAATCGATAGAGTTAATGGCTCTCGGTTGAGTGACAGGGAGAGGGGGAATGGTAGTGACTGAGAAACAAGTGAAAGAACCAATTAAAAATCGTAACATATCCACAGTCTAGACTAAACTAATGTGGTTGGGATGTTGATAGGCAATTCATTTATAAGTTTTATAATCTATAGTTCAGATCCTCCAAAATTCACTGATATATCAAAATTTCGACAAGAGAGAGAGAGAGAGAGAGAGAGAGAGAGAAAGGGGATATGGGAGAATATGGAATACGGATGGGAGGAGAGGGTTATAGTCATGGAGAGAAAGAAAACACAAAATGAAAGGGAAATAGCGAGTGAGAAAGAGAGAAAGAATGAGAGGGAGAGAGAAAGGAGAAAGAGAGAGAGAGAGAGAAAGAAAGAGAGAGGGAGGGAAAGATAGAGAGAGCTATATAAGAAAGACAGACAGAGACATACAGACAGACTTACTAAGAAGGGGTAGAGAAGGAGACAGAATATGGAATTAAAGAGAGTTTGAATGGGCGTGATGGAAAGAGAAAGAGGGAGAGAGAGAGAGAGAGAGGATTTAAATTAATGAAAAGCTCACATATCGGACAAGGTGCGGCTTCATAAAGCATGACGTCATCAATAGCGATATCATCTCTTTCTTGATCACCTGGAATCCCCTCAAAGACAACCTTTGCAAAGATGGACAAAAAACAAATTATGTTTACGCATAGGTTTGACTTTTTTTTTTTTTTTTTATTCAAAGCGAAGGATCAATATAAACAGCGGTCACTATTTCTAGAACGGAATATTTTAAATAGCCTCCTCAAATCAACAACATCCTACTCTGTATCAAATACCTATCTTGTCACAAAAAAAAAAAAAAAAAAGAAATAAGAAATCCTTTTCGATTTTTTTTTGTTTCAATATTCCAGCCTGAAATTAATGTACGTAATGAACTAACTGATGGAAAATCCCACTTTTTTAAACATTTGTTTGGTAAGTCTGTTTTGTTTAAACCAGTAATCGACAAAATATTAATTACAATAACAATGTATAACTCACTCTGTAATTGTTAGTGAAAGCTGGAATTTCAAATGCTGTTCGATGCCAGTAATTACCCTGATTACCCGTGATCGACCACGATGGCGAGCTCGGCAACGATCCCGACTCGGGTTTGACGTACACGTTCAGGGTTTCGACGTCCCTTCCGTACATGTGGTACCAAAACTCGACACACGAAGACACTGACTGACGCTTGGCGATCGGGGACATGAGGCGAGCTCGGTCAGCTGAAGTTATCCCAGTGTCACTCGAAACGTACATGAAAAATCCTACAGGAAAGAAAAATAACATATCTTGTGTTTAAGTTGTGTAATATCATATTATATTCTTGATAAGAATAGGGATGTATGGCTGCTTGGAGGCATTAAAAGGAGGTTACGGGTTCGAAACCAGGCCAATACTTCTTCAGCTTAACCTAGATTCAACTTAAAGAACCACAACAACGTTACACCTTATACACGTTTCCTGGGGGTAGGACCGAAGGGGGCCTTGGTAGGCTGGGTAAACCAAAAGAGACCCCAACATGAAAAAATGCAAAAAGAGGCATTGTGGGGGCTCACAAACTTGAACAAAAGAAAAATCCTCGTGAAGTGTTGGGGAAACGTCTAAAAAAATAGCCAAGGTCCCTAAAGTAAAAGCAGCAACACTGAAACACATTTAAAAATTCAAAGCTGTAGCACACTGATTTTTGAATTTTGAATTTTGGGAGACATTTTCAAAACAATGATGTTCAGTGACATTGGCGAGCTGAGAGAAGTATCATTAGAATGGTAATGAGTCGCATATTCCTGTGATATATAAACTTCATAATCACATCATAATATTCTTTGTTAATTATTGAAGATCAAACTTGGCTTTTCTTCCCCATACACTCCGTAAATGTATTTACCAAGTTCATTGGCAGTAGTATGATCGACCGCAGGCCCTGTAAAACCATCAGGTGATCCTCTATTCCTCCATATCCAGTCAATATCATTGGTTGGGTCTTGTGCGTAGTAACATATCTCCACCTCTTCAAAGTCACATGACACGCTGCTTACGTTGTTGACGATGTCTAGGTAAAAAGAAAAGGAAAAAAGAGAGAGAAAGTCAAGTGGGGGGGAGGTGGTCACTGTTTATTCACTATACAAAAGGTAATGTTGCAAACATTTTGAAAGGTTTCCCAATAAACTATTGTTACATTTCGATAAAATATAAACCATGATACCCTCTTTTCAAATTCAAATTTTTGTATTTGCTTATAAAATATGGGGTGAAAATACTGCTATCAATATAATTTTTTTTTCTAGTAAAATTAAAATTATTTTTCAGATTTTAGCCTTCAAAAATTGTAAGACTCATTTTACAAAATAAACGTTTTTTGAAATAAAACTAATTTATTTTTAGGTATAATCTACTTCACTCTATAAAAACAAAGCGTGGAAATGATGTACTGCTAACATCAATACGATAGCTGCTTAATTGATAGATTTTATTCGCCAAGCCATCAATATATGACACATTTTGAAAAACTATAATTTAAAAAATCAGTAATTTTGAATAAGTTAAACCAGTAAAGCTCAAGAGCTTCATAATTCCAGAATGGTCCTGAAATATTGATAAAATATTGATGAAATTACTTACGATATCCTGGGCAGGCGTAGTTAGTGATCTCAATATCATCAATGGCTATATCACTTTGGAATGTTCCGCCGCGTGTAGCTTCAAATATGACCTGCAAAAGATATGATGATTAGAGGTAAGGGATATAGGTGCAAAGCGAGGTGGTGGGGTGAAACTGAAACCCACGCATTGAGCGTGCTTGTTTATATCAGAAGCGTTCCGGCTGTGTCCCGCTGTTTTTCCAAATGCCCTACGTTTATTTTTGCCCCTGAACAGTCAAGATGTGACGCAACCAAGGTGCGGATTCGCCCCCCCCCCTTGGTTTAAAAAAAAAAAAAAAAAATGGGGGAAAATTCTTAATGGAAGACTGACCCGACAGACCGACTACCGTACCCCTACAGCCGATATATGAAGACCTTCTCGACGGGAGAAAGCCAAAAAAATAAAAAATAACGCCTACCCCTCTTGGAAACGTCTTCTTAGTATCTGTCATATTCATGAGATATTTCTTGTCGCAGAGACGTCTTCTAGACTGCCGAGACCAGTGGCGTAGACAGGTCCTCGAATGTGGGGGGGATGATTCGTGGTCCAGAGACTCATATTGCCCAAAATTTTGGAGTAAACGATAAAACTGGTTTTTTGTATCTATACACACAAGAAGGGCAAAAAATGTCGCTGGGGGGGGGGGTTGCGCCGAATTTTCCTCAGCATATATAATTTCAGGCGAGCGCGAAGCGCGAGCGGAAAATTTTCTTTGAGGTAAACCAGACGCATGTGTTTTTTCTTGTATCTATACACACAAAGAAGGGGCAAAAAAAGGCCGATATTGGGGGTTGTATCGAATTTCCTCACAAATATAAACGATTCCAGGCGAGCGCGAAGCGCGAGCGGAAAATTTGAGGCAAACAAGAGGGTTTTTTTTTTTTTTAATCTGTAGGCCTACACATTTAGAAGGGCCAAAAAGGGCCGATTTAGGGGGTGCGCGCCAAATTTCCTTAGCAAATATACAATTCCAGGCGAGCGGAAAATTTTGAGGTAAAGAGAAATGTTTTTGTATCTATACACACAAAGAAGGGGCAAAAAAAGGGCCGATTTGGGGGTTGCGCCGAATACCTCAGCAAATATACAAGGCTTGCATAATAAAAATAAGAAATTAAACAAACATGCCGTAACAGAAGGGTTATGTGGCCAACTTTTCATTTCCTGTAAGCAGCGCGAAGCGCGAGCTAAAAAAAAAAAGAAGCAATTTAGGGGCCTGAGCCCGATTCGTATCCACAAAGGGGTTATTCTGGAAAATACACTGAGAGCTGCATAGGCCTACACCTCTGCAAATATTATTATTTTGAAAATACAATTATAAGTATGAATACAATAAAATAAACATTATAGGGTAAATAGACTAATAGAAATAAAACTCTAGGGAGAAAAACAAAATAATTTCCCTGGAAATAATAACAAAGTATAGGCCAGGCCTAAATTAATAAATAAATATATAATAGATATAGAAATAATTAATCTAGATTTAATAATGATAATAATAATAATAATAATAATAATAATAATAATATTAATAATGATAATAATATGCGAGCGCGAAGCGCGAGTGAAAATTTTTAGAGCTCCGTGGAAGAAAAAGGAGTGTGCAAAGCCAATTCAGCCTTTAAAAAAATACATATCACCCGTGAAAAGTGGGGGGGATGATTGTACATGCCATCCCCCCCCCACCTTTTGAGTTGGGGGGGATGCATCCCCCCCATCCCCCCCGCTGTCTACGCCCCTGGCCGAGACTAGTGCGACTGACTCATCTGGGGAGTCTCGAAGACGTCTCCTCTGGAGACATACCATCCTGATACTTACTTTAAAGTCTTCAGGTGTATTGAGTTCCACCTCAGCACCTCTCCACCTATCCCCTCGGGTACCCGCCATACCCCAGATAGGACTACCAAGGTTCGATGAGGAATCATTCCGCAGGAACACGTTCAGCTCAGACACTGTCTGGCCATGCATGTAGTACCAGAACACCAGGCAGAACGTCTCACGATCGTTGCCTTGGAGACCGCGTATTTTGGATGAGATGATCCTTGCCTTGTATCCCTCTCTCGTGAGGAATCCGGATGTTTCGATGTAGATGTAATATCCTACAAGGCAGAAGAACAAGAACATTGACATATCACATTTTATTTTGGCTGTAGATATAAAGGTTTCACAAAGTTTGTAAACAGGCAGCAAAACTACAAAACAAACGCAAATGGGGAACCACTATATTAAATTTGCCCATACGTCGAAAACCAAAATAAATTGCCGTCTAAAATGGAAGGAGTGTCTCAAGGGCTTTCTATCGTGTCTATAGAAAAATATCCATTAATGTTAATTTCTTTAAGTAACACAATATCAAACAAATATTCTATGTAGAAAAAGGCACAGCATTTACATCTCTCTTCCTGAAATAATTCTAATCCCTATTATTATTTAAACCCCTTAGAAGAACAGCTTTCAGCTGAAAAGAGTGTTCCAACCAAGAGTGGAAATAAATAAATAAATAAAATAAATATGGCAGCCTCTTCGACATCTGAAGAACTAATAGCTGCTTAATCACAGGCAAACTAGTTTGATGAGCAATAATGTCATATTTCTGATATGAATATTGTAGTTAAGAATAGATTTGTTGAGTATACCTGTGTCATTGTCGAATGTATGATCCACACCTGGCCCAGTATTAATCGTAGGTGTTTCACCATTTATCCGCAAGAAATCAAAGTTATCAGTTTTATCCTGGCTGAAGCCACACATGCCATTCTCGAAGTCACAGCTTAAGCTTTCTGGGGCATTAGTTAAAAAAATGAAATGAAAAAGAAAAGAGAAAGAAGAGGAATTCATTTAGATGATATAAATTTCGTGTTCTTACATAAATATTTCTTCGAACAAAGAGAGAAACCAGAAATATACGATATGAAAATGAACCTGACGATGAGCAATAGGCCCTATACAAAAGGATAAATCTATTCCTAAAGCAGATAACTAGTATTGGCTAAACTCACATATGCTCCTTAAAGGGATCATTTTGTTCACACTAAATGAAGTGTTAACATTATTTAAAAAAAAAGATCCAACTTTAATTGGATCTATAAATGATTTTTTTTTTCAAAATTAAAAAAGAAAAGAATATTAAGGATTTAAATTTCAAAATAAATATTGTACGAAAAGGTGTTTCCGTTTCTTAAAATATGAAGGTAATAAACAACATAACATAAATGCAAACAATATCTTTTACTTATAGAAGCCATATCTGATCATGTACCCTTGTGAGTCCAAGATATTCCTGACTTTATTTTCATTTACATGCAGATCGTTCTTAAGAAATCCTCCCATATTAAAAGCTTAACATCAATGAAACTTCGTATCGCCGCGTTGTTAATGACTGACCTATAGGACATTCTCCGTCAAAAACTTCCACGTCATCGATTGCGATGTCTGAGAGTCTTCCAGAGCCGACCACAGCCTCGAACACCACCTGGTTCACGATAACATAAACATAAGCATGTTAATCACAATATATAAAATGTCATGTTCGAGTAGATTATTCTCCAAATTATGGGATTCAAATCATCGTAACAGGAGGCCTATGGCAAGACATTCATTTATACATTAATTTCATCCAATCGACCCTGTGCAATTTTAAGAAAACACTTGGACCAACCTCAAGGCAATATCAAATAAGGGGGGGGGGGGCTTTATTCTAAGATACCACACACATACAGGAAGGATGGTGTAGAAAGGACGAAAATTCTATTTGGAGCTATGGACAGCGCTGTGTTTTTGTCAAGAATATAGGTCATCATCTTAATATTTGCAAGTCAATATTGAAGTCGGAATTATCCTTGGTATATTTCATTTGACTTTATCAATAGAGGCAAAGGTCGGTAAACGAAGAAAATAGGAATATTTGATTTTTTCCCTTCATCTCATATTTTTAGTTTAAAGAGTACATATTCAAAAATCTTCATTTCTCTTTTTATCATTTAACATGTAAAGTTAAGGAGTATTACAGAGGTCTGCTGGCAACATTACATCATGAGTACTTTCCTTTCAAAACACTTTTGTTTTACGATAAGAAAAACATGTTAGGCTCATTTATTGAAATTTATTGTCAATATGTGAAAAAGGGTATATTTATTAAGACCAATAAGCATGATCATAATGATCAACTTTTTCGCTATTATCATCCTCATCCTCATCACCATTGTCCCTATTATAATCATCATCCTTCCTCCTTCTCCTCGTCATCATCATTGTCATCATAACCCCAATCATCATTATCGTCATTTTTGTCATCATCATCATCATCAATGTGATAATCATCATCTCCACCACCACCATCATCATCATCATCATCATCATCGCCATCAACATCATCATCATCGCCATCATCATCATCGTCGTCATCATCATCATCATCATCCTCATCATCATCGTTATCATAATACCTGAACACTGGCACCGGGTGGAGGGTCAATAGTAGCTACGCCTCGATACCACTGTCTTCCCTGGTTGCCTGATAGACTCCATATTGCATTGGATGTTGAACTGATACCTGCGTGTACTCTGGATGGAGCAAAGTAGTATTTATCAGACATTATGAAATATATTTAATAATAATATAGGTTTTCCCGGCCAAATTCATACATTTATCATCCGTTTTCATTTCATGTTTATTCATTTTCGTGTTTTTCATGCGACAGACTAACTTTAGTCAAACAATTTCGTGTTCATGCTCTCAAATTCGCTCTTAAGCACACAAAGTAATGGTTGCAAAGTTCAAATTCGGATATAGTCATTTAATTTCATTCCTTGTGCATTCAAATTAGTGCGAATTTGAGTATACGGAATGAAATGTCGACGAAATTGAATGGTTATTACCGAATGTAAATGCTTATTATGTGAAGTAGAATGCGCAAATACGAAATCAATCACAATAATTTGGATGATTGAATATGATTTTGACTGGTAACATTTCGATGCATCAGCGTTTTTCCCGAAAATGAATGCCTCTAACATGCAATTGATTGACAAAACAATGAAATTGACCGGGAAAACCTATAGTAATATATAACATCTTTATAGCGGGTAGTACGATATATATACCTTGGTGTTTCTATCCGCTTAATGTTAACTTATCATTCATTATCTAGTTATTGATGCCGTCCACAAAACATGATTGCACATATTCTTGGGTCACAGAGACGTTTGCACGTCTTCATTGTTACTTTTTTTATTTTATGCATTGTTAACTGTATCGTTAAAAATCATATAATCTATGCATTTCAGATTAATTGAACATTCTTTAGAATAAATGTGCAGATCTGTCTTCTTATTTTGATCCGAATTATTTTCATTGGAAAAAAAATGACACTTTCTGACACTTTATAATTTTAACAATCATGATGATAATGGTCAGACGCTTTAAGTATTTGATTATTTATTTAAAATTATTGCTTACCGAAGAGAGCCCATGTTATCACCGTGCATATAATAGTAAAACTGAAGACATCTTGGTGAAAACACGTTGATGGATGGACTGATTAGACGGGCAACCTCGCCAGCAGCTTGGGGAAAAGACCCATCCGTGTAGACATAGTATCCTATTCACAAGGAATATCAAAATAATAATATGGACGATCAAAACTAGTTCCTTTTACTTGTTTTCATCTATGGCAAAGTCTATCACTACCAATAACACTGTACTCTATTCGTCACCACAATGGCCAACCCCAGCACAACCTTCATTGCTAGCACCAACACCAGCACCATCAATACCACCACCACTATCACCACCACCAACGCCACCAACACCATCACCACCATCACCACCACCACTACCATCTTCATCATCATCGTCATCACTAGCAACACCACCACTACCGCTACCATCATCATAATCGTCATCACTATCACTATCGATCACCATCACCATTATCGCCATCAATACAACAACCATTACCACCACCACCACCACCATCCCACCACTACTACCCCCACTACCACTACCATCACCACTAATACCACCACCACCACCACCACTACAACCGCGACTACCACACTACTACCAACATCACTAGCACCAAAACAACCGAGATGCAAGACCATAACAAGTCTATACCTTGTTATATGTGGACTAGTTGATATCATGATATCATTGACTAATTGGTATGGCACCGGACTACGGACAACATATATGTGTTTCGAACCGTCGTCACCGAATTCAATATCAATATATATATTTTTTGTGGCCACCCTTCGCCCAGGTATATATCATTCCTTACTAACCCAACGATGTTCCATATGTATGGTCGGCATCTGGCCCCGTATCATCAGTAGATGTTGAGCCACTTTGTCTCACCCAATCAAACTGGTCTGTCGTGTCTTGCGTATAGTTGCACAGGTTATAGTCAAAGCTGCATGCTGCTCCGTTACCTAAAACACATACAATGCCAAGAAAGAAACGCTTAGTGTAATAGTTGTAGAGCTTGTAGCTTAAACAAGAAAAAAGGAAAACTTTCCTGACAATCTTAACAATCTCCTTGGACAGATGTTCCAACGCAATTACCTCTTGGACAACAACAATATTAGTGGAAAATCAAAAATTCATGAAAGAGACAATATTCTTTGTATATAAACTAATCATATAGACCTACCTCAGTATATAATTATGATTAATAACAGGTGTATATTTAAGTCAACAATGACATCCGTGCACCTTATCTTCGTCATCCCATAATTCAGTATATTATACGGATGTTGTTTGATATCCCTTTATTTGATACTATTTGTATTCGATTCTTATTTAATTCGGTTTATGTACTTGGTCATTTTATAGATGTATTATGCTTTACAATAATTAAAATGTAATACAATTTCACAAGTAAAAGTTTGACTTTGTAGATAATGATAATATTACAAATTCAATATGATCCATCATTCCAAGTAAAATTTGAGGAGGGGGGGGGGGTAGAATACTCTTTTTTTGTAAATGAAAGTACGATTATAAAATACATTTAAATGCTGTACTCACCTACACTGCAGATAGCTGCCAGATAAGCGAATATCAAAGGTAAAACGAACGCCATCTTTCCAGCTGATGTCTATAGGTTAGGCCATGTATCTTACGGATATCAATCTACAATAGCAAGTCACGATGGTCGACAACCTATCACACCATAACACTCAGGGACATCTCTTGAAATTCGCTCATCCTTTTGTCAATTTAGTATATTGATGAACATATTTAGTAACAAATATATGTAAGTCATTGTTAAAATTGAATTTATTGTTGACACGACCTGCTCCCAAGTAAAAGTCAATATTTTATGGGGGGGTTTTTTTCTTCATTTTGTGATCCAAACGGAGGTTTTTGTTTGACGTCTTTGTCAATGTTTATTATTTGGTCACTCTACGCCCCTTCAATGTGAACTCAATACGAATGGCATTCTTGTGAAGGTGAAACTATTGAAAAGAATATTGAGACTTACGTTATATTATTACTAAAAAATGCTTGAAAAACTGTTATTTTTTAATATTATATTCTAATTACAACTCTCTAACATATCCATTTTCAGACGGACACTATTGGAATGGAGTGTCGGAATAAATCTGAAATAAAATAATTTCTTTTAAAATATAATTATATATCAGGCTTTTATCATGTTACTCTAACTACTATCTTAATCACATTAAAGAGATGTCAAGAAACAATCGATAATGACGATATTAGTAGCCAACTTAAAAGTTTAGAGATTTTAACAGTATGTTTATGGACCAAAAACTGTACAAAAACAAGACTCAAACGGTATATGTTTATCATTTGTAAAATTGTTTATTATACATCGTATCATTTCCATTAAAAAAGTTACAAAACAATATTCACCACGATCTTTATTTGGCGTAGCCCTATACTTCAATTACACCATAATATTTGGGGGTAGCTAGGGGGCCCAGTACAAAAATGATTTTAAATCTTAACATTTCATATCTCTTGGTTTCACCATTATTCAATACGGATATATTTATTAATTCCATGAGTTTGAAGATCACAAGCAAACTTAAATGAACTTCGAACCACTCAAATGCAGATGAAGACACGATCGACAAATATTGAATTTACACGATGGTGCCAATGAAATCAGAGATCCCCCTTTGAAATTTCATTCAGAGAATGAAAGATAAACCTCGCTGAGGAGATATCAAAAGGAAAGAATTTGTGAAAATGAGAGATAATAACAAGAAAGAAAGAGAAATAGAGACAGAAAAAAAAAACTGCATCAATGAAAAAGGAAATGGTGGCAGAATAGAAAAAAGGAGGAAAGAGAAAGAAAGAGAGAGAAAGAAAGAAAGTTAGAAAGAGAAAAGAGGAAGAAGAAAAAACAAAAGAAAGATAGAGATGTGGGCATGCTACATTTATGATTTTGACAATTGTCCTCAAATTCATTTTATAATCGTAAAATAAATATGTTATCCAATATCTGGAAGAAAAAAACATGGAAGACTTATAAAGAAAAAATAAATCGAATAACTATTGCAATTCACACTTCACGTAATAATAGTGTGAACCCATAAAAATATATCAGTATTTGATTGATTGGATTTTTTCTCAAAAATATAAAGTAAAAATAATTGTAACCAATAAAAAGAATAAAGATTTTCATTCCAAATGAGGCTAAATCTACATTTTATGAAAAATGACTTATTGATATCAGATCTTAGGTTCGTTATTTACATATGGATGTCCATGAACAAAAATATATATGAACCTAAATTTTGAGAGGAACCCTATAAACAGAAATCATCTGTCACTATCACATTTCTATAGACTTCTATTTCTCTTATTATTAAAAAAGCACACCAATTTCTCTGACATTACAAAAGTTGATTAAATCCTCTTTTCAAGGAAACTCTTCGATTGTAGAAATCTAATAAGGAAGCTTACTAATTGTATATTATTTGTTTAATATTCTGAATGTAATATATGCATCAGCAAATTAGATTCATCGTGGTTTAAAATTAAAATTATTTGTAATGACATACTTTGAAATATACGCAAAAACATGAGCAAACCTTATTCCTGAATACGGAGTATAATCTACAGGATGTTACACATACTTGTACATGTCGTACATCCGAAACAAGTATCCTCACAATAAGGAGTCCATATTATGAAGCATAATGAAAGGATGCCTATTAATATACATATAAAATTATATATTAAGTAATTTGGGTAAACAAATTCACAGCGGAAAATCATACTGTGCATATGTATTAAGACCAGTAACTTTATCCAGCTGTATCATTAGAGTAAGAATGGCACCTGAAATTTATAAAGTACTCTATAATTGAATAGTTCATACTACGTTGTCGACTTTCTGTAAATTTTTATGAGGTGTACATGGGATTATCAATACCCGTCTTCTCCCCACCCATAACAGTGTTGATGGCTGCCGGACTAGACGTGGTCACATCTTCCTTATGGTTCTTATACCCGATGGTCATGGGTGCTGAGCTCCCTGATCGTCTCATGACGATGACAATGAAGACAGCGATGACGATGACGATGATGAGAGAGAGAATGACGGATAGAACGATGGTGACGCCACGATACGAGTTGATTGGGATCGGGGGCGAGTTCGTTGGTTGCGATTCTGAAGAAGGTGTTTGGTTTAAAGATAAATATCCAATCAGAGAAACCGTGTGATTTAATAGCACACACACACACACACACACACACACACACACACACACACACACACACACATTTATTAGGGAAAGTGGTTTCGATTAAAGCTTTAGAAATGGTTTATGTGGATATTTTTCTCTTTTTTTAAATCTCATATTAGTCTTAGATACTAATGGAATTTAATTCTGAAATTCGTATAAAAAAAATTGAATAATTATTTACATTACTATCACTAATATTATTATTATTTATTTGCCATTTCAAAATACAAGGGAATATTTGTTTAAACATGACTCGAACGGCCGTAAATTTTTATTGCAATTTAAATCAGCAATATCATAAATTTTATGGTACACGGCCTGCTGAGAACATGTTGAGGCGGTCTATTTTTGTGGCGGTCGATGTTTAAAGTCGTTTTTTTATATGATCATTTAAAAGAAAATGTTCGTACCTATACATGTATCATAACAACTAATAAAAAGGGGAAAGGGACATACCAGTAATCTTAGGTTTGAATATCACATTATCAAGAGCTACAACTCCGTACTTCGAAGATGAATTCGTAGATGCAGTAAAAAGAACCTGTGAAAATACAATTTAAACGTTTTTTTTTTCAATTCAATTCAATTTATTTACATATTCCAATCAAACAATAATAAAAACAACAATTTTATGTCATTTCAATACTATACATTATTTGATAAATCATAAAACGAATGACATCAGTAGCATAAGAAAGAAAGAAATATGAAGGAGCCTAAGTTAAAAGCTAAGCTTGTTACATTATAGGCTCCTTTGTGAAAATGATGTAAAAATACATAAAAAAATAAATAAATACAAAGATGTATAAATAGGAGTAACTGAAGAATGTGCATTAACATATCTCTCTTTTTTCTTTTTCCTTTTTTTTCATTGAACTACCTATCTGTACGCAATGGTAATAGTGAGGTTTACCGGGATGATGTCATCATTATTTTTATTATTTTTATTTTTAAATTTTTTTTTTTGATGTGTAATGACGACATCATCCCGGCACTCATATCTCATATTTGAATATTTAAAGACATAGGATAAAGTTCTGAAGAAAATAAAGCAGAGTCAAGGTCAGTTGAAACCTTGAAACTAACCTGAAAAGATGAGTGAGATGCTTTCAACAGTTAAATATGTTTTTAAAAATATGAACACACTGTTATTTCTGGAGCATGGAGGGGGCAAAAGGGTTTACATAAACAGTGGTGATGAAATTTGAAACATGCATATCGATACCGTCCTAGATTTTGTCGAAACGCTTAAATTGCAAACGGAAATTTTGAAGATAAAAAATACCATAATTGATTTTTCAAAATGGTACAGCGGCAGGTCATGTATATTTCATAGGGCTTTCTGTTGGGTCATTCGTTCGATTTCAAAGTCATAAGAGAATCATATCTAAATACAGATAATTTTCTTTCTGATTTGCATTGTGAAGACATGAAAGAAAAAAAATGTTGACCCACCTTCATAAAATCCAGACCAAGAGCTTTGATGTTTATATTTATTTCCCTATACACGACATCATCGTTGGATCCAGTCTGTTGAAATACCCTTACGGCATCCGTCTTATTCGGTCTCTCAATGCTGACCGAAAACTGCAGATTGGAATCGTTGAATATTTTAACGAAGAATGATAGGGTATAGTTGGAACGGACATCCACGGTCGGGGTTCTCAATTCCGCCGTCACATCAGGTGTAGGACGCTTGTACATGAAAGATCCACCTAAGATGTGAAACAATTTATTATCATCAGCTCGGCAGAAGAAACTACAGCTTTCAACTTAAATTAATATTCTGTTAGAAATATAAAAACATATACGGATTTCCCCTCACAAGTACATTCCAATACGTTGGCCTTTTGATCCTATTTACCAAGTATACGGGGGGGGCGGGGGGCGCATCAAAACATTTGGAAAATAGGGGACGCAGCCGAAAATTTTCCAAAATTTAACATTGTATGTCAATGATGGTTTCAAAGTTATAGAGAGGGCGCGCGTCCATGCGCCCCCGCCTGGAGAGTGCCGCCAACTGAAATAATGCATGACATACCGTTTGCAAGCTTTTTATATCAGTCCATGGGAATTACATTTAAGAAGGCATAATGTTTGGGCAAAATTTCCATTTGACTCGATTTGCTCCAAATACATGTATATGAACAAGTATACAAGGGTATACATATTATTATAAATCCCATCAGCTATTGGTAAGATTTGGCTATGAGGACTTGATATTTGGAAATTTGGAACGCTCAATATTTTGTTTTCAAACAACATCTATCATGTATGCCTGTTCTACTCACGTATATTTGGTACTGGTGGTGGGGTACTAGACATGATGTCATACCACCCCCACTCATCCCCATTCCAGTCGCTTCTGAGTAGCCACAAGGTTCCGGTCCTCTCTCAAAATCACATGTACTCTCCGCTCGTTACACCGTCGCACGCGATATTGAAGACTGTGATGTTCATCGATCGCGCATGTCACCTCTGCGTCCTCCTCCGATTACTCCTCTGAAAACTTACCTACAAAATGGACCAATAATTAATGTGAATTATTATATCTTGAGACATCGTTTTGGAAAAGATTGAAAAGCGGGTCCGACGTTTTTCTTCCTCTCGGAAATGTTTATTAATTGTGATATTCACTCAATTTGTATCCTTCTATTGCATAATAAATAGCAAATTGCAATTGAATTTCATGTAATCACTTTATACATACATGCATAGATGTGGAATTAAATCAAGATGAACAAACATAAACATCGGAAAATGACAAAGGAAAGAGATAAATAGGAAGACTGAAAAAATGTATCAGGGTTGTTGGTTGTAGGTGCGCAGGATGGTGTGTGTGTGTGTGTGTGTGTGTGTGTTGTGTGTGTGTAAGATGTGCTGTTGTGTAAGCGTGTGGGTGTGTGTGTGGGTATGTGTGGTTGGGTGTGGGTGTGTGTGTGTGTGTGGTGTGTGTAAGAAGACGTTAAGATAGAGAATGTAAAATGAGAGAGAAGAGAGAGAGAAAGAGGCGAGGGAGGCGAGGGAGAGAGAGAGAGAGAGAGAGAGACGAGAGAGAGAGAGGGGGGGAGGTAAGGGGGGGGTTGGAAAGTAGGGGGGTTGGAAGAAGAGAGTTGGGGGGGGTGGAGGGAGGCGAATAAAAAAGGACCGTCCTTTTTCAATTTTTCAATTTTTCAACATTTACCTGAAACGTCTCAAATGGTATAGGAGCGATGTCGACATTGGTATGAAACCACTGCTGTCCCAGATCACCATTGACCTCGACCAGGGTTTGGTAGTCGGAAAGTTCAGGGTAGAGATAGACTGCCAGATTGCCGACATCCCTCCCGTACATGAAATAATAGAACTGGAGGCATAGTCCTTCATTGTCACCTGAGAGGGGTGGGGACAGCAGGTCAGCGGCATCGCCAGGACGTCTGGCCCCCGAAGATTCAGTGTACATGTAGAAACCTGTAAAAGGGTAATGCAGAATGGATTTGAACATCATGTTCTTCAATTGACATAAAAACATCAGCCGTAAGTTTTATTAAAGTAAAGGAACATATTAGCGTTCAAACTGCTGACCTTGGGCAGTTTTCCTGCAAAGTATCATGTTCATTCATTGATTGTGTATGAAGACTTTATCAGCATAATTTATGTGAAGACCTAGAAAATCAAAATTACTTTTTGTAACAACATGAACAAGATGCTTCACATGACGGACCTCGCCCATCAATCAAAAACAGAGGTCCGTTGGTAGATTAAAAATTACCCGTCCCATAGGCCTACGGAAATTCTAGCACGTTGTACTTGAAGTACTTGATGGTGAAAAATGATAAAGGTGGAATGTCACTAGAGGAGACGTCTCCGAGACTCTCGGACGGATCAGTCTCGGTAGTCTCGACAGACGTCGCAGAGACGTCGCGATCTCATAAATATCAACGTGTTTGGTTTTTCCGTCACTTATGAAAAGCCGCGGAGACTCGGGAGACGTCTTTGTATCACTGAGTTGGACAAATCTCACAAATATCAACGTATTCGATTTTCCTGCGACTCGTGAAACGTTGAGTCTCCGCAACATCTCCGCAACTCCAGAGACTCGGAGATCGGAAACTAGTCGCGAACTGTCATAGCAGGGGACAGTTACTCAGAGGTTAATATTGGATGTACAACATTGCGTCTTCGCAAGGTTCTAAGTGACAACATCAAAGGCATCAGCCTGCAATATGCCGACTTGCCCATGTTGCCAGGAGGGGTGGTGTGAAGAGGATATCTAGCTGG
Organism: Paracentrotus lividus; assembly: GCA_940671915.1. Taxonomy (NCBI): domain Eukaryota; kingdom Metazoa; phylum Echinodermata; class Echinoidea; order Camarodonta; family Echinidae; genus Paracentrotus; species Paracentrotus lividus. The sequence goes on along the minus strand of CALNVZ010003425.1, from coordinate 34,844,706 downwards.
TCACCTACTGTGAGCACGCCAAACGCAAGACTGTCACTAAAGGGGGGGGGGGTACCCCCTTTAGAGAGGGGGAAATATATAAATAATTACCTTCTAGTGTTCCCGACGTATGATCTGTTGGTGGTCCCGTGTAAAGTGATGCAGTGGGACCATTTCTTCTTGTCCAGTCGAATGGATCAGTCTTGGATTGAGTGTAACTGCAGATATTCTGGTCGAAGTCACAGCTTCCCGTCTTTGGAGCCGCAGTCGGTGCCACTACGTACATGAAAATAATACAGCACACAGTTATTGACTAATCTGAAAATATATGCGCAGTTTAGGATTGTAGTTTCATTTGGACGCTGCGAGCAGAAGTAAAAGAGAAATTTTATCTCGAATAGGGTTAAGTCGTAAAAAATTCCAAGATTTTACAGAAATAAAATAAATTAGTCAAAACAGGTCGGGCGTGTTTCTTTTTTCCCCTCTTTTCTTTCGTTTTAGTGTCTATCTAAAGCCACCACCAGGCAGCTGTCAACTCCTGCGACAACTTATGTTCGACATGAATGTAGTAAGAAAATAGCTGTCTTGTAATGTTCCTGCGAAAAAGCGTGCACCTTCCTGCGTCCAACGCAAGGATTATTTGCGGTATTCAACGCAGCCCAGACGCAGAGAGACGCACGATCGGTTGTAACCATTGCATTAAGGCCACCGCAGATTAAACGACTTTTGGTCGCACGACTTACGAACTTTGGATCCCAAATAAAACAACACGTTCAAAATATACGCGCTTCGTTAGTTCAGATCCAAAGTCGGCCAGTCATACGACAAAAAGTCGTTAAGTGAGCAGTGGCCTTTACCTTCACACGCTCCAGTCTTAATGCTGACGTCATCCACTGCAATAGCAGAATACCATCTCTTCGGCCCAACGCTGATGTAAAACACCACCTGAGAGGGGGGGGGAAAGTTCATACTATTCTAAATGCGATATCGCACTACTATCCTAAAGACACGTCATTATTTCAATGTCAATTCAGTTTATTCATTAAAAAAAAAAACGAAAAAAAAAAGTACATACAATACATAAAAACACAACAACAATTATAACAAAAAAAACAGAACAATTAAACAACATTACATATCAAAATGTAGTAGATGTAGGGATCGGCAAAGGCCAAAGACCTATCGAGGCCGACCCTCATTATTATCATCATCATTATCATATTCATTCTTATATTCATTCTCATATTCATGCAATAACTGGCGTTGGTTCCGAGAACGATCAAGTTTGAATCCTATTATCTCTAAATTTGAACGACAATAAATATTATAAATTAATTGATCATAGTACTCTAATGTTATCAACCTGAAAATATTTGTCTGTCGGATCGAGGGTATACTTCTGTTCTCTCCAACCCGCTGGTTGCCTGCCGAACACAGATAGAATAGGATCCAGAGGTAGAGGTTCATTGAAGTTCCTGATATGGAAACCTAGATGATCTACGTTATTACCTCTCATGTGGTAGTAGTAGGTTAGACAACGCTGCTGATTGGACGGCGAAACCATAGGCGTGTAAATTCGGGAGCGGTCGTTTGTCTTAAACGAACCGCGGTTCGGATCAAACGTAATGAAATAACCTGCAACAACGAGAGTTGAATTGTTAAAGTTATCGGAAAAAAGTTGATAAAAAATTTCAAATCATAAGTGCGGTAAACTGACAACTCATTCCATTAGTATGACTCCTTCGCTAGGCAGTTCAGGTACAATCCCCAGGATAAATACCTCATCAATAGTGTTAGGCGGTACATTTTAGGTAAGGATAGTTGTCCGGGGGTAATTGTCCAAGGGGTAGTTGTCCTATAACTCATATACTGTACCTTTGTTTGATCGTGTGGTATGATCCCATCCATTGACTAACTGAAAACCCTCTGTTTTAGGTTTGATACGACTCCAATCTCCCTGATCCCACGGTGCCTGTGTGAAGCCACACCAGTCTTCCTCGAACCCGCAATCGAACTCGGGAATGGAGGCTGCTGGTGTCGGTTCAACGATCACGGGGGTAGGTTCTGATGGTAAGCAATACAAGTTTGGATGTGAATTTGTTAAATATATATTCATATTTACCATCTATTTGACCTGACAGTTTTCCAAATAATTACACTAAAATATGCATATAATTTCATCGATGAAAAAGACGTGAAAATAACATAAAATAAACTTAAAATACAATAAGATAAAAACAAATAGAAAGAAAGTAAATCAATAATAAAGAACTATTGCGGCAGCATGCCAAAGTGTGCCGTAGAAATTGAATTAAATATGAATTCTAAATAAACCATAGGCCCCATGGACATACAAATTATTGATATTTTTTAGTGAAAGTAAACCATACACGAGAAACAGTTTTGTCGGAATATGAGGTATATCCTACCACCGTCCTCGTACTTACTTGGTGGGCAACTATTAGGACCTTCTGTATACAGATATACGTCATCAATAGCAATGTCATCACGTGATTCAATACCACGAACTCCTTCAAAAACAATCTATAAGAAGAAAGAAAGGATAGGAAAGTAAAGTTTAACCAAGTGAAATAAGAAACACTCATTGCTCCTTTTGCTCCGTATACATTTCTTTAAATCTATTCCTCTGTTAAAATCGTGAGGACTAACAGCATGAACAGAACAGACATATATTTGAATTTAATATTCCATATCACTATTTCATTTCCGTGAAAAGTATACACCATATAGTCAACCCACGTCAGCCCACGTCATATAAAAATATACAATTATATTGGCTTGTAGTAGTTGTAGGAGCAGAGTGATATCTAGAATCAGTATCAAATAATACTGTCTAGAGAACATTGTACGAGCATTAGATTGCATGAAGTGTCGGCCTACTAATAGTCTATACCTGGAACGCTGTATTACGAGGTGTGGCGAAGGTAGCCCTGTGCCAGTAGTTCCCTTGATTTCCTTCCTTAGTCCAGACCTGAGTCCCAGGTAGGTCCTGGTCTTCCGTCTTGGTGTATACATTCAGGGTCTCAACGTCAATACCATACATGTTGTAATAGAACTCCAGGCAACCACCCTGGATGAGGGGTGTAGACATGGGTGAGATCAAACGAGCCTTTGCTCCGATGGGTTTTGAGTTTGATGGGTTGATCAACATGAAGAACCCTGATTAAAGCGAACAAAAAATTAAAGAATAAAATGAATTACTATGATCAAGCACGGATGATATCGGCATCACGGCATCAGTTTCAGAGTGAGAAACGGTGCGGATATCGAAGTGGTCTCCTTAACATGATTGTATAACATCAAAGAGTTGGCAGAAGAATATCCTTTCCTTTATAATTATTATTTCCTTCATTTTCCTTATGGTTTTATTAATAATAATAATAACTTAAATTTATTATTATTATTATGCTTATTATTATTATATTTTTTTAAAATATCTATAGATATGGCATTATATTTGATGATTCATTGGGCTCTGTTCAGTCATGAAGTAGGAAGCAGGGTTAGGGTCCAATTCCTTCTTACTTCACCATCTTTCTTAGTTAAGATGTTTGTCAATCATTTTTGGCTCGGGTACTTTCCAAATGATAGGTAAATAGATTCCTGACAAGGAATTAATTCCTCAGAATGGTAATTAATTCCTCAAAAACGCCAGGGGTGACATCAGTGACCTATTGTAATCTTAAATCTCAATCACACTTGGAAGCCTTACACCAGACTGACAATAGACGAATAAAAAATTACATTAATACAATGGCAAGGCTTTGCGTTCGTATGGGCTCCATTACACAAATGTTTTCAATTAAAAGAAGAATGACAATCAAGATCATTGAAGCATTTGCTTTTCGTTTAAAACATTGACCAGCAACCAATTAGAATAGAACTTTCATATTTGTCGGAAGAGAAAGCCAGCTTACCAAGTTCGTCACCTCTTGTGTGATCTTGGTCAGGTCCGGTGTAGTAGACGGGTGTACCTCTGTTCTTCCAAGACCAGTTGTAGTCATCCGTTGTGTCTTGAGTGTAATAACATAGCTCAATCTCTTCAAACGTACAGCTGATAGAGCTGTGGTTCAGCAGAACGTCTTCATGATAAAGAAAGTTTTAAAAATGATGAAATATTCTTATTGAAAATAATTGAACAGAAGATTCCATGATATTTGCTCCGTGGACAATTGCTCCGCGCTCTGTAACAACATACCGGCTCATAACCATACCCTACCATAAACTTAACCCTAAAGCTAACAACAACAAAAACCCATTGCAACCCGCATCTGAACCCTACATCACAGATGAAACAAAGCCCGGAGCAAATTGTCGCAGGATGAATTCTAGTTTCCTTTAAAAATGTCTCTCAATGATAAGGCCTATATGCTGACAAGGTTTGCAGGAGGCATCAAAAGTATCAACTTAGTGACAGATGATGACCTTGCCTGGTTCTCGGAGCTGGTCCTGTCACTTTAGCTGCGAGAGATTTGAAGATGTGCCTTTCTTTCACCAATGTTTTTCTTACATTCACCGAACAAGACATAAGCCACTTTGGCTTCACCTTGACAAACGGTATTTGAAGGAAAGTACAACTAATATGCCATTTTTTTAAGAGAGAGAACAGCGAAATTTAAGTTATAGGAAGGTTAAATAGAGATCTAGCAGCTGAAATTGTAAACGTATTATTCCGAAACGTAAGGTGAAAAACGGTTAGACGAGTCAATGCTTAAGATTTGGAATTTCATCTCTTTATCCATTATAGAACTTGCATATATTCTGTCGCTTTCAAAAGAACACTAAAAAATACCCATCCCCTGGTTATAGACATATCGAAAGAATGAGCAATAAGTAAATATTGAAAGAGCCCAAGATGAGCTAAAGTTTCTTTGTGAGCTACAAGATCATGCAAATTAGATTCTTAGTGCATTAAGATCAAAGTAAAGTATAAAGAGAATTCGTCACTGACCATGCTTACAGAAACGACTCAAGATAAAAGAAGGAGTGAAGGTTTTATACTTTGTAGAGACAGGTTCAATAAATGTACTTAATGGACAGGACTGAAGTATCGACGAGAGAAGAGCAGAGAATTATAGAGGGTGGTTCGAAGAACTGATCGATACTCACTATGACCAGGACAATGCGCGAAGCCATCAAACTCCACATCATCTATGGCGATATCAGCTTTGACGTTATCTCCTCGAGTAGCTTCGAACACAATCTGTAACAGAAAATTGTACAAAAGTTACATTTGTGGATGCCAGTTACATGTTCAGAGCAGATCAAAATATAAAGTGTTCAAATATAAGTAAAGGTCATATCCATATAACCTCTGTAGCGTTACTCTATGGGTTGTTTACTTTTTCAAGAACCCGAACATGCCAAAAGAACCCTAAAAGGTGTGCTACAAGATTGGAACCCTTCGCAGAACCATTCTCTGAGAAACACTTGAGGGTTCAGAGAAACTAAGAGACAATCAAAGAACACTTACAGAATTATTTTTAAGCTACGTGAGTGTAGCTTTATTACCTTTTTGGTGTCGGGGTTTGCTTGAATGAAGAAGAATAAAAAAATAAAAAAACAGGAAGATTTTTGAATGCAAAGAGGAGCAAAGTGACAGGTCAAGGAAAATATGGTCCGTACATTTTCTCTTTTGGATTTTTTTTGTTACATCGTACCTGGAAGTCCTGTGTACTGTTGATGACTACCTCAGCCCCTCGCCATTGATCGCCTCGGTTCCCAGCCAGCGTCCACACCATGTCACCAGGGAAGGCGGGATCGCCAGGATAGGTGAGGTAGACATTGAGGGATTCGACATCCTGACCATACATGTCATACCAGAAGATGAGACACGAGGGTTGGGTGGGGTCGGGGGTTCCCCTGAGGAGGGGTGTGATCAGGCGTGCCTTGTGTCCAACATTCACGTTGTTCGACTCGATGTACATGTAATATCCTGCAAGATAAAGGTGGCATCGCTTTTAAACTAAATTTAATTTAGAACACTGAACACATTGAATATTATCCACTAATACCCTTAATGCAAGAGTACACAAGATACAAGTGACCTGTATTATAACCATTATATTCCCACGTCAATGATTAAAAAGAGTTATGAAGAAAACCTTGAACTTTATTATTTATTTTTATGTTTTTTGTTATTTTTATATGCAGGTGCTGATGTTATTGAATATTTATATTTACTTTTATTTATATTTCTTTATAATTAATTTTAATTAGGTTCATTCGCTGTTCCTGAATATTGTAAGGCCAACATTTAAAAAAAGTTGCAATGCAATAGAAATGAACATGATGAAACATAATAAAGTTTTAAGTTTAAAAGTGTACAAATATGAAACATAACTGCTACCGTAAATGTTTGGTTATATGGTTGTACCTGATGCATTATTATATGTATGGTCTTGTTTGGGGCCAGTATACCAGGTACCCGTGCCTCTGTTTTTCCGTTTGAAATCAAACTCATCAGTAGTATCTTGTTGAATGCCACAAATTTCAGGATCTTCAAAAGTGCACTTCCAGTCAACTGAAAGATAAAGATAAAATATTAAGCATTGGAGTAATGCATTAAAAATGCTTGTATGACTGGCTATACTTGGCATACAGATTTCACAATATTCTCACAAGAAAAGCAACAATTACCAACGTGTCTGTGTTATTTCTATTTTATTTAAATTCTATATATTTATATTCGATTCGTATTTCTCTTATTAGTGTTTCCTTATGGTATACAAGTTTTCAGTGTGAAGACGGAATTATTTCCTTTAAATTTATTCTTTAGTGAATATTTGTATATGTTTAGTGTCAACACAAGTCCGTTTAGATGTGAAATGAGGAATCAAAAAAGAAAGGAAAAACAAGCTATTAACATTCTGAATTGAAAGACGTCGCCTTTCAGCCTTTTTAGACCAAATACATGCATTGTTCTAAATTTCTGGTGTGAGAGTAAGTGTACAAATCTATATCATTAAACCATGATATATCACACATCAAGAATATTAACTATGATCAAAATATCTATCTTTTTTTTTTGTCTTCAACAGGTGTATTTTCACAAGTCCACTCGGAATACCAAACAAACTAAAATAGTGAAACAGCCCTCCCCAATACACGCCCACATCATAAATTGATAACAAATGAGAACGCAAATATATCACAGAAAAAAAATAGTCACAGACCTATATCAAATATTTGCACTTTAGATCTAGAGTAAAATGTTTTCATATCCGAATTTCGTATTTAGTACAATATTTACGTTTTTCTTTGTGAATAACTAACATTAGCGATGCAGTTAGCAGAAGAAACCTCACTATTTTAGTAATTGAAATTACAAAGATCACTTTACATCTAAGCACAATAACATAACGTTTCCTATGACTCAAAACATATTTTATTGGGTGAAAATGTACCTAATAATATTTTTTATCTGTAGTGATTTCAAACATATCTTCATGTGGATCTGCTGGAAAGAATTGAAAGAGGATAATATTTATCATGAGGTCCAATCCTTGTAACAATGTAAAATTTCCTGAGGAGCTCAGAAGGAGAGGAAAGGAACGCCATGTCAGGATATCATAACTATTTCATATTTGAATTGATGTAGTCGATATAATCGAGAATATGATGCGTGATTGTACTTATCCATTAAGAAATCGATTTCATATTTTGGAAGTGGATTTCGTGAAAAAGAATTTTGTGTGATCGAAAACTCGACCCGCTCAAAGAATCTATGGAAAACATCATAATTATTGTAATTTTCTTCGACTAAATATTGCAAAAATTAACTCGGGATACATCTGTGAGATGGCTACAGCCCGATAGTCCGCGGGACCGATAGTCCGCGGGTCCGATAGTCCGCGGGTCCGTTAGTCCGCGGGTCCGATAGGCTGCGGGTCCGATAGTCCCCGGGTCCGTTAGTCCGCGGGTCCGATAGTCCGCGGGAGGGGGGGGGGATGATGTTTGTTACTCTGAAGGTTTGTTATTCCGAAAAATAGAATGAGGTTTGTTATAAGGTTCGTTAGTCCGAAAATAGAAAAGGTTCGTTAGTCCAAAAATAGAAAAAGGTTCGTTATTCCGAAAAAGGAAAAGGTTCGTTATTCCGAGTTTTTGTTGTATCCAAAAATAGAAAAGGTTCGTTAGTCCGAAAATGAAATAAGGTTCGTTCTTCCGAAAATGAAATAAGGTTCGTTTTTCCGAAAATGAAATAAACTTATTTTAGTAAAAAAAAATTTAAAAAACGGTGTTTTTGTTCAAAAATAAGAAGATTATTATGCAATAATAGTCTCGGCGGATGCTATTGTTTAACAGCTTCTGCTGTTAAATTGTAATTTTTCGGAGAATTTATTTCACACAATTATCAACCGATAAAGAATTAGTTTCGATTCTATAATCGGGCCGTTAAACAGTCCATAACTTAATTATTTGTTCGCTATTGTTTATCTTCCGATAAAGATTAATTTTTGCTGATAATTTTTTTTAAATAATTTTTTTTTTCATAAATAGATACAGAACGAATAAAATTGCGGAATTAATTATTTTTTAAATGATAACGGCCGTCGATAATGTTGGGAAATAAATTCTTCATTATTTTCGGAATAACGAACCTCATTCTATTTTCGGACTAACAAACCTTTTCCATTTTTGGATATAACAAAAAATCTAAATAACGAACCTTTTTCTATTTTCGGACTAACGAACCTTTTCTATTTTCGGACTAACGCACCTCTTTCTATTTTCGGCATAACGAACCTCATTCTATTTTCGGAATAAACAAACCTTTTCTATTTTTGGATATAACAAAAATTCGGAATAACAAACCTTTTTCTGTTTTCGGACTAACGAACCTTTTCTATTTTCGGTCTAATGAACCTTTTTCTATTTTCGGAATAACGAAACTTCAGAGTAACAAACATCACCCCCCCCCCATCCCGCGGACTATCGGACCCGCGGACTAACGGACCCGCGGACTATCGGACCCGCGGACTATCGGACCCGCGGACTAACGGGCCCGCGGACTATCGGACCCGCGGACTATCGGACCCGCGGACTATCGGGATGGCCCCTGTGAGATGTATAATAGGAGGCAAATTTTGATATATCTGCGTTCCTCTGCTGTCGTTGCTGTGTTATAAGCACTGGCGTAAATCCCGGGGGGGATGGGGGGGATACATCCCCCCCAGATTTTGAGGAGGGGGGGATGGCCTGTACAAACATCCCCCC
>CALNVZ010003425.1:34813766-34828198 GCA_940671915.1 Paracentrotus lividus | reverse complement strand
GAATACTGGTTTCTCGCAGTCACATTTTAGGTAGACAAAACTACTGTTTTCAGTGAGTAACCCGGTATATATCATTTTATTTTCTTCTTTAGTTGGCTTATGTTTGTTTGAGCTTCTTTCTTGGAGTGCAATGGGTTGCAGGACTAGTATGATTAAGAACGTTTATAACTATTCAAGATTTTATGACTTGTTAAACAAAGGCTTGTTCTTGCCCAATTAGTTGCCTGAGGTTTGCCACGATATACAACAATATTGTCTGAAATTGGATTTCATGTATTGTAGTTATTCTTGTATTAAGTTGTTTTGGAATCTGTTACTATATTGTCGCCATGGAAGTGCATAAATTTTAATTTGCTATTATTTTATGATTTTGGATGTTTCTTTCCTGAGGCGTCCGTAACAGGGTATTCAACTAACCTGCTATTAAAGAATGAAGTCAGCTATGTGGAATGAAATTGCTAAATTATTGTTGCCATCTGTAGGATACCGGGGAATCTGTCGTGTTGTCAGATATCCTTTGTTTAAAACGGGTTGGCATAAATTAGTGAACCGGCCCAGCATACTAAAGAATTTGTCGAATACCTTTCGAATGACTATTGCTTCCCTGATGACCGAGATTCTTGGTCTATGTAGGTCACCGCTCTCTCTCCGGGCGACTCGGAATAGCTATGGCAACAGTATACCGAATCGGTCATTTTGACCCTCTTTCTTTTTAAAGAGTGTGCTACCCTGTGGAGCATATAGTATTGACGATCTCTCTCTTATGATAACAAGGGGAAAGATGCCATAACTTGATATCATATTAGAATGCAATGTCTCCTCTCTTGACAGTCTCATCATTTTGTATTAAATTTACTAAATTTGCACTAAAGAAACCTAAGACCAGAGACTAGAACCAAACGGACTAAAGTTAGTTTAAGATTCAATTTTAATACAAGATAGACAAATACACAATTACTTTACTAGCACTAATAATTTTTTTTAATAGCCATTATCAGAATAATCATAGTACACATGTCGTAAAAAGTTCGAGATGCAAACATTCTCTTTCTTCTCAAATTGAGGAGATTACGTCATTTTTCTTATCCTCACTGCAACAAAATCAACAGCGTTTCAGTACATATTGTACATACATGTATATGCCCTTTTGTTTTTATCAAACATATTGTGATACACAAAACATTGTTCGCGGAACATGAGATGGCGCTGTCAAAATTAATTCATTACTGATAGACCATTTTGTCTACAGAAAAAAAAATCATAAACGCCTATACGAAGGCAGACAGGCCTTTATTATAAGATACATTTTTATAATAAAGTGTAAAAAAACAAATGCATTTCGGAGATTTATCATCCTTATTATATGAAACCCTAATACTTATTGGGGGTTGATCCAGGATTAACGAAAGGGAAGGGGGATGGGTATATATGAAGGGGGAAAATCATGCTCGTGAAGCGAGGAGATAGAGCGAAGCGCGAGCATTTTCCTGTTTGATAATTATAGCAACATTAGAACAAGGCATGATATCAACTTCCCAAAGAAGGATTCACTCTAATTGATATAACATCCACGATTATTACAACCGTGCAGAATAAGACAACTTGCAGATAAGAAATCAAGAAGAATGTTTTTTTTTAAGACGACATCTTGGCATGTTGACCAACCATCCATATCTTTATGAGATTCGAAGATGATCGTTGTTTGCTTTGGGCGGTATCTGAATAAAAGCTGAGTAATCAAAGATGTTTGCTTTTTTGGACTCGTCCACAAAGAGATGAATTGTTCCATCACAAGCTTTGACTCCATGTCTCAATTGCTAATTGGATTTTTAAGCAACGTGTTCTTCATTTTCAACATCGAATTACTTTTCTGTTTATAGATTGTCTGTCTCCCTACTTCATAAAAACCAATCAATCTCTATTTCATCATGTTCATCTGCCTCATGAGATTGTCTCTTTTTAAACCATCGAATGCACATTAAAAAATGACAAAACTGAACTTTAAAAAATGAATAAATAAATAAATAAAAAGGGAACAAAGACGAAAAACGGCCTGGTTGCCTCACAGTTCGCGTTCGTTGCATTTATTACCTTCATGCATGATTAATGATTTTGTATTGACAGTCATGCAGTGAAATGAGCTGGTATTTAAACTAAAGCTGCGATTAAAAAAGAAGTATATTATATATCCGGACTCCGCTGTCATTCGGTTATTCGGTACCAAATAGATAGCAAGACACACTAAAAGAAAAAATAAGAATAGATATTGAAAATCGACAATTCCTTACTATCCTCGGGCGCCATTATGGAGAGTAGTTGAAGACTGTGTTAGCTCGTGATATGACAATGATTTATTGTCATATAATACCACAATAAGGCTAACTTGTGATTGGTCAAAACATTTTACACAGAAGAGTCGAAAGCTGAGTACGAAATGTTGATGCTTATCATGAGGCTTTGCACGCGAGTTGCCAGAAAGACCAGAATCTTTGTTCGAGAACAGAAGCAGACTGTCGTTTTATTTTGGGTGGAAGCATTTGGATGAACACACGTTAGTAGATTTTATTTATTAAGTGCAACAAAACTTAGCATATTTATGGATCAGATGTATTCATGCCTTCATGTTGGATATTTTCACAGTCGCAGATTTGTTACGCATTAAGGAGACTTGTTATTTTTATGTAAAGATGAAATTGGCAGAATATTCAAGTAAGCCCGATAATTTCCGTTTACGTGTTACGTTTTTTAATTTCTTTCTTTATGATCGTTTTTTTTTTTTTTATCGTTATTTATTCTTTAATTTATTTTATTCTTTAATTTATTTATTTATTTTTATTTTTTTATTTATTTTTAAAATTAATTAATTAATTAATTAATTTATTTATTTATTTATTTATTTCATTTCAGTTATTTCTTTATTTATTATTATTATTATTTTATTTATTTTTTATTTATTTATTTATCTTTTTTTTGGGGGGGGGTGAGTGTGTGTTAGAGATTATGTTGTTTGTTATTACCAAAAGACGCGAGTGTCATTGATCCTCACTTGAATGTCAACCATGCATTTTTTTTCCTTCAAATTTCACGACGATCTTATATTTAAGTTTGTTTTGTGTTCCCTCGCGTAAAATACACATTCTTCCACACTTACTTTTGGTTGCACGGCAATTCCATCAACTGACCTAATGCGGCGGTCACAACTCGCCGTACCTTCGACGTGCAACTCCCTGAGATGGATTTCGTAGAAAATCGTGCAGCGCAGGTACCTCGCAGGCATGTTGCATGTACGACGTGCAGGAAGTTTTTCCAATACCCTTACTACAGAAACGCAGGAATCACAGAAATTGACCAACGACCTGTGCATGCAATTGCATGCAACGCAGGCTACGTTGCATGCACGTGCCCCGTAGGCTACGACGAGTTGTGACCGCCGCATAAATCACCAGCCTTTGTCTACAAGGTGCTGTATTAGGCGGACCAGGCGTTAAAAGTCTATTTGTAAAACAAATATGATCTATTTTGTTGATGAACACCGTTTCCATGCCATTCCCATGCCCATCAGTCACTTAGATTAAAACGATTGTAATTTAAGGGTGACCAATAGCAAGAAGTGAAAATGATTTAGAACTTCTTTATCCCTCGACGGAAAGATATGTAAGATTAATTGATGGAGGAGCGTTATTTTTCTTAACACCTTTTCGTGCGTGGGTGATTAATTCTACAAGAGCACAGTTAATGTCAGTGTTACCCAATTCGTTTATGAAATATCATAAAAATTGGATTTATTATTACTGCAATTTACATTCAATAATTCGTTTATGAAATATCATTAAAATTTGATTGATTATTACTGCAATTTACATTCAATATTTTAACGAAATTATTTGAAATATCAATAATGATAACAATAGAAGAAAGAAGGATTATTTCGATCAACGTTTCTTTGATATTATTAGAGTCTGTAAATCAGTCAGCATGGACATGGTGGACGTTACTGGACAATGCACCTTGGAGGAGCAGGAATTGATATAAAAACACCAATACTCAGTATCAGCCTGATTCAAAGATGGCATCATCATGGCAAACGATTTTCATCATCTTCGTCATACCTCTCATGATCCAAAAGGGTGAGAATTGCAATTGTGTTTGTTTATTAAAACATATAGCAGGTTCGTTTTCTAAAATTACTTGTATAGTTGCGATTTATATAGCGCCTCATATGAAACCGTTTTCATGTATAAGAACTTTAGAATGATTATTTCTTGTAAAACAACATGATTGAGTTCTCCAACAAGGACTGTCTGAAAAAAATGAAACAAAACAAAAAACAAACTAAATGAATGCCAAAGCACTCTAGAAGGTGTTTATAACCGTCTCCAACTAATAATTTTACCATGATCACTTTTTTTCCCCAGGACAGGGGAATCTAACGAGTCTCAATTGTGATTTCGAGACCGACGACTGCGGGTTCTCAGAGTTCCTGGTGAGCGATTTTGACTGGGTTCGAGGTGCCGCATCCACAGGCATGGGACCTGGGCAAGACAACACTTTAGGGACCAGCCAAGGTATAGTGATACATTCACGTTTCTAGTAGTGTCCATGATGGGCGGGAGGGGGTGGGTAGTGCAAGAAAGAGGGATGTCTGAAAAAGGGAAATATAAATAGAGATCTGTTAATACTGTACCATGAATTAAAGGAAGGTAAATATCCAGACAGAGGAAAATATTTAATGGGAATTTTAATTTCTCTAATCAAACTAGCCAATATCAATAAAAGGCAGAAAAGACCAATGAATTAGACGACGATACAAAAATTTTAAGTGAAAAAACGACATGTGTGTGGGATGAGGGTGTGTGTGTGTGTGAGAGAGAGAGAGAGAGAGAGAGAGAGAGAGAGAGAAAGAACAAGGAATCGTTGAATGTTTTATGCCGTTGCTTGCCATTTATGTACCATGTCGATTGAATTAATCAACATGATCAATGTAGAAAAAAAACAAACTTTCCACTCTTTATTAATTAATCATTGTTTCGTTTTCTGCGCGGTATGTCTACATTTCAGCTTGATAATAATGCATATTATAACTATCTCATATCCCTCTCTAAATCAATCACTCAAGGTCATTACCTGTACCTCGACACTTCGATATCATCGACCTCCTCCACCGCGAGGACAGGCTCGCCATTCTTCGCAGCGACCACATCAACGATGTGCGCGGAGATCCATGTCTTTTCATCCTCCTGGTCAGCGATCACGCTTACGGTGTTCGCCATCGCTCCCGAATTCAAATCCTTCATGGTCTTGGGCAAAGTTGGTGGAAGTCAGGAAGGGATTTGGAAGCAAGTATTGTTGGAAATTCCGTCCCAAGAATTCATCTTCCAGGTGAATATATTACAAGAAAAAATACTACATAAACTTACCGTATTTTACTATATTTTCATCACAAAGATATACCATCTTCATCCTCGAACTTGATAACACTTTATTTTTTAAACATATGGTGGTTCCGTCATGTATATATCAAAGATGTAGGATAGACTTTATAGCTGACACCGTCTTTTATTTTTAGCTTATATTTCTAAAGAATATATTACGAGAATAAAATACCATTTAAAATATTGTTTCTCTTTATATTATCACATACCATATATCACAGACATACCATATTCATCCTCTAAGTTAAATCAAGCTCAACATTTAATACCATTACCTCATTCTCCATATTTCGCTTTAATATCCATTTTACACTTAGCTCGTTTTTGCAGCAGAGATAACGGAGATCTCAATTATGACAGCAATGGATGATATACGAGTCAGTGAGGGTCCATGTCCTGCTGCCGGTAAGTTTAAAAACATTGATTTTCTCTGAACATACATGTATTGAGTCCTACTATGAATTTTTCTTTTCTTTTTTCTTTTCTTTTTAGTGTGGGATGGGGGAGTCAGACTCCTTGGAGAAACAAAGCTTGATTGATTTGAGCAGCTATGTGGGTTTTAAGTATTCAATTCGACGACTTAATTCAATTCAAATTCATTTTTGAAGTTCATCAAATTTCTGTATGATAGGCCTATGTACATTGGAGTGCCATACAATAATTGTACAAATAATCATATGCAATCAAAACATAAATATTATATATTTCAGAAAATTTATTTACTAGGAATTGAGATGTTGATGTTGTTTTCCTCCAAAGAAACTTTCGAGTGTACTTTTGAGGATCGTGAAGTCTGTGGCTTCACAAACGACTACACAGCTACCTTCGATTTCATCCACCAAAACAAAGGAACTCCGACCCCATCTACAGGACCTACGATGGACCACACCCTTAACAATGAAAATGGTATTGGCTTAATGAAACTCTTTCATCGAATTTACAGGACGATTACAGAATACGAAATCCTCAAACAAAATGTTTGACCGGCAATATTGGCACACTTGCATAAATTAATTTCAGAAAAGAAGTTTGGATTGTTAATCTGTAAATACGGACTCGGAAACATTGAGTGAGACAAACCACTTTGGTCAGACAACTTCTAAAAAAATAATGTGACCAAGATTTTCAGGCTGGCGGACGTGAACATTAACTTTGTTCAAGTGGTGTACTTGGGAAAATAAGCCTAGACAAAATAAACATATTTGACATTTTTTAGTCTTTTGTTTGATTTTCCGGGACTCCCCAAAACCTGCATTGCCATGAGGCGTCGCGGGGACGTCTCCGCTATTTCAGAGACTTTTTTTCAGAAATGTTTTTCTTTTTCTATTTCAGAAACTAATCGCAAACTCATCACAGCACACATTTTCTAAACTTTATCAAAATAAGACTGCGGTTTAGGGTTGCAATTGAAGACCCCGTAAAAAAAAAAATGAAGCCCAAATCTGTGCTGCAGGAAAAAAAAAATAACGCCTTCTGGGTGGTGTTGCATAAAACTTTTTTTCCAACCTGAGTTTTCTCGGGTTAAAAAAAAAATCAGGTTATGTAAACGTATTTCTCGGGTTATTCAAAATCAGTTTTAAAACCCCCTAAAAACCGATTGCATAAATACTTTTGAAAACTGAAACTGAAGCTTGAAGTGTTCATGCAGTAGAAAAAAATCCTGTAAAATGTTTTAACCGGAGTTTTCGGACTTTAACCAGAGTTTTCAGATTTTAACCGGAAAAAACTCTGGTTAAAAGTTTTATGCAACGGGGCCCTGGAGGGCAAATTTCTTCTCGTGTTGGTGGTGGATACCAAGACTCTC
Source organism: Paracentrotus lividus (assembly GCA_940671915.1). NCBI lineage: Eukaryota > Metazoa > Echinodermata > Echinoidea > Camarodonta > Echinidae > Paracentrotus > Paracentrotus lividus. The sequence goes on along the minus strand of CALNVZ010003425.1, from coordinate 34,820,962 downwards.
TTGGTTACACCCTATACACATGTAATAACTGGATATATTTTCCTTTCCACCAAAGGTTATTACATGCGGATTGAAGCGAACAAGAAAGCTGAATGGAGCTCCGCAAGACTCATCTCCCGAGCATTACAAGCTACCCGCTCTCTCGACAAACCAACCTGCCTTATCTTCTGGTATCACATGTACGGCAATCACATGGGATATCTCAACGTGTATGCATTGAATTCGGTTATGAAACCGTCGACGACCACAATCTCGGAGTCGACTATGATATGGAGCTTGAGTGGTGATCAGGGTGATGCATGGAGGAGAGCTGAGGTAGGGATCGACATGGCGAATGACTTTGTGGTGAGTTATGCAAGGAGTCGTTATTGTTGATTTTGAATCTTATTTGTATTCAAACTTTATTTTTACCTTGTCAAACTAATTTTAGGACAGTATAGAACACCAAAACACACTCCTCAAGTTACGTGAACCAACGAATTCGAACCCTTAACCCTTTCTAGTTTCTACTGCTGCAAGATTTTCTTACCTCTCGCCTTTTCATCTGGATTACAGTCCTTTCATGATTCCACCAGAAAGAAGTCCTTTACTCTGTTTTCTGCTCTCCATTCCTCCTTTTCTCTACTCTCCATTTCCTCCTTCACTCTCTCAAAAGACCTCAGGATTTACCATATTATGAACCATACCCCCCCCCCCAGCGAGGGTTTGTTGGGGGCAATTTTTCAGCAAACGTGTAAAAAAAATCCATACTCATGCGCGTATTCTGGGGGAGGGGGGGGGGGGGGGGGGGGGCTTTACGGGCCCGGGGGCCCGAAAGGGCGCCAAAATGACCACAAAGGGGCGCCAAATTGACCTCAGGGGGCGCCAAATTGAGCAAAATGTTAAAACAAATTAATTTAAAAAAATTAAAAACGGAAAAATGGGCATGATTTAAGCAGATTGACCTCTCAAACCTACCCCTGTGGTTGATATATGACCTTTTGGTTAGCCGCAGGCCAACAAAAAAAATAAATAAACACCTACCCCCCTTCAGAATTGTGTACGTAATCAATAATGAGTTATTCACAATTACAGCAACATTGTAACAAATTGTTCAAAAATTCTATAGGCGTTAAAACTATTTGACTGTATATACTATTTCATAGATAATATTTGAGGCTCGTCGAGGAAACGGTAATAAAGGTGATACTGCCATTGATGATATACAACTCATCCGTTCTGCAGACTGTCCTGCACCGGGTAAGGTATAATCTTTATAATAATTAAAGTGATACGATCGCGGAGTTTGTAACATAGAGAGTGCTAATGGGTTTATGTGCGTACGTATGTGACTTCTAGGCTAGAAAATTTGGACGATAAACGTAACCGTATCTGATGGTGTCGAGGAAGCAAATCTAATTGAATTGCGCTCTCTTGTCGCAAACTCCATTACCGGGTCCCTTTAAATATATGGAGGTACACCCCCATCTCACTCAATACAAATGCAGGCAAATTTATATGTTTAATGACGCTGGAATATTTCCTTTTTATAGAAAATTTTCTGTAGATTGGCCGAAGAATGAATAAGCGGTTTTCATATTTGTTCATTATTTTCATTCAACTAGAATAAAGGTTATGTATTAAAAAAAAAAAAAAAATTCCATTTATATACGTAATAGTAATATTTCAGGTATTGACGGGTTACACTGTACGTTTGATGTCGACTCGTGTGGCTTTGCTCCGGCTCCGTATGGCTCCGCGGGTAATTGGAACCGGATCAGGACCGACAATGCGCAGTATCCGAGTGTAACCGTAACTGACCATTCCACCGGATCCATATCGGGCAAGTCTTTTTTTCTTTTCTTTTTCTTTATTGTTGTAAAGTGTTGTATACACACTTTTAAGCGAAAAACAATAAAACAACACGAACAAGCAAAACAAATGATTCTAGGCATCTATTGCATTTTATGTTCTGAATAATAAATGTGAACAGAAAATGAGAATGATCGTGAATATCAATAATTACGTTATTATTACATTAATATAATTGCAACCAATGGCGATTGCAAAATTCCTTAGGTCGACCCATATAAAGTATTTTACATATGCTTACTTTGACTGGGAATTTACAACTGAACACATCAGAATGTTGTTTTATTCGGAGAATGAAATGGACGAACTATGAAGCAATTTACTGCACAGGACAACGGACATTAAAAACAAAAATAAGACATTTCAAATAACATTTTAGTAATTACGGAGTAAGTATTTATTTCCTATTCGCTTGTACATGAGATGGCAGCTCGACTTTTGCACAATTGGTTACCTCACTGAGTGGCGATTATTTATTTTGTCGTCACCGCTAGTTGTACTCTTGCGCTAACATTCATGAACTGTTTGTGAACGTTCAAAAATATATTTGCGAATTTCTTTGCGGACGTAAAAAGTGTTTGCGGCTGTCTGAGTTCAACCCTAACTAATCTCCAAATTCGTCACACACACAAATTTTCATGACAAAGAAGAGCTCACAAACAATAGGAAATATATTTACTTTAAAAATGATATTAATTGAGGATCATTTTGATGCCAATTTTGCAGACGGTAAATTCTTCGTGCATGATGCGACCAGTTCGACTTTCAGAGTCGGTTCCGTTTGTCCACTTATCTCTCCACTTCTCCGTCCGTCGCCTAGTCCTCGTTGTCTGAAGCTCTACGTTCATATGTTAGGACCTAATGTGAACGACCTCAAGATCTTTAGAAAATTCATCGAGGATATTGGAACATCGACGCAGACACTCTTAACAATGTCGTCAGACACTGGTTCGTCTTGGAATCTGTTATCTTACGATCTGAAACCGACTGTCAACTATTTCCAGGTTGGTTGGTTTCAACGATTGTGCAATTTCAATATAAATATTTCAGTAACTGTTAGAGTCTTTATTAGGCGACATAAAAATCGCGGGTGAAAAACGTCACTTATCTAATGTCATCTCTCGTTTCTCGACACGCAGTTAATACTCCAAGTGGTGATAAGAGATCCACCGGGAGAGGGCGTTGTAGCGGTTGATGACGTGACTGTCACATATGGCTCTTGCTTCGGTATGTACGATAACTGAAAACTCTATGATATACAAATCTTGTTATATTCTGTTCACTTCCACCACCCATGGATTTGTATGACATGACGATAACAACGAAGGTGATAATAGTGGTGGTGATGATGATGATGATAATAATAACCATATAATGTAACTAATACTAACGACGATGGCAATACTACGAGCAACTTAAATTTACATTTAGATATATATCATAAAGCGCTTTTGAATATTTTTGGGAAAATCTAAGGAACATTGCAAACATATCATAACAGTAATTCTAAGCATAACAGGAAAGGATTCTAAAATGTTTAATTATATCCAGTCATTACTTTATCCCGTCTACTCTTCCAGAAATCACCACCCAAGCAACTACAGAACAAACTACTCCACAAGATCCAACAGAGGTCGAATCAACAAAGCCCAAATTAGCTTCAACAATTAGTACTGCTAGATCTGTCCATCCATCAACATTTCAAGACAAGACTGATATCAACATCTCGACGTTTTCTTCTACATCAAAGATGAAAAGCACAAGATCAGAATATGTAACTCTCACAGACGCAACGACTGTACATTCTGTTTCAACGGGTAAACTTTCGAACTCCTCCAGTGGTCCTACGACTGTGCCCATACCTACCACTGAATACGTTAGCTCACCAACCACTCGCGAGCATACAACTCTCTCGGAATCTTCGACAGTAAAGCAATCTTCCATGAATCCTAAGACTGTCTCCACTGTATCTTATACCAGCACTGACTATGGTAGTTCAGGAACTCCCCATGAAGATACAACTCTCAAGGATAGTGCGACAAATCCAATCGATTTGATAGACAGCACTGAGGATCCGATTCGGTCAACAGCTTCATCTAAACGAACAACTCATTTGTTTTCGGCTTCCTTGGCCTCCACCTCTATTCAAAATCTTGTATCCAAAATCACTAGCCCTGACCCTGTTGTTCCAACAACTTCCCATGAACATACTACTTTCGTAGACCTTACTTCTCGACCCACTTTTAAAGAGGCCACCGATCCAGAGTCAGTCCGGTCAACATCTTTCTCTAAAAGGACTGACGGTATGACTTCTATCTACTTGCCAGCGTCTACCACTCTCAAAACTCCATCCACAACCAAAAGTTCTGGATCAAAAAGCCCACTGACTTCATATGAATTAACATCTCCTGTCGACCAAACATCCCAATCTTCTGTTTCGACGATTTCCACTGCTAATCCTAAAAGCTACGACCCCGAATCCGAGCGTCCAACAACTCCACGTGCATCTGCGACATCCAAAGAACCAACGACCGTAGCAAATGTTTCCAATGCCAGCTCTCCAAAACTTCCAACAGTTCCATCTAAAAAAAGAACTGTTAAGGTAACCATCCCTACGACTTTAGGAGCAGTTTCGAAAGTCAGCACTCCTGAATTGATGCAGTCAACAGTTATACCATCTGTACAGACTCCTGTTGATACAAATGTGACAGTTCCTACGACTTTTGGAGCTGTTTCGAAAGTCAGCACTTCGGGATCGACGCAGTCCATGTTTCCAACTGAACATACAATTATTGATAATAATGTAACTGTCCCGAGACAAATATCCTCTTCCTCCCTTCCAATTTCAGAACCATCTGATTTACTAACATCTTCTCTGAACGCAACCGGTATCTCTGCTACCACGATAGAGACTGTGATCACTGAGAATGTTTCAGCAAGTTCTGAAGAGACCCAAGGAAACCTGGACTCAACCAGTACTTCATTAATTCCAGTAAATTCAACTACGAATTACATAGCATATGTGACTGAAGCCTCTGACGATTTCACATCAGCGTCCAAAGTCATAGTCGGATCAGAAACACGAAATCGCCCAGAGTCTTCGGAAAGACAGTCCACGACAACATCTACAAAAGAAGCTTCAGAGGAACCGATTACTGGTAACGGATCCTTCCTCGAAAACAATAAAGCTTTAGTGATATCAATGGCCACTCTACTTGGTGGACTTTGTATCGGAGCTACCGCAGCTCTAATTATTCGGTTCCTGAAACCGCAAATTACAACAAAGGCTAAAAAACACGTCGGTCATAACCGCATCGGTTCGGCAGAGGGTAGTATGTCCTCGACAACGCACCCTCATCAAAGCGCATGGATGATGACAGGACATACGTCGGGTCTGCCAACAATAGAAGCGGTGGAAAAGTCCAATGTTTATCATGCTTAAGGAATCTATAGTAAATATGAACTTACTCGAATCACCAAGAACACTCAAATTATATACTTTTGTATAAAGTTTAAAAAAATATAAAATAACAAAGAAGAAGAAGAATAAGAAGAACAAGAAGAAGGGGAAAAAGAAAGGTCCAAAGAAGAAGGCTTTGGCTTGTTCATGATAATGATGTTAAAATGTCCAATTTGGTCAGTGATTTAGGTTACATGTATACATTTACATGTCAAAATTTAAGGCTGAAATTGTGAATTATGACGAATGCTAAATAAAATCTGAATAACAAAAACTACACAAAAAGGGACAGAATCTACATCTAAGACCTACATATTATGTTTACGTGGAATGAACGTGATTTATATTGATTTGCTGCATTCATATATCGATTATGATGAACTTGTTGTATATAATTTACAATAATAATAACTAACCATTTATAAGTATATCGTACGATTATCTAAATGTCAAGTTTACGCCTATTATGAATGGATCATCGTAAGTTTCATTAAATTAGACGTCGAGCGTTTTGAATGTCCAAAATGCCAGCAAATTTATTCCCCTCGTCTATTTAAACTTTTACAGCCATCCATGCCCACCCCTTCCAGGCAATCCAAATTAAAACCTGGGATACAGGCATGGACCTATTCCACAGAAAATGGACTAAAATTCGAAGTGATCTTCTTTTTTTTTCTTTTTTTTTAATTCCTTATATTATATTGTACCGTATGTTACGCATCACCCTATTTGACAGATCATGCCCAGGCGACATGCGTCAGATCACCTGCGAATTTTGAATGTTTGTCAAATTACACGTTTATATACACCGTATCCATTTCGAATTAATAACCCAGTTCATATACATCACCTATCCGAAAGATTAACGGTAATGTCGCTGATTGTTTTGCGGATAGCTTTACAAACAAGAGCCAGCTATTAAAGGAATATGAAATGATATACTGCGGCATTATTTCATATAAACCTGGCTTTCGTTAAACACCCATAATTATTTCCTATGACTAAGTTTGACGAGCATGTTTCCTTCGACTGGTCTGGTAACGAGCTGGCCCGCTGGTTTGGCTTCGTCTATGGTCTGAAGAGATTTGATTGAGAATCTTCGGAAGATATTTGCAAGAGTGAGTTTAACTTCCATCATTGCGAACCTCTGACCTGCAGGTTTGAGAATAAGAGTGGACCTTGACAACATTAGCATCAATACTTTTACAACTATGGCCTATTTTGTGACTATTTAGTCACAAAAGATCCTGTATTACATAGAACCTCCTTAATCTTCGATTACGAAGTTCAGTCATATACTCTTACTACTATTACTACTACTACTACTACTACTACTATTATTACTACTTCTACAACTGCTATATACCACAGCAACAATTACTTATACTATTTACTACTATTATTAAAAAAAATGAATGGTCAAAAAGCCCGCATTCTCGGACCATACACGATTCATCAAACAGGCAAATGACGAAGATTTTGATCCTTCGTTATTTACATTGTTCTACTATGAGAAGGTTAGGCAACTTCTCCCAACAAGCATTGTATTAATATATTAATCATGATTAAAGACACTCATTTAGTTGGAAAAAAATATGACCCATGAGTGATTTCCCTTAAATATTAAATCTTACCAATGCAGTTTCTCGAACCAGCCGAAAATGGTACGTATGCATACGGGTGCCTCTTTTCCACATTTTCAGGAAGAAACCGATCCGGGTCAAATCGATAAGGATCAGGGAATTGTTCCGGGTCATGATGAAGAGCATAGATGCTCAAGATGATCATGGCTTCTTTCGGGACTACCTTGTCATCTGGAGATAGAGGACAAAACAAATGAGAATGGAAATCTAAGGTGAATGAAACAAAAATACTTCCAGAGCTT
>CALNVZ010003425.1:34769693-34791258 GCA_940671915.1 Paracentrotus lividus | reverse complement strand
CAAGAGAGAGAATGGGGGAGGGGCGGATCTTGCAGCCGATGAAGCGCAATTGAGCAAAGTCCCATCCAAATCAAGACCCAAGATAACACTATCTAGTTCGATCGTAGAATTATGGTTTCATTATTGTAAGATATTTTCGTTGAGTTACGTTCGGTCATGCGTCAAAAATTATCTTTCTTTCCTGCTGATCCCTGACGGTATGCCTGTAAATGTCAGCAGTGCAAATATAAGTGATATTTCGTTCACCGCCAATAAAACAAAGGAAATAGCATAAGAACTAAATGATGAATAGAAGATGAAATAAGGTAAAACAAAAAACGTAACTATAACGCAGTGTCTTGTGACTGCAGCATTAGTTAACAGCTTTTTATAGATATATCGATATGATTTTATATGAATGAATCTTATATCGAGTTTTTTTTTTTATACGTCAAAGTTTAAGGTCTCTGATTTAGCGAGAATAGAGATAGTTTAATAATTCTTTAAATGTTAGTGTGTGAGCCTGCTGCATGATCGTGATAAACCGGTACGAGTGCAGTCGTGTTGATTGACATTACAACTTGACTCAGTGGGCCGCGGATGTTTTAGAAAAAGTCTAATCGAGCCGCAAGTGATGGTGGCGGGGGGGGGGGGGGCTAAACAGGCTAAAAAATCACAAATGTATGGTCAGTTTTGCTTTTTTTTGTACACGTTTGCTAATAAAGTGGGGGCGGTTGAAGCTCCGCGGCCGAGTGACGTGAAATTAAAAATAACTATCAAAGTTACCATACAAATAAATGACGGACTGCGACATTTAGACATTTGCGTATACAGGAACAGCACTGTAAACTGGTTAGCATTAATTACAAGTAATTTATAAGCAGGGCGCGGAGCGCTTTTGAAAGTGGAGGGCGACCCGAAGTGGGGGGGGGGGCCGGGCTGAACATGCTAAAAATCACAAATCTATGGTCACTTTTGCGTTATGGTACACGGTTGCGGAAAAAAAAGTGGAGAGGGGCTTCAGCCCCCCCCCCCTGGTTCCGCGGCCCCTGATAAGTGCTGCTTATTATTGTGAAAATTAAACATAAAACACACACAGTGCGGCAAGTGATTTCATTACTTTTGCACCGTTTTCAATGATAAGGGAGTGAACATTTCCAAACTTTAATAGCGTTATCAACAGTAATTCCCCTATGAAAAACAAGAAATATAGTAGAAAGTCCAGTTAAATTGTTTATTTAATTACAAATATCTATATATTATATTAATCGTCTAACATAACAAGAATAATAAACATCCCATTGACATAAATCAAGCAAATGGTATCATACGGAACGAGAACTCTAGTAAATCCGTGACGTAACAGCTGCAGATGACAATCACACAAGCCGCGATTCCTCTTTGAGCTGCTTGCTCCGCATAGGGTGATTTCTTGACCCGGCTTTATGACAGCCACGCACATTGTGCTGGCTGCTACCCGATTAGTAATAAGTTTTTTTTATGATGTGAGGTTTTTTCAAGAGATCGAGAGTAACTGCTTCACATTATGTTTTGTTCATTTGGGCCTTTTCATAAAAAGTAAAAAATTAGGTCGATAGAAATTCGTAAAAAAACGTAAAATGTCAAATATTAACCTAAAATGAACATTAAATTACAAAATAAAAATCAATCATTGTCAAAATAATTCTTTAATATTATTAAAATTCAGGCCTTAACTGAAGTGTAATTGAAAACTCCAAGAAATTTCATTAAATTTAAGCGAGATATTAACTTTCCGAAGTAAAGCTTGCACTGATCTTCAAAAGTAATTTTCCGGGGTCAAGTAGAGGTCACGCACAATTTGGCAAAAAGTGAGCTCGTTTTACGCGGACCTGCGGGTTGGCTGAGTCCGTACGATCCACGCGAGTTCTGCGTGCTCAATCAACAGTTGAAATGGGCAAGAGCAAAGTAACCGTGGGCCACGCACTTATCCTGTGCGCAGCACGCACGTGCCAAGTACGCCGTCGGTACAGTAAGTGACTGCCGCAAATATCTAAAAACACTTACGGAGTCGGCGCGTTGCGCGTGCTTAGCAGAACCGAGGGCGTGCGTGCGCGCACGTGCGGCAAATCCGTAGCTCGAACGTAGCCCGCACGCAGCGACAGTTCCTCCTGCACTAAAAGTTCTGCGTCGTGTCTGCGCACACCAAATTCCGTACCGAGTCGGTACTCACCACGTACGTGACGTACGATTTTTCCAAATTTTGCCCACGTTTTTGCACGTAGACAGCACGCACGTGCAAGTACGACGATATGTGACCAAGGCATAAACAACATACAGTATTGCATAGATATTTTTAGAATGACATATATTCCAGTCTTGTTTTAAAAAAGTGCAGCAGGTACAAGACTTAGGAGGGCAAATTGTTCTCAAAGTCTTACTTAAAATAAACACAGTACAGGTATGTTCAAATGTTTGCGTTCAGTACATGTTATAAGAGTTGGTTACAAGATATTTGGCTTCCTCCCAAGCACCTTGTAGAAGTAGATTAGAGGAGTCGAGTGTAATAGTTAACATTAACCAACATACATCTTAGAACCGATATAGCGGGTAACTACCGGTATATTAAAAACCACAATACAGCAAGACAAAATAAATGCAAACATTCCACACATTTATGGATTCCACTTCATCATTCAAGAAATGAATAAACTCAGGTACATCCTCAGTCATTCATATTTACATATATAATCTTGTCATTGAAGAGGCACATCTGGTACCTGTACCTATCTAATTGACCATCTAATCTGAACATCATATTGCATGGATATGCTTTAAATGATTTACATGTAGAATTCTCTCCAACTATATACATGTAAGTGAGGTGTGCACAGATAAGAGACCTGATTCCAAAAATCTTGTTTACAAATACATCCTACCCATATATTTTGTAATATTACAAGATACATGTATTTGGCTTGCTCCTGAGCTTGATGTAAAGGCAACTGGACTGCTATTGAATTGTAAAATAACTTCAAATTCAATATTAACAATATTCCCACTAGCAAGATGAAACAATGTCATAATATATGGTCCTTGTTCATGTACAATTACATGAATGATTGCATATGGCTTGTACCAATTCATCTTTCAAACTTATTGCAGGTAAAACATATTTATTACTGGTATGTTTCTATACAGGACAAAAAAAAAATGTATAAAAACCAATTCATTGTACCAAAATATGTTGTACATGGAATCTGTTCACTATTTTATGAATTGATATCTCAGATTGCAAAAACAATTGCAAATAATTGTGTAAAAAAAATGAACTGTAAAAAAGTTCAAATTGGCTAATCAAAACCTGTAATCACTTGTAATAGTGACACAGTTGTCTAAAATACTGTTGGACATGAGACATTGCATTCACTGATGGCAAAAGAAAACTAGCTTAGTCAACTGCTTTCTAACGACTGGTCCACACAGTTTTTAACTGAAGCGATGGGTAAGATGAAACATTTGCATCTTCAAGTATGAAGCTGCTAGCTGTTTCACAAGTACATTGCACATATACATGGTTATTGTCTAGTGGGCAATCCAACATGTGACCAGACAGGCTGCCAAAAATGTTTGAGCCAACTTCTCCCAAGACAGTCGTACACATAGCATGCGATATACCAGCTGACTGTGGCAAATCAACATCACTTGTAGTGAGCAACCTCTGCAGACTCTGCCCCATGGTTTCACAGATCTTGGTTACATCTGGTGATGCTTTGACGAGACCTCCTGTTTCGCTTCTCGAGAACACTTCCTTCAACTATTTCACCAGTTGTCAGGGCATCCAGGCATTCCTCGCACTGCAGGTTCCCAGTAATCCCACCTAATTTTCAACAGCCAGTCCTCTAAAAGGGCAGGATTCCGATGAGGAAATCTAATGTTGATCAAAGAGAGGGGGGAATAAATAATCCAAATACGAGACCATTTAACTTATCAATAATATTAATAATAATAATGAATGTTACTTATATAGCTCATACCACAAACATAAGAAAGTCTCTATATGTGCTTAAAGCTAAAACTAAAAAAAAACCAAAACCAAAAAATCTTTGGAACTTTCGGTCGGGGAAAAAAAATAAATAAAAAACAAGGACAGGCCTAACGTGTATAGGCCTACATTAAAACTAAAAGGACATCCAAACATCTTGTTATGGAATGAAAAGTTAAAAGAAATCTTATTAGTGAAAATTAGATCTATCACTCAAAACGTAAAACTACCTGTAAATTTATAGTAAACAAGCTAGAGTCAGTACACACATGTTTCAATTTTTACAAAAGAGGGAAAAAAATACAGCGACACGAGTATATGGGACTACACACCACAATTGGCGTTCCTTGTCCACGATTTGTTTCAAAGTTAAACTTTTAAGATATCAAATTTTATTAACAATTTACCTGTGAAAAGAATTCCCACATCCTTTACGCTTCCGATTTCAGCAGTTCACAGCCACATAATAGCGTAATGGTGCCCTAAGCGTTGATTTTATCTTGACCATAAATCAAATCTCGTTAGATGTTATGAACAACAAACGCCGAGTATACGACCAGCAAGATGGCGCTGATCACGTGACACCAGCCAGCTCGCGGCGACACCGCACGTCTCGCTATAGTCCTTCTCCTTTCTCTTTTTCTGTGGGAGGAACGTACGTGTCATGCGTGGAAAACATTGACGTCACATGAACCGCAATGGCGTCGGTACTGATACAATGGCCGCGCCTTTCGCGCACTGCAATGTTACTTTACATTGTTATTGCTTCCCTTCCTGGTAAGTACAATAACTGTATGTTATGTATTATCAACATAATATAGATAGAAACTTATACTTACTTTAAAATTATGATCTCCAATGGAACCACTACCATGACTACCATCACCACTACCACCATGACCAAGGTTGGCAAATAACTTTGGAATCATAATGTAGGTTCATGTATAATGTCTAGGCTAGTTACTAACCTTGAGAAGGGTATTTCGCGGGGGAGGTACGACTGACTCCCCGCTTAAAGTCCCCCGAAACTCGGAGATCGTGGGGAATGCGCGTTTTTCCTGAGCTCCATTGACTTGTACACAATGTCAGTCAGGCTTACGCATGGGTCGGACTAATGGGGATTAACATTCGGACAGCACAAACATGACGAAGTTGTCCGAATTTAGTCAGTCAGTCGGGTCAGTAGCTTCGGTTTCTCGATTCATCAACAATAGACTCTCAACGGGTCTCTTCGTATAAATTCAAAGAGAGGACTTGTATAATGCTCCATTTAAAAACAAAACATAGGTTAGATTTACTTTTGAATTCTGGTCAGTTAGTCTATAGCCATGAAGGATTACCGGATTACCTCCAGACGGGTTGTCGCTGGAGATTACGCAACACGCCTCAGGCTCTGAATGGAATGTTATTATTTCATCCGAGATAAGGTGATTTCCCCATGTTTTATCAATTACGAGTCCCTTTAAAGCTCATCTATAGTTTTGGGAGTACAGATTTTTTGTTTTACTTCTATAGCAGAATAATATGAATTAATACCTGAAAAAAACCTTTGTGTACGAAATGATTTGTCATAAAATCCACTCTAAGACCTGAATTTAGCAACAAAACTGTGTAATTCGATCTGCTGATGGGCCATCCCTATAAAACAGGATCACATCGGGGAGGGTGCAACGTGCAGTTGTTTGTGTGCAAAGTATAGGGTACATGCAGGTAATATGGGCCAGCAGGTAATATGGGCCACCTGAAGCAAAGCATGTCGTGACCGTCGACCGGTGACCGATGACCGGTGTGAGCACCATAGTGTTGTTCATATGAACTGTATACGAAAATATATCGTCGTGAGAGCATCTGATGCCGAAATTTCTCTGAGAAAATTGCTGAAAACCAACAAGGTAGTTGAAACTTATGGCATTTTTTTACCCTGATGCAAAATTTGATATTTCACAGAATGTGATGGTGAAAGAGAGTTTGAGGGGGTAACCTCAATTGTTTTGTATATTTAGGAAGCTTATAGTTTCATTTTGATCATACTAGCGTGTACAAGTCAATTTGTTTTAGTGAAGGGGTGCAATGTGGCATTGAATGCTTGCCTGACACAGCAACATTAGTGCAGGTAATATGGGACATCCAAAATGGCGGAAATTATTCTGGTACTTAGTATTGAGATGAGGCATCAATCTCTTTGCTACGATTTTTTGGGGTATATTCACAGTATATAATTAATATAAATAACTTATTGTAGGCCTATATTGACTTGTATAATGAAAATAGTATTTGAATAATTTTTTTTTTAAAATAATATACAGAATACATAAAAATGAAATATATAGTCAAATGATTCACTGAATGGTCTTATAATTTCAAATTATATCTCAAAGTTAATGATATTCAACATTCTAAGCAAATTCCAGACATGGTAGAGTCATTGTAGTTTTTAAAACATACATTAAATACATGTGCCCATATTACCTGCACATGCAGGTAATATGGGCACTTTGCTAATGACGTCAACATTTGAATATTGCAGACAGGGGGGTTGGTGATAATTGTTTTTCTTCACAATAAAAGTTAGAGCAGTAGTTATTGATTCATATAAACAAAGATTAGACTGTGTGTCATTTCGTAATTTTATGCAAATTAGGCAAATGAGCTTAGGGTGCCCATATTACCTGCATGTACCCTATGCTATTGATACAAAGACTGATACACACAGAATTCACCCATGCTATACCAGTCAGCAGTGGTATGGCATGCCCAGAGTTCTGGGGTGAGAGTGAAGGAAGTACGGCCTTATTTTGATGAACATCTCCCCATGTTTAGAACTATAACATCAGGCGCGGATCCAAGAAAATCGAACTGAATGCATTTCGGGGGCCCAATTGTCTGGGGACAAAAGCGGCTCTGTTATGTTTACGCATGGGCCCGATAAGTTCATTGTGTGACTCCGGTCTGCGTCCGCTACTGAACATAATTATCATGGAAAGACATGCATGGTACATGGTTATATCGCTTGCCCATGTATTGATATGTCATTGGAACAATATGAGGACAAGTTGAGTAAGTTTTTTTAAAATGCATTTTTCTCTACCACAACTTTACTTGGGCTTTAAGCTGATGTAGCATAATTTACTTGAGTAAAAGTGGCTGCAAATAAAACAGGTGAATTTTACTTAAAACGGAAAAAGTTACAAATATTTAAAAGAATTTAAGGGCAATTTTTTCCTCAATTTTATGAAATAATTTCAATAAATTATTTTTTTACACAACAGTGTAGTAATCTACACTGTAAAAAATATTTGTATTTTTACAGCAAATCTGCTGTCAGCAGAGTCGCCATAAAAAAACGTATTATAAAAAAAAAACAGTTTTGTTGTAAATTTCTCCTGCAAATAATTACATGAGAAATACAAAATATCCATCAGGAGTAACACATTTGTTCCGTTTTAACCAACTGTGTAAGCTATAGAACTCTAATGATTTTTTTTTCTTCTCTTTCATTAATTATTAGAGGAGAAATTTACAGCAAAACTTTTATTTTAAATTACATTTTTGTATGGCGACTCTGCTGACATCACTTTGCTGTATTATTTTTTTACAGTGTAGGCTCAGTTATGTGCAAGCTGCATATTAATATAATAATAACATTGTTGAAAAGAGCATGGAGTAGTGAAACTAACTTAATTTTTGCCTTCATTTCTTTTAGTTATAACAGGCGATGTACCAGACGGGTTTGTGTACACTGATCTACATCGAGTAGCGCGGAAAGGAGACGAGCTTGAATTGAAATGTGAATTCTTTGGACCACCGTTCGCAGTCTTCTGGAAGAAAGGAGATGATCCCCTCGGGTCACCTACTCTGATCACGTGGTCAGACATAGATCCACCTTCAGGGCCTTGCGTTCAAAACAAGTCTTGTAAAATCGGTGATGACTTCTCTCTCATCATGCATCAGACAGGAATCTCAGACCAGGGGAGATACTTCTGCTTGGTCTCAAACCACAAAGGAATTCTAATTGATAACTTCACAGACGTAACTGTTTTTGGTGCGTTCGTTTTTCTGTCTTCATTATGATAAGTCAATTTTTAGATAATAAATACATGTATATTATTATCAATATATTGTACATCATCATGCAAAAGAAAGATCAAACATACTGAAACTATGAAAATAGATAACGGGAATAAGCAAATTTATTCAGCTTGATATCAATTAATCCTCTAAAATATTCTTTTCATCATATTGCAGTTTTGCGAAACAAATGCGTGTCAATAAGTCATAAGCAGTTATTTTCTATAGGCATGGTAACTTTGTAAATGAGCACAACAAATCAATACCACCTTGTATTCCGAACTTGATAAAAGCAAAATTTACACAGCACCCATCTTCCGTATTATATTCGTCATTCAAAACATCAAAAGTTGACTCTGCAAGTTATACATGTAATTTACATGTATAACTTGCAGAGTCAACTGTTCGTTCAAAAAATTAACGTGAATTTTTTGAACGAACAGTCTAGACAGTGTGACCATTCTAGTCAATTTAATTTTTACTGAGGTGTTGCATCTAAATTATCCCCTTGCCAGATTCTGCAGGATCCTGATCCTGATTAATGCCACACTCTAAAAACAAAAAGGGTAAATTGGGTGGAAAGGGGTGGAAAAGGGTTAAGGAGAGATACCCTTTTCCCCTCTTTTCTAAAATGCTGTCACTCCTCGGCCGCTTTAAAGGGTGATTTACCCCTTTCCACCCTTTTATCTTTTTTTTATAGTGTTGTATCATCCATTTCAATCATTTTTTTAAATCACAATGCAGCTTCTCCAGTGGAACCTTTTCCTCACATCAATGACTGCCCGGTGATGATTAGAAATGGTACTGAAGGCGTTTGCATTATTGCAACATCCAATCACGTCAGCATCACATGTTCTGTCTCAGGATACTTCCCAGTCATAGATCTCCTTTTCCTACACGGATCTGAAGAGATGGTTACAATAGACACCAAGGAGTCCACAAATCATGACGGCACTAAAAACAAATCAATCTCCACACTCGCCACAGCCAGTGAAACCCCTTATGTTTGTGTTGCTTCTGATATCCCTGGATCACAGGCCAGAAGAGAAGTGACTGTCTTGGTGACCCTTACAGCATCTGTAACAATGACGACATCGTACAATCAAACAACTCCATCTTCCATTGCTAGTAAGTAGAGTAGAGTGAGTGTTCGTAGACATCTTTATTTGATAACGAGTTTGACGATAGCGGGTATGACTTATTGTTATGAGGTCTCGAGCTAATATATGTCTTCTAATGCATGAAATGCATGGCGCATTGAGAATGAACTCATTAGCCACATACTCTCACCCTGGGCAATGCTTGATGAATGCCGTTGTCCTTTAAAGTAAGTGTATGCATTACGAGACCATAAACTTTTGCCTGTCTAGGTGCAACTATACTACCGAAAAATAACATTTTGGTAAAATAAAATGGAAAAGTCTTGTCAACAATGTATTAAATAAGATTTCAAGAAACATAGGTTTAATTAACAGACTGAAAGAATTCGTCCCCAAACATATTTTGTTAACACTTTCTAATAAACTAATTTTCAGTTGTATCGTTTGGGAATTTTGCAATAAATATATTTTAGAAAGAATATTAAAATTACAAAAGAGAATATTTCGCATAATAACAAATTCTTCTTTCTTAGCTCATACTTAACCATTGTTCATCAAACTATATCCTTCCCATTTATGAACCATATAAATACAATTTGGGTATTTTTATGTTTTCTTTGTATAGAAATATTTTAACAGAATCATTTAACAATTTATTTTTACAGTTATTTTTTAAAGTGCATAATTATACTACAAGACATATATTTGATTATCGAATCACTTACGGGCGAACCTCTTTTTCACGTTCAATTATTAGATATAAAGGACCTGCTTTATGGAATACTTTACCATTTGAAATAAGAGATAGCAAAACACTTAATACATTCAAATGAAATCTGAAAACATACTTACTGAAAACTTTGTAAATCCACTTTCTGTTTACTAAATGTTAAAGATAGAATTGACACATAGGCTTGTTTTTTTATTACATGTCATTTGATTTTTTCCCCATTGATTTAACTATCTGATTCGATATTTACATTGGGATCAATCTATTAAGTTTCTATTAACTTTTTTTTTTGATCCCACCAAATGTTTATATGCTTCTAATTGTTTCGTAGTATTTAGTTTGCAAATGTTTATCTAATTCCTAATATATATTTTTTTTTTTTTTTTTTTTTTTTTTTTTTTTTTTTTTTTTTTTTTTTTTGTATAATGTTATTATCGTATGGCATGCTGTTTCATATGTATTTCAAATGTATGCTTTTATTTTATAACGTTTTTATGAAAATGTGGAAATACACTTTGAATTGACTAATTAACGTCGAATAGTAGGCCTACAAGCGGGGGAAATCAATAAGGCATGAAATTATATCAATGTTCTCAATCATTTAGGTAAAAGATATGAAATCTTCTCAAAAAATATTTGTATATGGAACTAAATAAAAGAAACACATTTTTCTTGTTTCTTTTTTTATTGAGGGGTCTAATTTACTTCAGTAAAGAAAAACAAATAGAAAGACAAATTTTGTATGACGAGGAGACGTTTGTGTTCATGGCTTATTATGTTTGAAACCTATACAGAGCCATAATTTTATAGACACGATATGAGCAAAACTATTATTATTATTATTTTAATAGGAGAAAGATAATCATAAAAGTGCACAAGGAAGTCCGTTTTGGCTGTTTTCAGGTTTTCATTACCTTCCAATTTGCTTATCAATTACACCATTTCCAGATTTTACAAGGAATTGAAAAACCGTAGTGAAAATCTATCGGATTACTCATTAGTAACTCACAGACAATTTACAAATATTATTGTTTTATATCTATTTGCAGTCATATCGATAATCATCATACTCTCGATTGTGGTTTGTGTTGCGATCGTTCTGAGTTCAGGTAAGTTGCTGTTATGTAATGTTAAAAAAAAATATCATTGGTATTGAAAATAAAACGTAATATGTAGGTCATAACATTAAAGGTGTGCAAAACTTTCCTTGCTTAAAGGGATTGCTTAAAGAGACAACCCTCCAACCTTTATTCAGCTAGTTCTTTTGCCTAAGCCAGACCTTCCTCTTGCTACAATTAAATCTTTCACAACCCTTGCCCTCCATTTCATTCTACGAATGGACAACTCTGAGATCATCTTTAATCATGGAACGACAAACCATAGCCATGATAGCGACAGCCTGACCACTTTATACATACATGACATACAGACTTGCATGAGTGCCTGTTGATCACAGATTCACGGAGGGAGTAGAAGAGGAAGCTCATTAGTGAACTAAAAATATGTTTTCTTTTCCAGCTAATACTGTAATCATAATTGCAACCTTTAGGTTCAGATAAGAATCGCCTTTGATTTTGAAGCTAATCGGTCGCTCGATTGCTGCGAGATTGATGACTATAGTCATAAGCATTCCTGGTACGCTTAACTTAACTATTTATACACTGTTGTGCTCATTAGTATTCATACCCCTGGCATTTTTAAAGTTTTTTTAGTCGCACTGCTAACTGGATGTGTTTTGTCAAACTTTCTGGTGGTTAGTATTTTATTGACAGATTAATGGAAAACACTATGTTCATAAGTATTCATACGCTAGGGGTACTGCAATTTAATATCTAATAATCACGATTTTAAATGTTTTCTTTCTCAAAATGACCACCAGAAATAGTTCTTCCAAAGTTTGCAAAGCCTTTCTTCAGGTCTTCTGTGGGGCTTGTCCCGTAAGTCATCTGTAAAATCTTCAGGTTGACTCAGGTTACATGGTCTTTGAGCCATAATGTGAGTCTCCGCATTCCCAGACACATTTCCAGTGGGATTCTTGTCAGGTCTTCAAATTTTCCACGCCAGATCGTTTGATCCACTTCTTGACTCAATTGGCAATATGCGTTGACACACTGTCGTTTCTTTAATGTCCAATGCTGTCCAAGTTAACCTTTATAAAGATACTTCTGCAGGTTTTCATTCAGTATCTTAACAAAATCGTATTTATCAGGATGCCTCTTATTCTTAAGAGAATTGAAGTGCTATCAGCAAAAAAGAAAACCCATAATAACTTACATTGGAATGTCATAAGCTATAATCAGTACACTGTTCTTTGTCTTTATTCCGCCAAAAGTCCATCTTTGCACTCTACTCTTATCAACTTATAGTAGCTCAGGAACTGCCCAAAAGTCCCCGGTGGGTCTTGCTGCAAAGCTTGGGTCTTTATGAGGCAGTTCCTATACCGTACAGATATACTCTATGCAGTATTCGCCTTGCATTACCTTCATGGTTTCCATACTGGCCTTGGTTGTGAATTGTGGGTATTTAAGGGCCTCAAGGGAGGCTTATTTAGCAATTCAAGAAGAGATGGTGAACTTCTTGCCATGGCCATTGAGATTTTTCCCAATGCGTTTCACATTTGGCATTTCGTAAAGAAGCCTTAAGTGCTGCATAAGGGACCTGAAAGTGTGGATATAGTGCCATTATTGTATTTCAGCAAGATCGATATTAATGTTCTGAAGTGAAAAATCCAAAGTCCTGACAAGATCTCACGAAAAATGTGTCTGTGGAGCTACAGACTCACATGATGGCTTGAAGACCAATGCAACCTGTGTCAGCCTGGAGGTTTTGAGAACTCACGGGACAAACCCCACAGAATCCCTGAGAAAGGCTATTGACACTCACAAAAACTATTTCAGGTGGTTATAAAAAAAAAACAACTTTACAATCATGGTTATTAAGTAATAAATCGGACTGAGTACCCCTAGGGTACGAATACTATAACATGAACATGGTGTTTTCCATAAATCTGTCAATAAAATACCCCTGGAATACCAGATTTGTAAAAAAATTCAATTTTTTTTTTTCAATGTTCAGTTGTTGGTAGCATACTAATCACCAGAAAGTTTGGCGAAACACATCCAGTTAGCAACTAAAACAAAATTTTTAAAAATGACAGGGGTGTGAATATTTATCAGCGCAACTGTATATATACTGTATATATACATACATATATACACTGCCCTCCAAAAGTTTGGGTACATTTGATGTCAGCTCTGTTTTGGATCATTTTGAGGCATTTTATGTCCAGTATTTCAGTCCCAATCAAGTACAGAAAGTACATTATGCAAACAATATACTTCACGATTACCATGCCAAGTCTCCTTGGAATTTAGAAATTACTCAAAAATATGCAAAAAGTGCAACTAATTTATTCAATTATTGAAAAAAGAAGATATCTCGGCTAATAATGGTCCGATCAATGTAAAATTTTGTATGGATGTTGAGGCATATGTAAAATATAACCCTGTACTGTTTCTTTGTATTTTGAGACAACACTTTATTGATTATACAAATTTATGCAAATTAGAGGTCTATTTTTAGAAATTTATCAATATTTTGTTTTAAAAATTGCTATGAAGCCCAATTTTTTTGTTAAAAGTTGCTGAGATTAATAATCAACAACATTTTGATTAAAAAGTTGTACTTTCTCATCAATTACTTTGTATTCTTTTGTTTCATCACTTACTATTGTCTTCGACTATTTTTTATTTTTATGTATTTCTTAATGTTTTTGGCTCTTTTCTGTTTCTGAAATGAAAGCAAAATATTATCTTACATTCTATTTAGGTCTGACATTCAATAATGCAATATTGTATCACCTAATAACACAATGGGCAGTGTTCTTAGAACAATAGTTGCACTACGCTTTAAAGGAAAAAAGTTACCAAAGGCATATTTGGGGTTGGTTGTGATTGCGCAGCAGTCATGGATGTTTTATAGTTGGTTAAATAGGCCGAGACCCCTCCCCCATTCAGAACAGTCATAATTCAGTATTTATATAAAAAGTTATTAAGAAAGGAACCATCGTTTTGACGTTTAATTAGGAAAGTTTTAAAATATCGAAAAAATTCAATTATTGCCCATTTGCGTACTGAATGCACCATTCACCTGAATTTCTCTACAACACTCTTGATTGCTTTAAGCATCATCTTGGATATCTTGAAATCAATCAAGGTACATTTCAGAAACATAAAAGAGTAAAAAACATTGCGAAATAAATGAAAAAAAAAAAACCATCGAAAACAATACAAAGTAATAAAACAAAAGAATACAAAGGAATTCATGAGAAAGTCCAACTTTTTAATCATAATTTTGTTGAGTATTATACTCAGCAACTTTTGACAAAAAAAATTGGGCTTCATAGCAATTTTCAAAACAAAATATTGATAAATTTCACATTGATCAGATCATTATTAGCCGAGACATCTTCTTTTTTCAATAATTGAATAAATTAGTGCAAAATCACGTTTTTGCACTTTTTGCATATTTTTGGGTAATTTCTAAATTCCAAGGAGACTTGGCGTGGTAATCGTGAAAAATATTGGTTGCAGAATGTATTTTTTGTACTTAAACATCATTTGGACTGAAATACTGGACATAAAATGCCTCAAAATTATCCAAAACAGAGCTGACATCAGGTGTACCCAAACTTTTGGAGGGCAGTGTATATATATATATATATATATAAACACAACACAAAAAGAAAGTTCCCACTATTTCAGATATCAGTAATTTTTTAACAAGGAGGAATTAAAAAAAAATCTAATTATATGTCCATGGCATGAAGGGAATTGAATTAACTACAATTGGAACGAATTTTAGGAAAAAATCATCAAGTCATGCTTCAGTGAGCAATGGTTGAATGCAAAAATGTCATTTTTTGAAATTCACAAGCCTAATATGGCAACTTTGATTCTATGATAACGGACGCATTTTCAGATTTTATACATTTTACACGTCAGAAATTTGCGTCGAATTTCATGGTTGAGTGAGCATGCAGCAAAAATTGCCCAAACTGCCATTTATTTATTATTTTTTGTAATGAACCCATCAAACAACCAAAAAATAGGCCATTTTAGAATTACGAAGAGTCATTGTAGTAATTTTATGCACTAGAAAGCACCTCAATAACATTTTTTTCGTTGTATTTATATTCTTTGGGCACGTGTCAATGATCCTATGGCATTTATTTACAAATTCATGCTTCAATGAGCACGTGACAATGGAAAAGCCCTTTTCTCACGTACGGACTAAAATTCAAATTCTTACTTTGATTGAATATTACAATTCGGGGAGTACCTTTGATTTCATTTTCATAAAAATCCCGATGTTTAACGCCTCAGTGGGCGCAAGATACAAGAACATCATGAAAGTGGGAAGAAAGTTTGGGGCTTCGTCATGGTTCAGTGACTTTTCGAACTTTAAGACATCAAACGAAGAACCTTTTTAATTATTTCATGTAGATTGTGATATCAATTTTAGTCATTCTTATCACGTACCTATGCAATCATTTATGATGTGAAGACTTATAATCGAGTCCTAAAATCTCTTTCAAATCTATACACAGTATTCCTGTACAGACGAAGAAAAAGGAAGTATGAGTTGTTGAAGCCAGATAAGAGAGATGATACAGGTAAACATGTACTAATTTCATTTCTATAGCCTACCAGATTATCACTTTTAAATGTGTGAACGAAATCGAGATAGGAATTTTATTGTAAAAGGATGGACTTTCTTTAACAAACACAATAAAAATGGTAACTTCATTCGTAAAGTTTGAAATAAGCAGAATTAAACAATATTATCTTGAAAATTACGAATAAAGATTTATATGTCATCCTAAACACAAGAGACTAATTTTTTTTTCTTTCCTTCAACGAAAGATTTTTTCTTTCCTTCAACAAGAGACTAATATACTGTACATGAACAAAATCATAACCAATAGAACTGTACATTTTTAAACTATAATAATACAGGGTCAGTTTCATATTTGGAGCTTTGGGAGGTAATGGACATGTGCAATATTGCTACGGCAGACCAGATTGTGACCAAGTTGTTGAATATTCCAGACAGAGAATCGGACTCTAAATTCGAACGTTCAAAGAAAGATCTTTATCACGAATTGTGCAAATGGAAGGAGGAATCATCTGGAGATCTTACATGTAGTTACCTCTTTGGTGCCATGGAGGAGATTGGGCTGGATGCGGAACTCAACAGGATCAAACGTATCTACTTATTCAATTATTTTCTTTTCGTATGTTCATTTCCTGAGCTCAGATTATGGTCAACCACAAACGAACAATGATTTTGCCACCATTACAAATGAATAACATATTTCACATATCATTTCGTTCTCATATGCCAAGACAATTATTTCATGCAGACCGCTCTGTATTCAAATTTTTCTCCTTGGATTCAGTTAATGGTTATGTTAGTACATGATGCCTAATTTTGTAGTAAATAGGAAATATCACTGGAAGCAATTGTTGATTGTGGCCATTAATCCAAAAGTTCTAGGGATGTCAATCCTATTGAAAACTTATAGAGTAGAGACAAATCATGACATTATTGTGAGGATAGTTTTATTGCCTTTTCATCCATAATTGAAATTATTTTCACAAGAGACTTTCTTCCTCAAGCGATATACATTCTGTTCACTCTGTATACCAGTTTCTTCCATTTTAGGCAAAGTAGATGTTCTTATTTCAGAAGAGTATACTTGTAATAACTTATTTCAATATATTAACTTGAAATACCAAACACAAAGATGATGCATTCCAATATCGTTAATGGAAGAACAGTAAGTCTAACTAATGTAATTCTTGTCTTTATCTTGTTAGAATTCCGTGGGCGAACAGACGACCAGGTTTCTGATGATGATTTGGAACATATCTGCTGGCACGTTCACAAATGCGAAGAGACAGTCCAACCAATATTGAGAGCATTATATCAGGACAAGAAGTCGAAGGTCAAGCTTGATGACCAAGATACTCACATACCAACACACTCCAGATGTGACGTCATCAAAAATGACTTCCAAATCATGAAGATGTGGAAAACGGATTCAGTGTCAGCTGATCGACGCGGAGGGGATGGCAACGATGAGAAGGAGGCATATCGCGTTGGATTTGTCAGGAAGACACAAACAATGCTCCACAATGAGAAGAATCAAACTGCAGTATCACCCGATGGAAATCACGACGAAGATGGTGCTGATGAGGAGACACCAATAATGGCAGATGATTCAGTAGAGGTAGACATGAAGCCAAGGACAACGGCATCGAACCAAAGGGTCCAGTTGAGTCTAGCCTTAGAGGTAGCAGGCAGAAAGGTCGACGAAAGCGATCGATGGATGTATCTTCAATTGGCCAAGACGTTCTTCCAGAGTACGATGTTTCATTTTTTTTATAAGAAAGGCTGATCTATCCTTTTTTATTTTGATATGAATGGATATGGAAAATTATTACAATGTATTATGTTCCGTCAATACTTAATAATAAACAGACACGGTACGAAATAGTGCTGGAGGTATCTTGTTTCCGGGTTGTTCGTCCGTTTACATATTCCCGTCGTCCGTTATCGTGTTATCAAACCATAGCAAGAGAATTTTATTGGAATTTTTAAACAAAGCGTCACAGAGGTCAACATAATTATGAAAATTGATTCGCTGAGTTCGTTATCGCGATATCTAAAAAGAAAAAAAAAAACACACACACTTAACCCGTTGTATACCGAGAACTTTTTACCAGTCCGAATGAATCGTGATTGTCAAGCATGCTTGCAAGAAATTACTTTCATTTAAAGGTGAAACAAAGACATCTTTAAGTATATCAATATCAGATAATTTAAATTATATAAGGTTTTTAAATGTTTATGCAATCATGAGTGAAATAAAAAGTCGACAAGAGGGGTGCTCCATGTTTCTTCAGGCCGCATATATGCGGGCTTAGTATGCAACGGGTTAAGATATGAACTTCAACCTTTAGTAAATCTTACAGAACGTAGGTCAAGGGTTAAGGGTCACAAAGGTCAACTAATAAAATTTCATGTATTGAGCTCGATACCTCGATATTTTAGTAATGAGGTAAAATCTCGTGACCGCAGACGTCAATTTCTGAAATCATAAGTTTTAAAGGCAGACGCATATTCGATATATTCGATATACAGATTATGAGACGAAGTCAAATTCATCGTGTTGGGTGTATGGACTCCTGTTGAACCATGCGAATGAAATTATTACGATTGCATATCTAATTGTTAAATAAAGTGTAAACATAATAAACTGTAACAAACTGAACAATGTAAATTGTTCGCTGGGCAATGACATTCCCTCTTTTAGGTTAATTTTCTTTTTAGATCCGACAATAATTATCCCAGTCGTAAGTTATACACAATCTTATGAACAATACTATTCACGTAAATAGCTTATGGTGCTTTCAATATTTTCCCATTTATATAAACACAAAACAAAAAGAAAGTTCCCCCTTTTTCAAATATCAATAATTTTTGAACCAGGAGGAATTTAAAAAATCTAATTATATGTCCATGTAGGGAATTTAATTAGCCACAATGGGAGCGAATGTTAGGAAAAATCATCAAGTCATGCTTCAGTGAGCAATGGTTGAATGCAAAAATGTCATTTTTTGAAGTTTGCAAGCCTAAAATGGCAACTTTGAATCAATGATAACGGACCCATTTTCAGATTTTAAACATTTTACACGTCAGAATGTATGTAGAACGTGCTCTGCAATACACGGAAACGAAATTTGCGTCAAATTTTACGGTTGACTGAGCATGCAGCAAAAATTGCCCAAGCTGCCATTTTTACTTCTTTGCCGTGGTATATTCGATCAAATATGATGGAATTTCTGTTTTGGAAGTGTATGCAACCAATATCCATTCATTCACTGTGAATGAACCCCATTGTTTTGAAAAATGTCTTGCAAAATTGTGGAGTGGTTCACTTTCACGCTCATTGAGATGGGTTGTTGCAATGTGCCTAAAAAGGGAACCCAACTTTCATCATCAATCTTTTAAAAAACATGACAGTGGTGATTATGACGTTTATATCACTGGAAAGTGCCACTCATTATCATTTCATTGATATCTCTTTCAGCTCACCAATGTCACGCACACTGAACCCCACTATTCTGAAAATATCTTGCAAAATTGTGATTGATGCACTGTCATGCTTCTTACATTATCCACAGAGAACTGAAGGTTCTGTGGGTTGTCGTGAGCAGTATCATGATGAAATTACCTGGATGGTAAGATTAACGGACTAAATAAGTAGACATTTCCAACCCATTTATCAAACCCATTTATTTAAAGTCACTGAAATGCTTTACTTAGATTTATTAGGAACCTTAAAGCAACTCATCTCAAGGAGCATGAAAGAGAACCTATCACAATTTTGCGAGACAATTTTCAAAACAATGGGGTCCAGTGGTGCATGATATTGGTGAGCTGAGAGAGTATCATTAGAATGGTAATCAGTTGTACTTTCCAGTGATATAAACTTCTTAATCACCACTGAAATATTTTTGAAATTATTGATGATCAAAGTTGGGTTTCCTTTCCAGGCACATTCACACAAACCATCTTAAGGTGCATGAAAGTGAACCACTCACAATTTTACAAGACTTTTTCAGAACAATGGGGTTCAGCGAAGCATGATATGGGTGAGGTGAGAGAGGTATCATTAGAATGGTAATGAGTTGCAATTTATAGTGATATAAATTTCATAATCACCATTGGAATATTTTTGAAATTATTGTTGATCAAAGTTGGGTTTCCTTTTTTTCGGAAACACCCTGTACAGAGGTTTAACAAAAGTTTAACAAAAGTGAAATTTGGCATATTTTAATTGTCAGTTTTTGTCCATTTGACTGTGAATTATGTTATGAAACTTGTACATAGCTTAAACTGGTCTCTAACTAACATGATCTTTACAAAATAAGAGAACTGCTGAAACTGCTTATCCTATAAAGGAGAGCTAATGGTGTAAAATGAAGTCAAAAGGAGCCTGAGCTTTCGATCCTAGCAGAATCTTCGTCAGAGACAAAATGACACAGAAAAGTAGGGAACAAACATGGATATAGAGAAAGACAGAGAAAAGCTACACCTAAGTGGCAAGCCCAAGAGGGAGAGAACAAAAAGGGGGATGTAAAAGGTGTGAAGAAGCCAGCCAATCAAAAAGCAAGAGGAGGTGAGATCAAACAGCAAACTGGAACAAAAGGGAATGATAAGCTGGAGAGGGAGGAGAGAGTAAACAAAGAAGGGATTAGAGTGGAGGCTAAGGGTTGAAAAGAATGAAAGAAAAGAGAAAAAGCCAAGGGGAAAAAACACCTAGTAGACCTGTGTTTATAGACCTACAAAAAGAAGTAAGGGGGGGGAATAAATAATTAAAACAGGTAAAGAACAAGGGAAGACATGAAAACAAAAAAACAAAAAAACAAAAGAGAAGTGTGCCAAACCTGTAAGGGAGAAAAGAGAAAGAAGAATTGCTAAGAGAAACAGAATGTATTAGTCAAATAAAACAAACACCTGCTGTCAGCAAATAAACTAACTAAGCTAAAAGGAAAGGGGGAAAACAGATAACAAGAAAGAAATGTGAGACAAAAGAGGTTAGTCATTACCCTCCTGAATGTTGAACCGTGAGGGTTGAATGGTGCGAAGACGTCTCATCCAGAACTTCTCTCTGCTGAAACGGACAGAATCAGACGGGTACCTAAAAATTCAATGCCCTGTAGAGACATGTCAGAGATGAGTGGTTAGGAAGGTTGAAATGGTTCCCAACGGAGTGCAAGCTTGGTGGTGGACAGTGGATCTGTCCCATAGAAGCGTCTTTTGAGAGTGTCTTGGTTTCACCTACATACTGCATCTTACAAACTCTGCAAGTGATAAGATATATAACATTAGAAGTGGTGCAGGTGATGTTCCCTTGGTGTGATGAGATCTGCTAGTGGAGGTACTCTGAAAGTATCGCTTTCGTGATGTGTATATTGCAAATGATGCATCTGTTTGCTGTACATTTGAAGGTGCCATGCTGAATGGGAGAAGAAGTGGTCAGTAAGGGAGGGACTTCAGCACGAACGATGAGATCCTTGAGGTTGCGGGGGCGTCGGAATGCCACAATGGAGTGTCAGGAACGCGCCTGTAGGAGACGATCAGAGTGTGGAGAATATGGTGATTAGCATGAAGGATGGTGCGGAGAGGAGGTAAATTAGGGTGGAAGTAGTCACAAGGGGTAATTGTCGTGGTGTCCTGGTGGTCAGCTTCTTTCTGAGAACATCAGATCTAGGAGAGAACGAACTTTGTTAATGGCTTGTTGGACTGTCCTAGCACTATGTCCTCTGGTCACAAGATGATTCTTCAGGTTCCTGCATGGGAAGAAAAGTCAGAATAGTCAGAGCAGATACGGCGGAGTCTGAGGGCTTGACTATAAGGGATGCTGGTTTTGCAGTGACGGGATGGCAGCTAGAAGAGTGAGGTACTGGTGGGTATCTGTGGGTTTGTGTGTAGAGAGTAGTGGTGATTCGGTTCGTCTCTTTCTTTACGGTGACATCGAGGAAGTTGTGCCGTCTGGTGGGAAAAATCAGAGGTGAATTATGTCCTAGTGGA
>CALNVZ010003425.1:34738295-34764241 GCA_940671915.1 Paracentrotus lividus | reverse complement strand
TTCTTCTCCTGTATATTTGCATTGAAATTTCTCAAAAGTGGCATAAATTGGAAGATGATCGGATATTCCAGCCTCAATACAACCTGAATGAATACAACATGATGAAATATTTGTATAAATATGATCGATAAGGGTTGCACTTGACTAGTAATTCGTGTTGGTGAAGAAATCACCTGGCTTAAACCAAACGATTGCATAAGGCGTAATAAATAATTACTTTTATCTTCTTTAGACAATAAATCCATATTGAAATCACCCACAATGATACATAGATACACATGTGAAACAGACAGTGAATTTCAAATAAGCGATCTTTATACAAATTGAAATCATTGGGTAATAAAGGCGTTGATATCACATCAAAAGATAAGTTATCACATTCTATTGCTTCTTTTGAGATTGGGATGAATTGGATTCATTCATTAAAATCAAAAGGGGTTGAAATTGGTTTATCAACATGAGAATAAATTACTTTATTTTGACAATGTCCTCCCTGGAGTTGATGACGATGGGTGGACACTTGTCGTTCTTCCTCAAGCATATACGACCATTCTGTGTCCACAGGAACTTGTATCCAGCATACTCCTACGCGCCTTGTTCACTTCTTTCAACAACTCTTTTGTAGAGGGTATGAGATTCTCGTTGATGAAGATTTTGGCATCACTTCTGTATCCCAGATCCTTCGCACTGTAGTTTTTCAGCTTCTTCCTTGCGTCGTAGAATGTGTTACGTGCCCGTCTGTTTGTGAATCTCACAATAATCGGTCGTGGGTATTTGTTCTCTTCTGAGCTCTTCCCCAGTCGATGAACGATGAATGACTCTTCGTAATTCTAAAATGGCCTATTTTTTGGTTGTTTCATGGGTTCATTCAACCTTGAATGAATGGATATTGGTTGCATTCACTTCCAAAACAGGAATTCCATCATATTTGATCGAATATACCACGGCAAGGAAGTAAACATGGCAGTTCGGGCAATTTTTGCTGCATGGTCACTCAACCGTGGAATTTGACGCAAATTTCGTTTCCGTATATTGGAAAGCACGTTTTGCATACATTCTGAGGTGTAAAATGTTTAAAATCTGAAAATGGGTCCGTTATCATTGATTCAAAGTTGCTATTTTAGGCTTGCGAGCTTCAAAAAATTACATTTTTGCTTTCAACCATTGCTCACTGAAGCATGACTTGATGATTTTTCCTAAAATTCGTTCCCACTGTAGTTAATTAAATTCCATGCATGGACATATAATTAGATTTTTAAAATTCCTCCTGGTTGAAAAATTATTGATATCTGAAATAGGGGGAACTTTCTTTTTGTGTCGTGTTTAGTTGATGATACGTTAAAGAAAGAACCAACGGACGATGAATTCAAGAAGTTTGCGCTCAGTATCACCAAACCTCACTGCCAGAGACTCGGAAAAAGACTTCCCAAAGAAGATTTCAATGTCAGAAATGAAGAAGATCTCATGACGATGTTCCGAACAGATGTCATGCTAAAGGCATGGGCGATGAAGCAACAATGCAGCAACTATGAGATCAGATGCACATTGAGGGAGGCAGCAAAACGATGTAACCGCCAAGACATCACAGGTATGGCTCTTTATGTGTTCAGTTCATAACCAGTTACTCTTGGGCATGAAAGTCCTGTCTTTGTATTCACAACAAACAAAATTTTTTACTCTTTAATTAATACTCCAAAAAGGTCTTTAATCCTATTGATTTTAAAAATATTACAACTAACCTTCGCAGCTCCTCTTCTCTCTCTCTCCTTTTATTTTACATTTAAGATATCAAGGTCTACCCCTGATATTGGCTAGGAATGATAAGTAAGACAATTGTTTTATAGACAAAATGAGGTAATGAACTTATTTATACATTATTGTACGTTCTTTCGCAGACATTTTCATTGATACTGACCAGAGCCAAGTCATGCTATTCAACGAGACAGTGCCAACCTGTATGACGGTTTCGAATAAACCACAGATTCCACAAGCCAGTGAACAAAAATATAGTGAGTCCTTTATACCCAATCCGCAAATTTAGTATCTAACTATTGGAGTAATTATGCTTATGATGTAACCATATTTCAATATGCATGTATACTTTTATCAAAATTTTACAGGTGATATTCTAATTACCATATATAAATTATTTAAAAAAAAATCCCTTTGATTTCTTTAAACATGTTAAAGATACATCGGATAATGCCAGCATACAACCGGCGCCAGAAAACAACCTTGATTTCATGGTGGAGACAGAGATATGTGATGCTCAACAATCGGTTGATTATTCCGAAGCTGACATTGCCAATGGTATGAATAAAGTCTTGATTTTAGAACTTGAAAACTATACATGACATAAATTATAGACTAGGGTACATGCAGGTAATATGGGCCACCTAAGCTCATTTGCCTAATTTGCATAAAATTGCAAAATGACACACAGTCTAATCTTTGCTTATATGAATCAATAACTACTGCTCTAACTTTTATTGTAAAGAAAAACAATTATCACCAACCCTCCTGTCTGCAATATTCAAATGTTGACGTCATTACCAAAGTACCCATATTACATGCACATGCAGGTAATATGGGCACATGTATTTAATGTATGTTTTAAAAACTACAATGACCCTTCCATGTCTGGAATTTGCATAAAATGTTGAAAATCATTAACTTTAAGATATCATTTGAAATTATGAGACCCTTCAGTAAATACTTTGACTATATGTTTCATTGTTTGTATTTTTTTATATTATTTCTTTTTTAGTTATTATTTAAATATTATTTTCATTATACAAGTCAATATAGGCCTACAATAACTTATTTATAGTAATTATATACTGTGAACATACCCCAAAAAATCGTAGCAAAGAAATTGATGCCTCATCCCAATACTGAGTACCAGAATCATTTCCGC
The DNA here is from genome assembly GCA_940671915.1 of Paracentrotus lividus. Taxonomy (NCBI): domain Eukaryota; kingdom Metazoa; phylum Echinodermata; class Echinoidea; order Camarodonta; family Echinidae; genus Paracentrotus; species Paracentrotus lividus. The sequence goes on along the minus strand of CALNVZ010003425.1, from coordinate 34,761,324 downwards.
CATTTTGGATGGCCCATATTACCTGCACTAATGTTGCTGTGTCAGGCAAGCATTCAATGCCACATTGCACCCCTTCACTACAACAAATTGACCTGTACACGATCAAAATGAAACTATAAGCTTACTAAATATACATAACAATTGAGGTTACCCCCCTCAAACACTCTTTCACCATCACATTCTGTGAAATATCAAATTTTACATCAGGGTAAAAAAATGCCGTAAGTTTTACGTACCTTGTTGGTTTTCAGCAATTTTCTCAGAGAAATTTCGCCATCAGATGCTCTCACGACGATATATTTTCGTATACAGTTCATATGAACAACATTATGGTGATCACACCGGTCATCGGTCACCGGTCGACGGTCACGACATGATTTGCTTCAGGTGGCCCATATTACCTGCTGGCCCATATTACCTGCATGTACCCTATGCCTAATTTTAATTGCTGGATGTTTTTCGAGGGATTCCCATAGATTATACCAAAACTAAGCCAAATTGATAGTGGTCATACATATACTCTTATGTTAGAGTTATCAAGGGGGATCTGTTAGACAATGATATGATACTTGAAATTCATTGAAAAAAAAATCAATTGTCTATTTGTGAAAAAAAATTCTTGATTTCATTGATGAATTATATATATTTGCAGTAATGGCTATATCACGTGATGAGCTGGAGCGTATTGGACGTTACGCTGGGACCGCAGCTCTCTTAGCATTGTGTGAGAAATACGATGTTACCGTCCCAGGACAGCAGAGTTCAGAGGGAAAAGAATTACCTTCCGACACCAAAATAATCAACGTGCTGAAACACGTGTTAGACCGTGAACATAACAAGGCTGGGATGTATCCATGGCAGGCGGATTTCCCGATAATTTTCTTGAAACGGTTTCTTCAAGATCAATACCCTCCATACGGTAAGATACGTCATGATAATGTATATTTCATCAGACCGGGAAGGGGTTGATCACAAACCTGCGTATATTGTTAGTATTTTTATAATAATTACCGGGGTTCCATTTTGTTATGAATAAAGTGACATCAAATATGATTTACTAGTATTCAAATATTAAAGTTTGGTTTACTAACTTTAACTGAAGTATCCAGAGGCCTCGCACTGTTGAAACTCCTTCTGTGTTTTGGCTTACTTGTCTTAAAGCACGTCTTGGTAACAATTAATTTCAATTAGTTAAAATATGTAATCTATATGTAGTAAAAAATATATATATATTCAAGTGGTAAATTTCTTTCTTACTCTTTTAGCCTGTCTCCTACCCTGGCCAAGAGTCAAAGATATTTTCAGCGTAGAATTGATCGAATTAGCTTTCCGCCTGATCATGACAGATGTTTATCCGTTCGCAAAGGTTCTCGATATTACCGACCAAGCTCTCACCTCGTACAGACCCAACAGACCTAAGACTTTGGATCAGGGCACTATAAAGATATTACATACGGTGAAGACTGCTGCTCGATTACAAATGGTCAAGGATTTGAAATCAGCAGGGTTTTCGCAAGAGGCAAGAGCAATTCACTTCGGTAAGATTTAAAACTTGCACTGTCTGCACAATACGCCGGCTTGAATCAAGGGGACCCATTAGTTCACAAAAATAAGAAAAAGTGTCTGAAAAAGGGAAAAAGAACATTCGTAGGCATAATAATACAACAGTCATATTTTCACTGCGGAATCCGTACGGCGTTTACAAAACAGCCCTCTTTTACCATTTTCATACCAATAATTGGACCTTCAGAAAAAGACCAACCAAAGCGGCTGGCATATTAGGGGGCCGTCACACTGAGGTCGTTCTATAACGTTCTATAACGTTCTTGCCCGTTCTTTAAAAAAAATGCTGAACGGGCTTTGGTCGGGTTGGAACTTATAACTTTGAAAAATAATTTCTTGAATACGTTACTTGGCAGTTCATAAATAGTTCTCGTTACGTCAATTCCGTCTTTATCGCGTCCACAATACGTTGTTATCCAGTTCAGACCGAGTAAACGGCTCGTTCACTCTATACCGTTCCTATCACGTCCAAACCGTCACTAAAAGTGCCTATGCGCAGCATGATAAAAGTTAGGTACCATGTTCGTAGTACGTCCTTCTCGTTCAGATGCTACGTTTAATTTTAGAACTGGAAGCCAGTACGATTTTTTTTAACATGTTAAAAAAAATCGGAATGCCTTTCCGTTCTCTCCGTTCGGGCCCGTTCGCCAAGTTCGTAAACAGATTGTAAACGGTCTGTACTAGATTCTAAAAGGTCTGTACTACGTTCAGTCCGTGTGTAAGCAGATTGAGCCCGTTCACCAAGAACTACCAAGAACGCAGTGAGAACTAGCTCAGTGTGACGGGAATTATGACATGCCGTTCTGTTTAAAAATTGAAACGTATTGCTATCCAAGCCCGTGCTATAAAGTCCTGAGCAGATTAAAATAGGTCTCAAGTACGTCCACTCCGTGTGTACATAGATTAAGCCCGTTCTGCAATAATTTCAATAACATGGTAAGAAATTGTTCGGTGTGATAGTAGTATAAGCGAATAGATCAGCTGTTTAATTGCCACACATTAATTGTTATAATTACAGAAATCTCACAACTTTTAGACTAAATACGAAAAACGGCCTTTGGTCCGAAAAGAACGCGTACATTTGACCTTATTATTTCTGGATTAAGATGAACAATGTTCGTATACAGTCCTCAATACATCCATCACGTCTCTGCCTCGTCTGCAGTCCGTTTGTATCTAGTTAAAATCGGGTGAAAACGACCGTTTCCACGAAACAGAACCCGTCTGAAACAATCCAAACCCGTCCCCAGTTAGTTGCAACCCGTTCTTAATCAGTTCCAACTCGTTTCCAATGCGTTTCGTCCCGACCTAAATAGTTCTGGGTCGTTTTTAATCCGTAGAAATCAGTTCTCACTCGTTCTTACGTCGACCAAACGGCCTCTAGAAAGTTCATCTCGTCCTTACTTCGTCATTATCCGTGGCTAGAACGTGTTGAACGCAAATGCGTGCCCGTTTTCCATAAAAAAACCTAGCCCGTTTTTGCCGGACCTCATGCGTCTTCGTAACTTCAAGCTGATAATGAATACACAATGCTCGTTTGTAAGACGTCCTAGCACATCTTTAGAACGATTTAAGTACGGCAATTTCGTTTGTAATACGTCCATCTCGTTTCAGGTACGTTGCCACCCCGTTAAATTTTAGGATGAGATGGGCGCCCGATTTTTTTTAACACTTTTTTGAAAATCCGACCGAGCTAGTCCATGAAGTTCGTAAACAGATCGTAAGAAGTATTTACTACGTCCACTCAGTTTACACACAGACTGTGCCCGTTCGGCAAAATTTTCAAGGACGTAGTAGGAACGAGCTCAGTGTGACGGGGGTATTAACAAACAGTAAGTATTAAAAAGAGTTGGACCCAATACCCTCTGCTGGAGACAAACCTTTGGCATGTTTGGAAAGGGTGCTGTCGACAATCAAAAGTATTGGTGAAAATGTGTGCGGGCTAGGTTGGAGTGGGGGGGGGGGGGCTTGGGACCTGACTCAGGTTGGTTTTGATGTCTTGGTGTTGCATTGGGTTTATTTCGAGGTTAGGTCTTTGTGGTGGTCTTTTTTTTTGCCTGCACTTTGAGACAATAGCGGACCTTTTGTTAAGAGCTTCTTTGTTGGTGATTATGGTAAACTTCTCATCTACACAGAGATTACAGATCCCACTTTTTCTCGGATTTAGGTTGGACTTGATTGCTATTTCTCACTTTAGCCAAATCTGAAGTTCAATTCCTTTATAGGTTCCATATATGTATAATTCTAAATTTGGGTTTCCGTTTATTTATTTTTTTTTTCTCTCTCTCATGTTTGATAGATTTTACTTGGTTTCTATTATATACCCGTCCTTGAAGGTGCCCCCGCTAGTCCATAAAATTATTTGCTTTCGTTGTGCGTCATTGCAGATTGTTGCTTTGCTATGGGTCTTTCTCGGCTCCTAGAGCTTGTTTGATCTTTGTTTTGGATCATTTTTTTTAAATCATATGTACAGTTGTTCGCAAAATTGTTCATACCCCTGTAGTTTTTAAAGCTTTTTTTAAAGCGTGCTCCTAACTAAATGCGTTTCGTCATACTTTCTGTTAATAAGTATTCTACTAACAATTGAAAAATTAGGAAAATTTTAAATTTTGAGAAATTTGGTATTTTAGGGGTATTTCGTTGACAGATTTACTAAAAACGCCATGTTCATAATTATTCCTACCCTATAGGGGAGCCAAATCTAATTTCTTATCTTATCATCTCGATTATGATTATTTATTTATATTTCCACATAAAATAGTTCTTGCAAATGTCCAGAACCATCATTCATGTCTTCCATGGGTTTTGACCAATGCGTCCTCTGGAAAACGTCCAGGCTGTGTAAGGTTGCATGGTCTTTGAGCCATTTTGTGAGTCTTCAACTTCCCAGACACATTCTTGTCAGGTCATCGATTTTTTTATCTCCAGATCATTCATTGTCCTTGAACTACTACTTGATTTACTTGGCCGTATGCTTCTAAATTGCGTCCTGTTGACAGATCCGATTCTGTCCCAGGTAACGTTTACAAGCATATTTCTGCAAGTTTTCATCCGTGATCTTAATAAAAATATCTGTTCCGGGATGCCTCCTAATCTGAACAGACTCCCTGTGCTACCAGCAATGATAATCCACCCATAGCAGTTCGATAAGAATGCCATGTGTCAAAATCAGGACACTGTTCTTTAGATTGAAGGATTCATCTTTCTTTTGCCAGATTGAAGAAATTCCATATCACCCGTAAATTCTAATTTTCTCTCATCAAATTATATAATTATGGTCCAAAAGTTAAAATTCTGGTATAAATGAGCTCGAGAACTGTCCAGAGGCCTCCCGGTGGGTATGCCTGCAAAACTGGAGTCGGTACTGGGGAGTATCTGAGTGGATATGCAGTATTCGCTCTTTGGCACCTTTAGTGGTATCCATTCTGGCCTTGGCTGTGATCTGTGGGTTGTTGTAGACCTCTCAGTATACTTGTTTGGCAATTCAAGGAGACACCTTGCACTTTTAGTCATGCCCATGGAAGCTTTTTTCCCCAAGTGTCCTACATCTGGTGCTCATGAATGAAGGACTTGAGTGTTAAATCAGGGATTAAAAAGTGTGGGTAGAACGATTATTTTATTTCAATAACAATCAAATGAATGTTTCTAAGTGAAAAATTCAAAGTCCTGACAAGGAACCAATTATAAAGGGGTTGAGAGGCTTGAAGACTCACAGGATGGCTCAAAGACCATGCAACCTGACTCAGCCTGGAAGTTTTCCACAGGACATATGGGCCAGACCCCCACAGAAACCATGAAGAAAGACCATAGACTCTTGTAAAAACTATTTCAGATGGTTATTTAAAGAAAATGATATGTACTCCTGGTTATTTGATAAGAAATTGGACTTGGTACCCCTAGGGTATGAATAATTATGAACATGGTGTTTTTCGTAAATCTGTCAATAAAATACCCCTTGAATACTAAATTACTCAAGATGTCAAACTTTCATTATATTGTTGGTAACATACTGATCGCCAAAAAGTTTGACGAAACTCATTTATTTAAAAGCAAAATTCAAAAAACTTAAAAAACTACAGGGGTATGAACAATTTTGCGGACAACTGTATGTGAGAAAATAGATGTTAGGACAGGTTGGACGTAGCGAACTTTGAATCTTTGCATGCGCGTGGTCTCGGGGGGGGGGGGATTTCGGGCCGGCCCACGGGGTTAAGAGGCGCCAAAATGACCTAAAGGGGCTCCAAATTGACCTTAGGGGGCGCCAAATTGAGCAAAATGTATATATACAGTGCGTCCCAAAAAGAACTATACACTTTTGAAATGGCTGCCAAATAAAAAGTATTTTTTTTTAGGTAATGAAATTTACATGTATGGAAAGCTCATTATCCCAAATTTCATATGACATCAAAAACTCCGAAAATAAATCATGCATGAATGAGCAGCGTTCACTTTTGTAAAGGGTAAGGAAATTAGGGTGCGCAGGAATTGCCATACCAATTTGTATGAGGAAAGTCAATTGGAGCTTATGGAATTGAGGATGATATGCAGAATTACTGATCAATTATGATGAGTTGGGGTTTGCTAAGTGAAGTTTGTGGAATTGGGGATTACATTTTCATGCATGAGTGAACAGGAATATGTATTTCCTATTGTTGCATTGTAACTTTCCAAGGTTTCTTCAGTGGTGTGTTAGTGGTAGTCAGGATGGAGTGCAGAACAGGTGAGATGCAGGGTAAGATTTTTGATCAGTTTTGATAATCGTTTTCATGATCTTTTGGACTGTCTGAATGTCTAACATCAGTGATGTTTTTTTTTTCAACAAACATTTTTTTTAGAGTATTCAATTTACATAATCCCACCTGGATATTAAGTAATTCAATGAGAAGTTTAGATAATCTTACAGTAATTGAAATGTGGGGCAGGCATATTATGATGTCACTGATGTTTAAACCCCCCCCCCAAAAAAAAAAAAAAAAAAAAAAAATGCAAGGAGGTATAGTCAGGATATTTGGAGTAGAAACCAATGAATATGAATGGTCAAAACACACCCATGCAGAAAGAGAGAGATAGATAAAGAGAGAGGGATAGAGGGAGGAAGACAAAGAAAGAGAGATAGGGATGAAGACAAAGAGAGAGAGAGAGAGAGACAAAGAAAGAGAGATAGGGAGGAAGACAAAGAGAGAGAGAGAGAGAGAGAGAGAGAGAGAGAAAGAGGGAGGGAGAGAAAAGGACGAGAGAGAGAGAGATTAAACACACCACTGAAGGACCTCATTAAATATACCTAGGAAAGTTACAATGCAACAATAGGAAATACATATTCCTGTTCACTCATGCAAGAAAATGTAACCCCCAATTCCACAAACTTCACTTAGCAAACCCCAACTCATCATAATTGATCAGTAATTCTGCATATCATCCCCAATTCCATAAGCTCCGAATGACTTTCCTCATACAAAATGGTAGGGCAATTCCTGCGCACCCTAATTTCCATACCCTTTACAAAAGTGAACGCTGCTCATTCATGCATGACTTATTTTCGGAGTTTTTGATGTCATATGAAATTTGGGATAATGAGCTTTCCATACAGTAAATTTCATTACCTAAAATCATATATTTTTTATTTGGCAGCCATTTCAAAAGTGTATAGTTCTTTTTGGGACGCACTGTATATTTAAAAAACAATGGAAGAAAAGACATGTTTATAGCCGATTGACCCTCTTAAACCTACCTTACGGTTGGCCGAAGGCCGAAATTTTTGAAACACCTACCCCCCCCCCCTTCCCCTGCTTATCGCTCGGTCAGCCTGACGTGAAGAAAAAAAATGAGTGTACCTTTTGGCTAGACCGGTGTAAGGCCAAAAAAAAAATTTGGCGTGCTATTCTGTACCCACCACTGGGGGCACCAAACTCAAAATCACATCGGGCCCCGGGATGCCAAATCCTGGATACGCGCCTGATTTGATTCGAGTTTTCGGTATTACGCCTTCTTCAGGATATATTGTGTTGATGTGTGTTACTTGTGTTTGTCTATCAGATCATTATCATCATCCATTGTTTATTTTTGGAGGGTTTGAAATTAGTCTTGAGGACGTAGTAGAAGTTGAGAATCGGGTTGACAAGGTACAACTGGCGAAGGAACTCGGTATTCTCCCTGATGATCAAACGAGTCTGGACGTCGAAGTCAATGGGAGTGAATGCCACCAGTCGGTACTTCTTAGATGGAAGGATACTGTACATTCCTCATCGTTCAACCATCGTATGGTTTTGGCTGATGCTGTGTTCTCCATGGGAGAGCAGCAGCTCGCTCTGGATATCATTTCAGGTACACGAAGTATTAAGTACATTTTTTTCTCCTGAGACTTTCTGCAATAAAGCATACTTAATTTTGAGAGCCTCATGTTAAAATTTTATTGTGTGACCTTGAAAATTACTTCATGATGAAGAGTAACTCATACTGTGTTGTGATGGATGACTAAGCAGTTGGGCTTTAAAAAAAAAGGCGTAAAAACTTCCATGTACCACGTTTGGGCAAAATTAGGCAGCCCTTGCATTTCAGTAGTCCATGTAATCCTTTGTCCCTAATGAATGGACTTAAGAAGGGCAGCTGACCTCAAACAAACAATGAATGATCAGAAAGTCAGGTCTGTTTCTGAGAAAACTTGTTATAAATTATTTTCGTCGAAAGTTTTTAAAAACACGAGTGCTCAGTCATCCATGACAGTACAGGTATAATTTCATCACTGGATGGAATATTAGTTACTCTTTGTCCTGATATAAAAAAATAACGACACCTAAGTTATACAATTTTAATACGAGGCTCTCAAAGTTAGGTGTACTTTTTGGGGACGTACTGTATAGTCCGAATTGGATATTAGAAACTAAACATTTTGATGATTTAGGGATACAGTAGTTTTAAGTACCTAAAGTATAATGAATTTCCATATCGGGTGATATAATACTTAAATTGTATAAAGCCGAACTTCAAAGACAAATATTATTGTCTTTATTCATTTTGGTTTGTTCTTAGGAGTATACAGAAGACGGGCGATGAGTATCCCTGTGGTAGAGCTGCTAGCTAGGAATATCCCGGATGCACGATTGGTGGATGACCTGAGTAGAGTTCTACTAGACAAGAAGAAGAGCGGCCAAACTTACCAAGAAGTTATAAGCTGCTGGGCAGCCAACAATTTCACCTTACCCGGGAAAAAAGCTATCGAGTTGAGCAACAAGTTACTTGAAGCGGGATTCTACGAGTTTGCATATGAGATTATGGCATGTATGTAATGTCTTGAAGTAGAAGGTTTTTTTTTCGTATTGTCTACTCACATCATAGATCATGTCTCAAATAAGGCTACATAATATACACACTCTTAATTAACGACATGAATTTCAAACATGAAAGTGTAAAACGTGAACTGGGTAAAGACAAAATTTGTTTTAAGCGTATGGAGTTATTGCTGTCACATTAATATTTTTTATTTTGGGTAAAAATTCACATTTTAAGGCAAAAAATATTGTGTTTTTTTAATGTTTTTTTGTACTTTGACACTTAATTGACACTATTTTTCTATGAAAAAACACAAGATGGGTCACCCATGTTCTAAAATAGATCAATTTATTACTAGGGCTCTATATCCTCGCCACTAAATGAAATGATACTCCACTCATAAAAAAAATAAAAATATGACGTTTCAACATTTTTCGTCCCTTCGCGCTTTTAGGTCTCTACATTGACACAGATAGTTATGTATGGGACTGTTATTTCATTTTTTTGCAGTTATGCCAAATTTTAAAGGACTAGAAAACAAGTAAATAATAAATATATAATATCCAGATTGTTATTATTGTAATAAATAGTGTCATAGGATTCAGATTTTAAATTTTGCCAGAAGGTCGCGGGATACACAAGGTCAAATCTATGGTCAAAATAAAGGCTAAAAGGTCTTGACACGTTAAATTGCCGCTACATTTAAAATAACAACTTTTCCAGATAGTCTATATAATTCCCTTTCCAATGATACCATTTGTACTCAATTTGGCTCATTAGTTCTATCGCTATGGTGATTTGAAAATTGGCAAAACAGTCAATTTTTTTTTTCTTTCCATTTACTTTGTACATAGAACATAATTTTCCGTCGGAAATTGACGGAATTGACATGCCTTTAGGAAATTGTCTATAAATCGTAATCTATTATATTTAATTGTTAGCTCTTTTTTTACTACTAATCTATGGAATAGTAACAAATAGAAACCACCTGACATGGTCAGTTTTGCTCATTAACTTTGAAACAATTTTCATTTGAATCTTCTTTTAAAATTTACAATTCCGTCCCGTCGCGCAACTATAATTCGATGTTGCCGAGAAAACGAAACACATTTCAATTATTCTTTTTTTTTTTTTTTTTTTTTTTTTTTTTTTTTTTTTTGCAGGTTGATAATTTCAAGTAAAGCTAGACATATCAGTGAGGGTAAATGGCAGCTAAATTATTAATTTTTCTTTTTGTGAGCATAAAATTCTGTCAAATTCCGTCCCGTCGCGGTCCCTTATTTTTGGCTTCGACCCATAAATAAAAGAATCCTAAAATTTAAATCCTGAAGATACATTAAAAAAAATCGATTGGACCCTATCAAGTCGTTCAGGATTTATGTTAAATAATTTTGATTTACACTGCAAACGTGCCAACTCAATTAATATTTCACTTAACGCAAATTACAACATAATATACTCAAGCAATTATCTGAATATAGCTAATAAGCATTAATCTACATAGCTTAAAAGCTGAAAAGCATATCAACAAGGTTTATTCATTTTTCTTGTTTTTAGGTGCTTTGGAGAAAAGGTATGAAAAAGGAAGGAAGTGAGACTGGTGAAATGCACCCTGATGCGAACCACGACGATACCAACAACACAGATGGAGGTAAAAGCACTAAATTTAATCTAAAATTTAAATCTAAACGTAATTCTTATTTAAATACTAGTCTTTGTTAATCGAATTTTAAACTTCACGAGAAACTGTAGGAAAAAAAATTATCATGCAGTTTATTGTAATTCAATCTTAGAATATTTATTTTTCATTAGGAAATTCCATGAACAGCCTTAGTCTCTATTAGACATTTATTTCAAAATGGTCATAATTTCTTACAGATGCCTTGGATGGTGAAGAGATAAACAAACAAAAAAGGCATCAAAGGACATTGATCAAGAAACTGCTATCTCAGCGACGGATGAATAGCTGGACCAAAGACTAATGAGGAAGGTGAAAACAAATATTTTCACCAATAACTTATTAATGTTTTCATGAAAAACGTGGTTTTCTCTATCATAAAAACTTGTACCCCATTCACAATAGAGCCCCTCGGCAAAAAAAAATGATATCATAAATGATTATGATATGAGGCATAATTGCAACAGTTGTTGTTTTGGGGTTTTCTATTAGTCACCAGTCAAAAGTTTGACTATTGTCACCGACGTGTTTTCTCTCTCTCTCGTATTTTTACCTTTATTTGTTTTTCGGACGACGGGACAGCCGGTTCAAGTGCCTTCAAGTTCAAGTTTTTTTTTTCAAGTTCATAACGACATTGCACAGAAACCAGCTTCAATTATTGTGTAAAAAGGTATTAAAATTACCCTTATTATGGCAAATTTTCATGGGTGATGATCATGAGAAAGTACATATATAAGGAGGAAAGAGCAACTACGAATGACAGTGTAACATCTAATCACGAAGGTAATTATCATCCCACAATTAACATTCAGCAGAAAATTTAGATACACTTAAAAGAAAGAATCTGTTGTGCTATCTGTATGTGTCGTAACATCAAAACCTCTTCACGTGCTTCATAATCTTTGTTGGCATGAATTTTGTTTAAAACATTTTTTTGTCGTACAACTATGCTAAGTTCAAGTATATTTCATCGACGAACTGATATGCTGATAATAATCTGTAATTTAAATATCTACAAATTTCACATATTTTCGAATATTTTCCGTTCATGCCATTGCACAGTATATAATGTAAACTTTCTCGTCAACTAAGCTGAACCATTTTTCTACCCATCTTTCACATGATTCGAGATTCTTAGAAAAAAAAAAACGAAAAAAAACCCCACTACGTTTTAGGTGAGAGGCATGATCTAAAGGACGAGGGAGTCGATCAGACTGAAGTGAATGACAATACAGATATTTTGATTAATCAGCATAAACAGATGGCAAGAATTGTTCTTAAAACAAACACTTACAGTCCAACCTCTGAATTGTTTAGTAGCCTCAAATGGATTGATATGGAATGAAGATGGCGTTTTCATAAAAAAAAAAGTAAACTGATGTTTGACACTTCGACGAATAACGGACCATCATAATTTATACATTTTCACGTCATACTCACAGATACAGAACATGAAATTCTGAAAATCATGGAGTTAGAACTGAATCTGGTAAACGTGCATTTTCAGTTGATGGTGCTCTGCTATGGAATAGTCTGCCCCTATTGGTGTGTAGACCTAATGCCCAGAGCCGGATTGTATATTGTTCCATGTACTTGAGACAGTGTTGTCAAAGATAATATTTCTATTTCATTTCATGATATGATTTCAGTTTATGTTTCTTGATAAGATTTCAGTTTATTCAGTTTGTGATACAACTTTCTAACATGTATGTAGAATATCTTAATTTCAGCATACATGCTGTGCTAGCTATGGAAATTTTCTATGGTAAAAGAAATTAGTTAATTGACCGGATTAAACTGGATTTTTGTAACAAAAATACAGAATATAGCATATTCACAATACTATATCCTTTTAACTTTTTCTCTTCCGAAAGAAGTCACAGGTTAAGATCTCTGTTGTTATTACCTTACCTAATTCAATTGGAACTTTTATTTTGTATTTGATCATTATCATTTATTAGCTAATTTTGTATAATACCACATTTGCAATTCTTGACCTATGATTGCCGTAAAAATGTTTAATATTTGTTGGTATTTTATGTTAATTCATGTTCTTTTTCTATGTATTTGTATGTGTTTAACAGGGCCCCTGAAAAAAAACCCAATGTTATATCACTGATGGGGCCGCTCTGTATAAAGGATACGGAATAAATAAATAAATAAATACAATTGTTGACACTGAAGACCCAGCAGGTAACAGGCGTGGATCTTGCTCGGCCGCTGTGACGTGAAAAAATTGGGAGTACCAAAATCTGCCATTCCAATTTTGGGCCCCCTGTGAAATGCTGGATCCACCACTGCATTGTTTTAGGCGATCATAACCCTCCCGTCTCCCCTGAAATGAAAAGGGTCATAACATTTGCCTGATCGTATGTTAGTAGATACTGTGTAGCCTTACAAGAAGAAACCACAGACAGTTGAGGATATTGGTCTTACCCAGGACAATGTCTTCCTCAAGGGTTCTGGCGATCATAGGTACAGAGGGGATGATGCGAAGTGCCTCCTTGACGATGCATGTCAGGTATGGGAGTCTGGACAAATCATCTGATGTTACCGAGCGGTTAGAGTCACCTGTAAGGAAAAACAAAATGTAAGAGCATCCCTGAAAAGCTTTCACTTTTCCATACTATTTCATATGAGAAATGTTGACTGCAGATTAATCGCCAAAAAATAACAAAGTATTGCATAATGTTCTGACATCTCCAAGGGCGTAAATCCGTGTCGAGGAGTGGGGGGGATGAGCGAAATAATTTGCCAACTTGTTTGACATACACAAGTTTTTTAATACCCATAGGCCTATAGCAGAGGCGGCGGAATGGATTTGAGAGGGAGGGATACGAATAGAATTTATCTCTGAATGTATACTTTTAGGTTATGGCTGCCTTGATTACTGTTCATATTAGTAATGGAAAAACTAATGCGAGCGCGAAGCGCGAGCCGAAATTTTAAGCTAAAAGTTGGAGATATTTGTGCATTATAGCTCCTATTAGTATCAGCGAGCGCGAGCGCGAGCCAACAAATTTAAGCTGAAATTGGATATGTTTGTGCATTAAAGGATTAACTTTAGATCAGAGGCATGGATCTAAAGGGAAATGTATTCGGAGACGGCGGAGATACGAAGAAAATTTGCTTTTGATTATATGCTTTTATGAATCATAATGGCTGCCTTGATTATTGTTCATTTTGAGTAGTGGAAAACTAATGCGAGCGCGAAGCGCGAGCTGAAAATTTTAAGGTAAAAGTTTGAGATATTGGTGCATTGTAGTTCCTATTTAGTATCAGCGAGCGCAGAGCGCGAGCCGAAAATATTAAGCTGAAATATATTGTTTGTGCCCCGGGGGGTCACTCAAAGAAAAAAGTGCTACCCATGCGTGTCCCCGCACCCTGAAAATGGACCCTAAACGTCTCATTGCATGAAGTCAAATTTGACCCCTTTTCGACGTCAGACTGGAAAAAACACCCCTAAATGCGAAAACACCGTGAATTTTGCCCCCAAAACAGCAATTTTTCGCTGAAAACACCCCCTAAATGGCGTAAACACCGACAAAATTTCACCCTAAAACAGCAATTTTCGCTGAAAAACCCCTATTTTTATGAAAATGGCGACTGAAATGAAAAAACACCCTATTTTAAGGAAAGCGTCGACGCCGTCGAAAGGTGAAAACAGACCCTTTCGACGCTTTTTGGGGACACGCTTGCGTAGCACATCATATGGTGAGATGCCCCCCCCCCCCGGGTTTGTGCATTAAAGGTCAATATAGTAACCGCGCGCGCGAAAAACAAAAGTTAAACAAAAAACATACAGTAGAGGCGGCGGAAAGGATTTGAATGGGGTCTCGATGGGAAAAAGGCACATTTCTGAATAAGGGGACACTTTAGATCAGCATACCTATAAGAGAAATGTATTCGGAGAGGGAGGAGGTACGAAGAAATTGTCTTTGAATGTATACTTTTAAGGCTGCCTTGATCCTATTCATTTTAGTAATAGAAAAAGTAATGCGAGCGCGAAGCGCGAGCCAAAAATTTTAAGCTAAAGATTGGAGATTTTGTATCCATTAGAAGATACATTTTACATGCTTTGTTAAATAACAGCGATTGAAAACAAATCCACAATATTTGCTATGAAAATTTTGTGGGCTGCAGGCCCCAAGCCCTCCAACAACCTAGCCCGCTCACAACTTCATTAATGTTTTTGTTTGTCAACAACACACTTTCCCAGCAGTGCCCTTACCTAAGGTTTGTTCCCAGACGAGGGCATTGGATCCAACCTTTTTATACCTAGGTTAATGTTTGTATAGTGCGAGGTCGCATAGCGACCGAGCAGGAAATTTGGGGTTTTGGAGTAAAAAAAGAGGCCAACTTGTATTGAAAGTGCTATTTTAACCATAACACAATTATCTAGTGTATTTTTTTTTCCATTTTCTTTCTTGAAAGACTGGGGGGATGTTTGTACAGGCCATCCCCCCCTCCTCAAAATCTGGGGGGGATGTATCCCCCCCATCCCCCCCGGGATTTACGCCAGTGGACATCTCTTTCGTACTCAAGTACTATCCAAATTAAAAATGTAAATATTTGTCCAAATGAATTGTAATTAAATTTTAGGATGTACAACAAAATGATGTACGCTTCGTAACTAAGTTCTTTAAAATTTTGGTTTGTGGCATAGACACATGTACATGTAACATGGACTGTCCTATTTTGTGAAACAAAAGCATGACTTTTTCGTATTATCAGATTATAGGCCAATTATACTGTTGTCGACTCGAAAACAGGGTTGTTGGTGGGTCAGATATTTAGAAATCATGGTTTTGTTAAACAAAATAGGGCAGTCCGTGTTTCGCATTTTTGCTATTGGAATATTTCTTCGATCGTGACAGATGATTGTGTTGTTTTTTCTTTTGTGTATAGATTTTAGTTTTCATGGACGAGCCATGAAATTGGTTAAATAAAATGTCCCCAAAACAGAATTTTCGCGCAATAAGAGAAAAATAGTACTCAGTCAAACTTATACCGCGAGACTAAAAAAATCAATGAAATAGTTACTTCCGTGCAAGATGATAAAAAAGTGCTAAATTTATTCGATCAAAATGAAGATGCAAAACAACAGCAAATCACAAATTTACACAAAATCCAAATGTTTGCAAGGACATGAAAAATAGGAACCAGGTGTATTTTTTTAACCTACCGAAGACTTGGTCTAGCTCATCGTGTAGCCGTGCCTGTATGTCAGAATGATAGCCTAGTAGTAGTATAGCCCAACCGATCGCAGCAGCAGTGGTATCATGACCCTGTGAATATGTATGATACAACTTATCATGAGGTAAAATTTATTGAGTATCACCTATCCCGAAGACATGACTCATCATGCTCATGATTTTTATTAGGCCTATGAGAATACATTCTAGAAAGTAAGTTTTTTTTTTTTACTGGAGAAGACGTCTCCGGGGTTTGGAGACTCGGATACACTCCGGACTCACAGATGTCACTGAGACGGTGAGACAGGAAAAATCTCATGAACATGAACAACTCCGCAACTCCAGAATTTCAATTTCGCAAAATAGTCTCAATATGTATATATATTTCTTTTTTTTTTTTTTTTTTTTTTTTTTTTTTTTTTACTAAGATCCTGATTTTCCAATCACATAAGCAAAAGCTGAAATATATGATGTGAATGATATTATTTGCAACAAGTTTTAATATCGAGATTAATGGGAAATACAGTCAATTTTAGGTGACATTTTGGGCATCAATGTTCCTATGAGGTGGAGAGTTGTCAATTTATATTTATAACCGTAAAGGAAACAAATTAATTAATTGTGTCAGGTGAGATTAAGCCATTAGAGTCTATTTAAACGATTAGTTAACTATAATATTATGTACAGGTATATGCTTCTGCATTTATTGGTTGGAGTCGTCTACCTGGTATAAACGATTGCAAAAAAGAGCAGGGGTTTATGTAAAAAAAATCAACACCTCTCTTGGCAAATGTGACATCAAACTCCAAATCAATAGAGAGCATGTTTCATTGCCATGTCGAAAATATCGCTGAGAAGTTTCCTGCAAATTCCAATCAATATATTACCTTAAAAAAAGCACGATATATAAAATGGTCTACGAACCCAATGGATCAAGATTTGGGCCATTTTGACCCAGGTCTTACAGTGTATTATACCTCAAACATGAAAGTGTCTACTTCCTCACGGATGTCTTTCAGTGTGAAACTCTCATCGTCTCGATGCATCTTAAGAAGGAGGTCCAAGAATGCAATTCTCTTTCGTCTGCTCGTTGCCATTGCATCATCATCGTCATCCATTTCACTAATTCTAGGGGGCTCTTTCAATCTTTCCTGGATCATCTGGTACATCAAAGAAAAAAATGGGTAATAATAATAAAGACAAAACAAAACATTCCCATAATACGTTTAGGCACGAGTGCATTACCGATTTTTATGAGCCATATAATTACCACATGATTCTTTCCGTTAAATAGACGTATAAAATTTTGTTTTTTATGGGTTGTCATAAGGTATAGCCTTTATTTATTAATATTTTGAAAGCATAAAAGGAACCTGGTATGTTTACCATTTTCGTATTTTGACAAATCTCTTTGATACTTTTTTGTTTGATTACGTTAAGGTTTAACTTCCACTAATGTTGCTACGTACTCAAATACAACTTCAAGGTCTTGAAGGTAAATGAAATGTAATTTGAACAATATCAAAGGTATGCATATCGTGGAATTTGCGATGTAGCTAACATTAGCTTTGCTTGGTTTATTGTTCTTCACTGTCGTTTAGGCCTCCGATTTGTACGTTAAAAAAAGTAAATAGATAATATCAATAGTAATCTTAATAAATATACGTACAAATGAGTGGTATCATATCAATTCTAGTTGTAAACTTAAGGGGAAGAGGGCGCTATCACTCTACGCAAAGCAAGGGCGTAAATCCGTGTCGAGGAGTGGGGGGGATGAGCGAAATAATTTGCCAACTTGTTTGACATACACAAGTTTTTAATACCCATAGGCCTATAGCAGAGGCGCGGAATGGATTTGAGAGGGAGGGATACGAATAGAATTTATCTCTGAATGTATACTTTTAGGTTATGCTGCCTTGATTACTGTTCATATTAGTAATGGAAAAACTAATGCGAGCGCGAAGCGCGAGCCGAAATTTTAAGCTAAAGTTGGAGATATTGTGCATTATAGCTCCTATTTAGTATCAGCGAGCGCGAAGCGCGAGCCAACAAATTTAAGCTGAAATTGGATTATGTTTGTGCATTAAAGGATTACACTTTAGATCAGAGGCATGGATCTAAAGGGAAATGTATTCGGAGACGGCGGAGATACGAAGAAAATTTGTCTTTGATTATATGCTTTTATGAATCATAATGGCTGCCTGATTATTGTTCATTTTAGTAGTGGAAAACTAATGCGAGCGCGAAGCGCGAGCTGAAAATTTAAGGTAAAAGTTTGAGATATTGGTGCATTGTAGTTCCTATTTAGTATCAGCGAGCGCAGAGCGCGAGCGAAAATATTAAGCTGAAATATATGTTGTCCCGGGGGGTCACTCAAAGAAAAAAGTGCTACCCATGCGTGTCCCCGCACCCTGAAAATGGACCCTAAACGTCTCATTGCATGAGTCAAATTTGCACCCCTTTTCGACGTCAGACTGGAAAAAACACCCTAAATGGCGTAAACACCGTGAAATTTTGCCCCAAAACAGCAATTTTCGCTGAAAACACCCCCTAAATGGCGTAAACACCGACAAAATTCACCCTAAAACAGCAATTTTCGCTGAAAACACCCCTATTTTTATGAAAATCGACTGAAATGAAAAACACCCCTATTTTAAGGAAAGCGTCGACGCCGTCGAAAGGCTGAAAACAGACCCTTTCGACGCTGTTTGGGGACACGCTTGCGTAGCACATCATATGGTGAGTGACCCCCCCCCCCGGGTTTGTGCATTAAAGGTCATATATAGTAACCGCGCGCGCGAAAACAAAAGTTAAACAAAACATACAGTAGAGGCGGCGAAAGGAATTGAATGGGTCTCGATGGAAAAAGGCACATTTCTGAATAAGGGGACACTTTAGATCAGAGGCATAGACCTAAGAGAAATGTATTCGGAGAGGGAGGAGGTACGAAGAAAATTGTCTTTGAATGTATACTTTTAAGGCTGCCTTGATTCCTATTCATTTTAGTAATAGAAAAAG
This sequence comes from Paracentrotus lividus, assembly GCA_940671915.1. Lineage (NCBI taxonomy): Eukaryota > Metazoa > Echinodermata > Echinoidea > Camarodonta > Echinidae > Paracentrotus > Paracentrotus lividus. The sequence continues at coordinate 34,742,604 of CALNVZ010003425.1, read as the reverse complement.
TAATGCGAGCGCGAAGCGCGAGCCAAAATTTTTAAGCTAAAGATTGGAGATTTTGTATCCATTAGAAGATACATTTTACATGCTTTGTTAAATAACAGCGATTGAAACAAATCCACAATATTTGCTATGAAAATTTTGTGGGCTGCAGGCCCCAAGCCCCCAACAACCTAGCCCGCTCACAACTTCATTAATGTTTTTGTTTGTCAACAACACACTTTCCCAGCAGTGCCCTTACCTAAGGTTTGTTCCCAGACGAGGGCATTGGATCCAAAACTTTTTATACCTAGGTTAATGTTGTTATAGTGCGAGGTCGCATAGCGACCGAGCAGGAAATTTGGGGTTTTGGAGTAAAAAAAGAGGCCAACTTTAGTATGAAAGTGCTATTTTAACCAATAACACAATTATCTAGTGTATTTTTTTTTCCATTTCTTTCTTTGAAAACTGGGGGATGGTTTGTACAGGCCATCCCCCCCTCCTCAAAATCTGGGGGATGTATCCCCCCATCCCCCCGGGATTTACGCCAGTGACGCAAAGCGAACGCGCCATAGACTTTTTGTATTTTGCACAGTTTTTTCACTTTGTTTCTTGATTATGGCGAGCACTATCTTTTCAAAGAAATGATCAACTTGAATATACGTAAGAGTCCGATTTTTCACAAAAAGATAGGGAATACACTTATTTGCAAAGGGAAAAAAAGTCCTGTCACTTGTGTCAATCGAAATCCTAGTAAGATAAAATTCCTGTACAATATGCCAATTTGCTCTCAAAATAGCTCAGTACGCTGAGCATATCATCTTCCTCGATTATCGCATAATTATATTACACCTTAATGATCAAGCAGTTTTAAAAGCTTGAATTCTCGTGTTTCCAAATATGTACATTTCATCTCGATTGGTTAAAAAAAGTCTGTCACTTGGAACATTATCACAAACGAATCTTTACTCGACTGGGTCTAATTGTCCCATTATCACATGCATATCGAAGTGGACGGCGTCTTCGCAAAGATGTGACAAGATCACTATTATATCCAATATATCGTTAGAACATAATTCTATTGGAAATAAAGATTCTGGATTTTACAACTTAGCACAATGGTTATAGGCTTGCCAAAATGCTTTTCCCCCAATCTGAGTCTGAAGCATCACCTACGAAACTATGATAAAAGTTCAATTATTTATTTCATGTCCAGGACTAATTTCCTCGAACGATCGATTGACCAATTCCATTTACCAACAGGGAAGTTGTTCTTAGGCGAGTTTTGTCGTAAGTAATAATTGCATTCAGTTTGTCAAATCGGTCGCTTCCCCGCCGGTTAACGCGTTTTTGTTTTTCAGTGCGTGCATTTCACTAAACTCATGCAATGTCATTTGCGTTTTCCCCTCCTTAAATAATGGACGCGTCTTTATGTTAAATTTAATGCATACGTTCAGATTTACACTTCACGTGGAGAAGAATTGATATGAATTAGAAAAACTCCGGTGACTCTGTGCTGTTTGCATGATACAACGGTATTACACTGAAAACCTAACCTCGTCCGTCAATGACCGACTAGCCTTTAAACGCTAGCGTCAAGACGGACTATTTTTAAAGTAGTGCCATTTAGTCGTCAAGACGGACTAGCATACAACTGAATCTCATCTCTCAACTGCGGACGAGCTTTAAAGCTCGTCCGTCAAGCTTTGATTGCTAGTCCATCGACGTGACCGACTAGGTCAATTAAAGTAGCTGGAGGACCCAGATCCATTAGAATGACTGATAGCTTTGATACAAAAAGTGCAATGTCTTTTCAATGTACCTCTCTATTTATTCTGTTCGAGCCATAATCATGTTTGATACATTCTGAAAGCAGGTTGTTTTTCGCTCTGACAATCTGAAGCTTACGAGACATAAACATCTATCATGACAAGTATGCAATCACGAGTACCCGTAGATTCCAAAATTTGCTTTCCATTCTTCAATACAGGCTAATTTGATAGCTGTTACTATAGAACTCAAAACCCGGTATTTTCCTTACAGATTGCTGCGTGAAATTCCCGGCTTAGCAACAACAGTAGAATAGAAAGTTGGATACAATCAACATTCTCAAACAGAAGGGTTTTTTGCTTGATAATCTAGAGCATATACGATAGCCGAATAAACATAAATCGTGACAAGTATGCCATTGTCACGTCGTAGGTTAGAATATTGTTCCATCTTAAGCCGTCCCACTGACGGGAGGATAAGCGCAGGAGTTGCGTATACGAATTTCATCATCCGCAAAAAAACCCAAAAAACAAACAAAACATCCGCAATTCATACGCAAACTCATCTAAAGAGCCAGTGGGGACCGCGCCTTTAAGAATTACAGGCTATTGAGCATACTCGTTACTATAGACCCATGAACCGTTTATTGCTTATAGATTGTTGGTTGATGCGGCTTAGCAACAGCAGTGAATAGAAAGTGGTACAATGATGAATACATGGCATTTGCGAAAAAGGACATCACTATACATGTATAGTTGCATTATCTGTATTAATTCCATTTAAAGAGCAAAACTGCTACGACGCACATGGATATACTCCGTAAAGCTTTTACAGATTTTGATTATAATGGCACCGTACCTCCTTTTCCTGTACATGATGTGTGAGTACTCTTTTTATTCCTTATAGGACTATGGGCATTATCTGCCATCGAAGTCCACCCAGAGACAAATTCGATCGGCGATATTTTTTTACCTGACCAATTCGTAGTTAGTCTTGATCGTTCCGATCGCGCGTTCCAAATGCAGCAATATACATCGCGATCGTAAAAGAAGCTGATGGTGAAATTCATTTTGCACACTACGGTTAACTGCCGCGGCGTGATCTTGTCATTTTCAGAATGATTTTCACCCTGCCAGCGACGAACAATCATCGCTAGCAGCGATTGCCATGAATATTCTCAAAACAAAAATTGGGCTAGGAGGCTTTTTAGAGATTGGTTGTAATATAGTGGTGAATGACTGCAGCGAGCGAGAACAGATCATCGCTATGTCAGCGAGCCGATGAATATTCTCAAACAAACTGGAGGGTATTTAGAGATTTGGTTGTATACAGGTGGTGAATGACAAACCGACTATATCTATTGTTTTTTTTAAGTCTCTGTCTTATGCATTTGAGGTTGATTTGCTACAGGATGGAGACAGAAAGGATGACTATATTATACTGTTTAATATTGTTCCCTTTTAGTCTCTGTTCTATGCATTTTGAGGTTAATTGTAACAGGTGGAGACAAGAAAGGAGACCATACTAATACCAGTTTGAACTACTGGGTCTTTAAGTCTCTTGTCGTATGGAATTTAGAGGTGATTTGTACAGGATGGAGCAGAAAGGAGACCATACTAATACAGTTTACTTACTGGATTTTTAAGTCTCTGTCTATGCATTGGGTTTTGATTTGGTACAGGGAGACAGAAAGGAGGACTATTTATACGTTTATATTGCGTCCTCTTTAGTCGTCTGCATATGGCATTTTTAGGTTGATTTGTACACTGAACAGAAAGGAGGACATACTAATACAGTTGAATACGGGTTTCTTTAAGCTCTGTCTCTGGAATTTAAGGTTGATTTGTACAGGTGGAGACGAAAGAGGAACCATACTAATACAGTTGCACTACTGGATTTCTTTTAAGCTCCTGCTATGCATTTGAGTTTATTTGACAGTGGAGACAGAAAGGAGGACTTACTAATACAGTTGCATACTGGTTTCTTTAGTCTCTGATCTAATGGAATTAGAGTTGATTTGTACAGGTGGAGACAGAAAGGTCGACTATATTATATGTTATATTGGTCCTCTTTTATGTCTCTGGCTATGCATTTTAGGTTGATTTGTACACGTGGAACAGAAGGACATACTAGTACGTTTGAATACTGGTTTCTTAAGTCTCTGTCTATGGATTTAGAGGGATTTGGTACAGGGGAGACGAAGGAGGACAATATACTGTTTATTTCTCTTTATGTCTCTGCCTATGGCATTTTGGGTGATTTGTACACGTGGAACAGAAGGAGACTATACTATACGTTTGAATACTGGGTTTTCTTAAGTCTCTGTCTATGGCATTTTGAGGGTTTTTACACGTGGAACAAAAGGAGACGTATATATAACATGAATATTGTCCTTCTTTATGTCTCTGTCTATGGCATTTTGGTAATTGTCAGGTGAGAGACCAGAAAGGAGGACCTATAACATGTAATACAGTTGAATACTGGGTTTTCTTTAAAGTCTCTGGCTATGATGTCCTCTGGCTATATGATTCAGGTTTTCAATCAGCATGGTACATCTCTGCTCTTT
>CALNVZ010003425.1:34665255-34738195 GCA_940671915.1 Paracentrotus lividus | reverse complement strand
CAAAAACCAGGACTATATAAAACAGTTTGGCTAATAATAGTCTAAGGATATTGAGAGCCAGAGCAGAGAATAACATCAGTAGAAAACTACAGGACTTGTTTGATAGGGACTAGTCATGAAGCCGTAAGAGTGTGCGTTTCTCTGCGTTTTCGCATCTGAGAACAAAGAGAGGGCATTGGAAATCAGCGACCAACCGGGGAACCTTTTCATTATCCGTAAATGTGTGTGGATCGGCAGTGGAGGAAATCATCTTGTCACGTGACTTCGAAAACAGATATAGCCGACTATGCGATGTTCCCGCGATAATGTCGCCTAGTTTTCCATTTCCGCGGGGTTGAAAAATCCACCACGCTCCTGCTCATTATGAAAATCCTTAAAACCAGGGCGCAACATCAATTGGCGATATGTCGCGCTCTTCTAATTTGCAATTACAGCTAGAAAAAAAAAAAAATATTCACCGCTCACGCAATCTGACTCGGCTGAATCAACTTTGGAAAAGGCCCGCATCTGAACTGTGCTGTTTACGATATATTAAAGCAAATGCAACGGCATGTACCCGGTCATATAGTTTCATATTGCATCTATGCGGCCTCGTTTCCAAAACAATTACACATTTTTCCTTTACCCCTAGCGATAGTTGCGTATGTAAACAGTAACCGAATTACCCAGCTGAAAAAATGAAGAGTGATTGTTGAGACAGGATTATTGGCTGCTGGTCCCAAATTAGTTTTATATCTTGCTTAGTACTATATAGTAGGAAAACAATCATAATCATGGATTCTTTACCTTAAGACTTTTCAATAAAATATGTCCCCAACATCAGGGAAAATATCAGTCATAACTAGTAACCAAACATTATCAATTATTTTGGAAAGAACCACAACCTAAAGTTTTCGAATCACTATTGCCTCTAATGAAAGAGTAATAATCGGAACACAAACTGAATCAATTTTGTTGCAACAAGAAAACAGGTGCGGGTTGAGCGTCTAGCTGTCATTTTGCCAAACGAAATTACTACTCCCTCAATTTATTTTTCTCCCTATTATAAGAAAGAAGAGAAATGCGGATCATTGATTGCATGTCAAGCAACTACAATTTAAACAAAGGATCCTCCTTAATTTCCACTGCGTTTGTGTGAAACCGCAACCACCCGTGCCTGTCTTTTAATGGCAACGTGGAAACAAAGTGGCATAAGTCATTTTTAATTAGTATTCTAGCTCTATTGGTGCCGCTCATGTGGCAAAAAAAGTTCATTTTGCACTCCATTTGCTTGCTTTTGTAACAGACAGGGTTAGGCAGTCTGGTAATTCATGTGATGGTTTTGATGAGTAACGTACAAAACTTGATTCCTCTTGCTATTTGATGATTAAGAAAATATTGCAATTTTCTCCAAAACAATTAACTACAACACAAAACATATTCAAATAGATTTAATTTTCTATTATCTACAAGATATGGAAAACATGCAACTTAATGCTCATTCATGTACCACCTCTTCCCCTTCCAATCCTCCTAGCCATCGTGGGAGAGAGAGAGAGAGAGAGAGACATAGTGGGTGGGGAAAATATAAAAGCAATAATCATGTACACTTGAAGGGTTAAATTTGACAATGACAACAGAGTTATATCAACACATCAGGATCGGACATCGGAAGATTAATGATGTGTTGATACAGCTCTGCTGTCATTGTCATTTTGACCCTTCATGTGTACATGATTATTGTTTTTATAAGCACATTAACCGGAATCCTGATCAATCGGTGCCTTCGAAATGGAATATTTTCAGAGGACTAACGAATAAAACCGAACGAGGCTGAGAATGCCTCGTGGCATTGCACGCACTTATTGATAGACCAAATGTGTATTACACGCCACAAATGGGGACATTGCCAAGTTGATCGATTTTCGTAATGTTTATTATTCTTAAATTCTATTTTGAGTGCTGGTGCAAAATGTAAGATACGCGACATTATAGAATTTGCTTTATATATTATTTTATATATTATCATATCCCTAAAGTGTGGTGGGATGGCTAACCCTGGGAGAAGTCACTTTGAGTCATTTGAGCAACCATCCTATAGTATATTATGTTTCAGTTCACAGATAGCGTTATTTTTTTTCACATGGATTAATGCTAGTGACGCGAAAAATTATGTCTTGCCAAATCAATTTATAAATTGTGTGTATTTACAACGATAGTAACAATCCCATTAAATTATGAAAATTGAAATTTAATTCTAATAATAAATATAGGCGCCACTTTTCTTTTACATTACTTGTATCTGAAAGAAAAGAATATTGGATTAGAGGCGCGACTTTGGGATTCTGAAGTGGCTCTCAAAAACAAGTGTATACGCCGAAAATGCAAAAGCAGGTAGGCCTACAACAAAAAGTCATGATGATGCAAGCCATGGCGGCGACTCCTGGGCCCCGTGCCCCCATTATTTGATAATTGCCATAATGTTAACTAATTGTGCCTCCTGTATTAATTCCTGTCTTCTGATTTATATCATCATAATAAAATGTTTATTTATTTTTTTTTATTTTTTTATTTTATTTTTTTTGCTCAAATTCTTGTGACAAAATGCGTGTTTTTAATCGTATCTTTATAATGTCTTCTCATATTTCAGATTTGACGTCTCTGACAACCTCGTCCGTCATGCTAGTCTGTCAAGACAGCAGCAAGAACATCGCGGCAGAAATGCGCGACGGACTAGCTTTTACACCATGACCGACTAGCTGTAAAGCTAGTCCTGCTCAAAAGCTCGTCAGTCTGGGCATCACTACGACTAGCTTTTAGGCTAGTCCGTCAAACTAGTCGGTCACGACGGACGAGCTTTAAAATTAGTCCGTCGTGACCGACGAGCATTAAAACTAGTCCGTCTTGACGGACTAACTTGACGGACTAGCTTTCAAGCTAGTCCGTAGAGACGGACGAGTTTTAAAGCTAGTCCGTAATAACCGGGTTGTGTTGAAGGAAAACTAGTCCGTCGTGACCGACTAGCTTTAAAGCTAGTCAGTCTGGGCATCACTACGACTAGCTTTAAAGCTAGTCGGTCTACCCGTTTAGGTTTTCAGTGTACAAGTGAATGTTTCGAAGAAGCGAACATTGCACACTGTTGTCTGTGTGGGTGTGCGTGCGTGAGTGTTCGTGTACGTGTGAGCATGTGTTTCTGTGTGTGCGTGCGTGAGTGTGCAATTGAGGGTACGTGTGTGTGTGTGTGTGTGTGTTTGTTGAGTGCAAAGGGGTAGTACTGAGACTGTGCATGATATAAATTTCATGGAAAACATACTGGGATACCCTTTTCCCTAATAAATTATAAAAAACTTGCTTTGTTTGTGGCATCGTGTAGAACTTTCAACATTATATCATGCTCCCTTCCTGCTTCTATATTGGCAAACACGAAGTCAGGCCATTGTGCTGGATTCTTCGCCCGAGCCGCTGTCAACTCGCCCATTCTTTTTAAAGGAATGAATCATAAACATAAAATAATAAATCGGACATATTGAACTGTTGAAGGATAGATAATCCTAAATAAAGGGACCTTGATATGAATAAAGGACCGTAAAAGTCATTATTAACATAATTCAAATTGAGATAATATTATCTTCGAATGTAGAACTCATAGAATAACGAAAAAATAAAACTATTCTGAAAGAATAAAACTAAGGAGCGTAACCCCCCTTTAAAAAATAAAAATTAATAAACAATACAAAATAGCCCCAAAGTACTATAATTTATATCAATGGAGATTACATCGTGAAGTCATTATAACATAAGGTCTAAGATAATTTTAATTCCCCTCTCGGTTCATGAAAAAAAAAATCATAGACCAAACTTGTATTTATGTACTAAAATCTGTAGGGTTATTAAACACCACAAGTATACTCGCTTTCTACAAGAAAGTTTTCTTACTTACATAAACATTAATGTAAATAATAAGGCAAAAATATTGAGTGATTCCTTACCGTTTCACAGCTCTTACATATTCGTTTCCATCATCTTCCTGTGCGTTGGTAGCGTGTCCCATTGCAGTCTCTAATGGAACGATAAAATGATACTGATATATCAATATTCTGCACTTGAAACATTTAAAATGATAAAATTATACTGGTATATCAATATTCTTCACCTTAAATGATAGCATTTAACATTTAGAGGACTATCGTTTAATCTGATTACATCCTAAAGAAAAGATGAAACTCCCCCAGGCATATTGCCTTTGTCCCTCGTTGACTATCACTCCTAGAACTCAGGGGGGGGGGGGCATTTCATCAAAGGACTTGTCGGACGTTTTATCCGACAAATTTGCTCTCAGCCAATCAGATGCAAGCATTTCAGTAGCTTATAACAGTTTGTCGGATAAAACGTCCGACAAGTCCTTTGATGAAATGCCCCCAGGTGATCATAGCTTTTCCCATGCAAGTCTCGCTTCCTCTGGAACAGTATTCCTTTTCTTGTCAGCCATGCTTCTTCTGTCATTTCATTCAAACAACTGCCTACAAATATATTTTCATCTTGTAACTGTATCTCTTACCGTAGGGGAGACCGGGTATGGACGTTACAAAATTCACATTTTGGGCCAGATAATTCTAATGAAAGAACTCACGCACTCCATATTGGGTCTGTAGTTAGCCTATTATGTTGGCTAAAACCTGAGGCATATAAAACTTGAAAACATGTAAACACTAATTAACTACAGCTTAATTAGTGAAGACATTTTTTTTGTAACAACCTACCCGTTACGGGGTAGGTTGTTACACCATACGGGGTCAATTGTTACAATATGTACACATACGGGGTAAGTTGACAATGTGTAAATCTCTTATACCATACTTCAATTTCAACTTTCCAGTTTCTTGACATCGTTAACAGTAGATCAAGTAGAGCTCTAGAATAGACAAAAGTAATAATAGAAAATAAAAATATTAACACCTGAAAATCGAGACAAGATGTAATTTTACATATGTAATGTAATTGGGGTAAGTTGTTACATCAACATGGGGTAGGTTGTTGTAACAACCTACCCCATGAGTGATTTTACACACAGAAATCAACTGTAGCACAGTCATTAGGCAGAAATACAGGGCATGGCTAGGGGGTATATTAGTGACATACATGTACTATATTTACAATACCAGACTATCATCATGTGCCTTCAGTTGTAAGAACTATTACAAATTTCAATTTTTGTCAAAAATTTACTTTGAACTGTAAAAAATGGTTTTTGTTGATTTACTTTTTAATAAAACAACGGAGAAACCTCACGACCGGCAGTTCATCACAGCTATGTGTAGGCTGTATATAGATGCCAGTTAGCACATCCTCTCTTGTTCCATCGTAGCACACTGAGAACTGTAACAACTGACCCGTGTAACTTCCATACCCGGTCTCCCCTACTACTTGTACTCGTATGTTACTGAAAACCATTATCATGTTAATGATACACGTACTTATGTAGTAATGAAATAATCAGCGTTGGTTTACGTGATGGGACGAACTCCCGAACTATCACTTCCAAATCCGATGAATACACAAAATATCGATGAATAATGTAGTTTATTAGTGAATGGATATACGAATATCTGTGTTCTTACCGGCATTGGCCAACTTTAGAGGCAGATATTTTTGCAATACGTTAATTTGATTTAGAACATTAAGAAGTAAAGGAAAACCGCTTGGTAAGCCCTTAAAGCTAATCTAGTGTTGTAGTCATGAGATTTAATTTTGAAAGAAACTGTCTCAAAGTGATGGGAAAGGTTGATAACAATGCATCTAAGAAATGTTTATTGATGTGAGGTTTTGAAAGCAAGAAAAGTATAAGAAATTTACCAAATTATTCTGAGAGTAACATGCACTACACTAAAAAATGCATGTATGGGACTACATGTACATGTGCTTACATGTTCGGGACCCGAACATATTAGCTTTTTATGTCATATTATCACTATGCGGGCATTTGAAGAGCAATCCTTTTCAGTGGAGCTTTCTACCATAAAATTCTTCCTAAATACCTTGAAAATATTTTGAAAGCTCACAATTATTTTGTTAACCCATATGGTTCACCTTTCCCACTACACTAGATTCTCTTTAATGTTAACATACCGCATATGATATCCAACACACAGTGTGTGACCATAGGGAATATGTTGATTGTCTCAGAAGTATCTGCATATTTTTCAAGTTTCTTGGTCAAAATGGCGGTGTGTTCATCGAATACCTCGACGAAACTCTTGAGGATGGAAAAGTGGAATGTCGGGGTGAGAAGTTTCCTTCGGTGAAACCATTTCTGTCCAGTGCTGCAAGAAAAAGCATTAATTATCTACAATGATGTAAAAACGAACAATGTTGTTGGAAGACGTTACAGAAGGCCAAAATTATTTCTCGCCCTAATTTCGTTTTTGATAAACATATATACAGTCAGTCATTATTCTTTCGTCCCGTTGCAAGTGCCGTCACGAATTAATGGATTGTGGGTCTATATTAACTTTCAGACAGATTGTCGTAAAATGACTCGGCTGATTCCATGACTTTAGCCCCTGCGATAAATTAGTATTGCTTCTCCGTCAATCCCGAATGCTTAAATTGTATATGACAAAATTTAGCCCAGGGTGCCCCGGTTTTACACAATGCTAACCAAAACTTAAAAACCCTATCACAGCATGTAAAACCCTATAGCCTCACATCTTAAAGGGAATCAGGTAAGGGCAAAAGTCGCCGAAGAAAATGTCGTGACACCCATTCAGAGACACTGCTAGGCCCTAAATTCATTTTCTGCATTCCGTAGGCCTACACAACAAATAATTTGAGAGTGTTAAAAAAGAATGCGAAAAAAGAGCATTTTTTTTTTTTTTTTTTTTTTTTTTGAGGGGGGGGGGTATTACCGCATACAGAACCCCATCAAAAAAAAAAATTGATAGTAACAAGTTATAATTGTACAACTAAGTCAAGCCATTAAGAAATGCATAGGAAGTTCCTTTCTTCATAGCGACATTTATACATATCAATTCTAGTTGTAAACTCTAAGGGGAAGAGGGCGCTATCACTCTACAGCAAAGCGAACGCGGCCATAGACTTTTCTGTATTTTGCACAGTTTTTCACTTTGTTTTCTTGATTATGGCGAGCAACTAATCTTTTCAAAGAAAGAAATGATCAACTTGGAATAAGTACGCTAAGAGTCCGAATTTTTCAAAAATAGCGAATAACTTATTGCAAAGGGAAAAAAAAAGTTCCTGTCACTTGTGGTCAATTCGCGAATCCTAGTAAGATCAAAATCCTGTACAATATGGCCAATTTTGCCTCTCAAAATAGCTCATACGCTGCATAGTCAACTTCCTCTGATTACGCATAATTATATTACACCTTAATGATCAAGCAGTTTTTAAAAGCTTGAATTCTCAGCTTTCCAAATATGGTACATTCATCTCGATTGGTTTAAAAAAAAGTCCTGTTCACTTTGAACATTATCACAAAACGAATCTTTACTCGCATGGGTCAATATTTCCGCATATTACATGCATATCGAATGTGGACGGCGTCTTCGCAAGATGTGACAAGATCACTATTTTATATCAATACATCGTTAGGAACATCAATCTATGTGAAATAAAGATTCTGATTTACAACTTTAGCACAATGGTGTTATAGGCTTGCCAAAATGTCTTTTTCCCCAATCTGGTCTGAAGCATCTACCTACGAAAACTATGATAAAAGTTCAATTATTTATTTCATGTCCAGGACTAATTTCCTCGAACGGATCGACTGACAATTCCATTTTACCGACAAAGAAGTTTTCTTAGGCGAGTTTTTGTGCGCTAAGTAATAATTGCATGCAGTTGTCAATCGGTCGCTTCCCGCCGTTAGCGCGGGTTTTGTTTTTCAGCTGCGTTGCCATTTCCACTAAACTCATGAATGTAATGTTGCGTTTCCCACTCCTCAAATAATGGACGCGTCTTTATGTTAAGATTTAATATCATACGTTAGATTTACATTTCACGTGGAGTAGAATTGATATGTTTTCCCACCTCGTCTAAACACATGATCGGTGTCTCAATCTGGTAAAAGCGAAACGGAAAAATAAATATATACTGTAAGTGGAAGGAAATAAGAGGAAACTGGAATTATTTCGTTTGAGAGAGCTTCCCTATTCACAAAACTGAACTGACTTAAATTTTCTTCACGACCCCCCATGGTTACAGGAAAAGAAAACTGTGACTTGCAATTTCATTTCAAAGTGACCTTCATAAGTATCTTCTGCTTCTACATTAAAAGCCATACGAGTGAGTAAATATAAAGCATGAGTATAGGTATGAACTTGGATCATAAACATATGAGCAGATTAGGAAGACAAATATTTGTTCATAACATGTCTGAGAAGGGGTGGAGCAGCGAAGTTGGAAACGGTACAGTGAAGGGCACTTTCGACCACAATTTTACCGAACGCAAAATGTCTTTATCAAACAGGTGGCACTAATAATTATAGACCCAACTTTTTCAATTTGAATTACTTGCGCTGTCTAAAAAAAAACCAAAGTGGGGCTTGGAAGAAGCTTAAACAGTCCTTTTTGTTGTTGTTGTAGAAATCGTCGGCTTGGAGCCAGAAGGGCGCTATAACAGATCAAGGATGTTCCGTTGGGAGCCAGAAGGGCGCTATTACCATTAACTTTGTACAGTAATAGCACCCTTCTGGCTCTCAACGGAACATCTATAAGATGCAATAACGCCCTTATGGCTCCCAACAGACGAAATGGCTCTTTTAGAGGCGCTTTTCAGTGTTGTAAAGGGGCACTGTTGGCATACAATAAAAAGTGCTGGCACAGAGCTCCCCTGCCCCATCCCCGGCTCCACCACCCCTGTCTCAGTAGAAGTAATTTTTTTTTTCATGAGTCATCTTACCTCGTTAACAATCCAAGTCCAAGCCAAGGTTCCAGAAACTTATAAATGTAACCCTTTTTAATGTGTCGAGTGCTGCTCAATATTACCTGAATGTTAAAGACAGGACGTTGCCCGAGTCAAAACAATGTGCAATTCAGCAATGAATTGTGGATATGATGTTGATTTTATAGATTAAATAAACCATTTTCATAACGCTATTTACAATAAAAAAATCAATAAGCATTTTAGCAAGCAGTGATAGACAAAAATTGTACGATAGAAGATAAAATTAAACGCACAGTAAGATGATTGTCATTAACATTATCAATTTGATAAATCTCTTAGATATTTAAACAATATAGCAACAGTGTAATTTAGTGCAAACCTCGATATAGTTGTGCAGCAATATTATTAGGTTATTCACACGAAGCGCCGGGTAAAGTTATGTCGGTTTATTATGTGTTCTAACTGTACATAAATTATATCTAAGTGACCCTTAAAAATAAGTTTGTTTCCCTTAACAAAATTCATGTAAGCATAACAAATCATTGTTATATACCTCCATATATTTGGCCCCATATATAAACAGTATTGGAGAAGGCCCGCCCCACATCCTAATGAGTCCACCGCTTTTGGCACGATACTCATTTAGAATAGATTGCATATTGACAAAGAATTCTGTTAAAAAGAAATAAAACAAGATTGACAAGGTAAAGACAAAATAATACATTAAAAAAAATATTAAAAAAAATTATATATTGGTACTTGGAGAAAATTAATATATTTATATATCGAGAAAGTGCAGAGCAGTTATCATTTTTGACAATAAAGTGATTATCATTTTCCTATTGTCTATGGCAATACCCAAAATTAGTTCAGGTTGACGTCTCTCTGAAGGTTTTACCAGTGACCATTGCCACCACAACCATTTTTACCACCATCCATCACCGACACCACCGTCACCACCAACACCATGAAATCCACAATCACCCCATTTGTCACCACCACCACCACCAACTCCAACACCATTATTACCAACACAATTACCACTATCTCCCCGCCTCCACCACAATCACTCGATCACCACCATCATCATCACCACCACCATCATCATCATCACCACCACCAACAACACCAACACCACCATCATCATCATCATCACCATCCTCACCACCACCATCATCGCCACCACCAACAAACCCATCACCTTTCACTGGACTGTCCCCCTCACCAAACGTACCACCACCCCTTGCATTTTGATTACCTCTTTGTTCGCTCTTGTAATCAAAAGCATTTCCAATGATGGGGTAAGCTCGTGGTCCTTGGAATCTACTGATGAGGACAGCGATTCGGATGACCTTGGCGAGAAGAAAGGTAATGACACCGGAGATGATAAGGAGAATGACTGGGAGGACGACACCGTAGTCCATCATGGCGAAACTATCAACTGTTTACAATCCCTGGTGGTAAGCTGGCAAAGGCTGTCTCTAAACAGGGAATTAACACTAAACGTTTTCCTACATTTCATTGCACATTTTAAGAATCGGAAAAATGAAAAACGATGTTTTGTCTGTAATTGACATTATGACGTCTTAACATAACGCTTCCACACAACGTTGTCAAACAACGTTTTTTCGTTTCACATAACGTATTCACACATGTCAATAGGCCTACTAAATAATGACAATACAATAAAAATAAATATTGCTGAAGTGCATGACCTGATCCAATAATTAATTTCAAACGGAACACTCTTCCGGTTGAAAAATACCTGAAGTGAAATTAGTATTACGACATGCACACTCATAATAATTACACAACACAAATTCAAGAATCAGTAGGCCTACATTAATACTTCAAACTCCTATATAAAAACTTCAAATAATCTGAACAAGATTCCATACTTAGCTGTGGCTAGCTGGAGTCAAGCTGGAAACCCTTCTTGTAGACTGTTCTCCTTTGTAGAGAGACAGATAGGTCTAGCTGGTGTATAAAAGTGCATAGATTTTTTTTTCCATCGACCTTTATACATGGTTCTATGTTTGCTCAGCATATAACTTAAGTAATTTTATCATCGTCACAAGATGTGTATATATGTCTACATACACCTAAGGTTTCCATAATGTTTTAACATTAAAATTGGCTTTGAGCCAGCATCAAATGTAAATTTTGTCTCGACATTTCATGAAGGTCACAATAACCTCGAACTTCAGCAGGAATCTGTGGCGATATCTGTAAAGCCTACGTGATGATATGTATTGAACGTAGGCTAGCTAGCAAAACATTAATGTGACCTCCCAGGCACGGGGTCAGAGGAGTGCAACATCATGGCGAAGTTCACATAATAAACGTGACTGTAAACCTGCAACAACTCCCGTCTCTACCTCCATCATTCTGATAATACAGAATCGAATCTGGGTCAACCATGACCATTCAACAGTACAACATCCTTTTTTAAATTTTTTTTATTAATTATTTGTTTTATATATATCTCATTTATGCCTCAAAATAAAATCCAGAAAATTCGGTGTAAATATTGTACTTTTTCACAGTTGAGTACGAAACCTACATAAAGTTATAGCGTAAAATGGATTTTCTTGATTTTAGAAAACTAATCATATCTCATGATTTACACTACACCCCCCCCCCCCAAAAAAAAAAAAAAAAAAAAAAAAAAAAAAAAAAATCGAACATTACCAGCATATAATAAAACTTGTTACCCATTGGTACTATTTTATTTGATCCACACTTAGTATTTCGCATCTTAGCCAGGGTACACTGGTGACGTTTTTCTTCAGAACTCCCAGGTTAGGTTTAGGAATATGGTTTGGAATGACGTTAGATAAAGGAATTTGAACATGTTTGAGTGCTGACTTGGAAGAAAGGGGCATGGCTGGATTTTTTTTAGGTATTTGAAAAGGTATTTCAAATGAGAATTGTCTTTTGTCTTAAGAGCAAAAAAGGTCACTAATTAGGAGCCTTTTTGCTCCTACGTGCGTTGATGTGACTATTGGTAGTTTTAAAAGCAGCAATAATAATAAACACCCACAAAAATTGTTTAATTAGCAGTCATTGGAATAGGCAGGGAGAAACATTA
The DNA here is from genome assembly GCA_940671915.1 of Paracentrotus lividus. Lineage (NCBI taxonomy): Eukaryota > Metazoa > Echinodermata > Echinoidea > Camarodonta > Echinidae > Paracentrotus > Paracentrotus lividus. The sequence goes on along the minus strand of CALNVZ010003425.1, from coordinate 34,726,223 downwards.
TTTTTTTAAATTTTAAACAGGAATCATTTTTAATTTGGAATTAGCAGTCATTGAATTGGCAGTGAGAAACAGAAGTTTTATTTTAAACAGAAATCATTTTCATTTGGTTTGGTTCCATATCATACACAATGTCAACAGCATATAAAGTTCAAATCTCGAAATGATCTAAGCCAATACACAAATATCTCCTCGTTTTTATTTACACTTATAAATTTACTCTGTCACTTCAATTTAGCATAAAGGTCATGCATCTAACGAAAACAAAATTCAAAGTTTGAATGTTTTCGAGAGTCTACAAAAAAGCTTACCAATTTATATGATCAATCATTTGAATTAACACCAATGTATTCTAATACACTACGTAATCGATATATCCAATAGTAACTTCTTTTGTTAGTTGTTGTTGTTGTTGTTTTTTTTTGACAGATTAATACATTTTTATCATCTGTAAAACTGAATAGTACAGGTATATAATTATTGTTGTAGTGCTTTTTCTGTTGAATAGAATGAGGGGAAACATATTCAAATTATCGATCATGCAATTTATTAAAAATTAAAAAAATTTGATTCCCCACCCACACGTACGTTTCTCGCCTATTGGTTATGTGTTCTCCTGGCCGCGTATTTTTTTTTTTTTTACACCACTGTTCTGCCATTTATTCAAAATATCCCAACGAAACTGCCGGCGAGCGAGTCTAATCTACTTCAAATTATTTCGCGCGAGAGCTCCTCTGCATACATGTACGTACTTATAGGTTCTAGCTACACCATTATGAGCTACACACACAGAGAAAATATAGTAAACAAGATACACATCATATCACACGTATTGATAAATTGCTGTATTCCAAGTGTGATTTATATGGAGGATTATTATAAGAGGGAAGTAACAAGAAATGAACTTTATAAATATGTTATTTATTCTTTTTGTTCATTATTTACCTACCTGCAGAGATGTGTAAAGCATTTATGTTGGTGCATGTTTGTGTTATTCTAGAGATTGCGATGGATATGAAATTAATTGTAAAGGTAGTGGGAGCAGGATTTTGAATAAGTCGAAAATTAGATAATTATAGTTTTCACATTTTTGAGTATTTTTGCCACGTTTCGGTGGTTTTCAAGTCATCTCGCCACTATTACAGCGCCGATATTTTGAAAACAAGCACATAATTATGGACCCCCATTTTTTAATGTTCCTACTCTTTTAGTTTTTATTCCTCTACAACTTGGCAAAATGAAATTGACATGGATTTTGAATGTTCGAGAGCATGATTTTGAATCAAGTGTATAATATAGGTTGGATTCTCAGACTTGTTTGACGTTTTCAGCGCGTTTTTGTGGTTTTCAAGCCAATTCGCAACTATTCGGGCTCCGATAGCTTAAAACGAGCACATGGACCACCTTTTTCGAATGTTTCTACCCATTAAGTATGTATTCCTCCACAACTTTGCAAATATTCATGACAATGACATGGATTTTGAATGTTTGGGAGCATAATTTTGAATCAAGTGTAATTTAGAGTGGAAAATCACGCTTTTTGGACGTTTTCAGCGTGTTTTTGTGACTTTTCAAGCCGATTTGCGAGTATTCGGGCGCTGATAGTTCAAAAACGAGCACAAACATTGAAACCCCCCCTTTTTTTTTCTTTTTTTTAATTTCTACATATTTATGATGAATCCCTCTACAACTTTGCAAAATTTGATTAGACTGTCATGATTTTTAAAAAAAGTGCACCTTAAACTATACTTTTTTTTTTCTTATAGATTCCAAGCCTCTATTCAGTATGGTTTTTGCCATACATGACGAGATGCGCTTTTTTTTAACCAAAGTAACTCTGTGCAAAATTTGGTGAAAATGACATGGACTTCGCACGGTTTCGGACGTTGCACAGTTGAAACGAAGTCCATGTCATTTTCACCAAATTTTGCACGGAGTTACTTCGGTATCTATGTACATGTATGCCAAAAATAATATAGGTTCACGTGCTTGATTTTTTTTTTGCTACGGGACTTTGAAGTTGCCATATTTGAATGGCATGGATAGTTATTTAAGAAATTGGCCTCTGTTAGAATCATGATTGCAACAAACAAGTTAAAATCGTCATTACTTTTTCAAAACCGTATCAAACCTTATCAAACCTTCCCGATTTGTTACGAAGTTTATACCAAAGATGGGGACATTGTTTAAACTGGCACATTTGTACTTATTTTCGAGCCAACAGCGCCCTCATCTTAGAGGCTTGGAATCTACAAGAAAATAAAATAAGTATAGTTTAAGGTGCACTTTTTTTAGAAATCCATGACAGTCTCATCAAAATTTGCAAAGTTGTAGAGAGATTCATCATAAATATGTAGAAACTTTAAAAAAAGGGGGGGTCCATTTGCTCGTTTTCGAACTATCGGCGCCAGAATACTTGCGAATCTGCTTTAAAAGTCACAAAAACGCGCCAAAAACGTCCAAAAAGCGAGAAAATCCACTCTAAATTACACTTGATTCAAAATTATGCTCCCAAACATTCAAAATCCATGTCATTTTCATAAAAATGTGCAAACTTGTATAGCAATACATACTCAATGGGTAGAAACATTCAAAACGGGGGTCCATGTCCTCGTTTTTAAGCTATCGGAGCCCGAATAGTTGCGAATTGGCTTGAAAACCACAAAAACGCGCCAAAAACGTCAAACAAGTCTGAGAATCCAATTTATATTACACTAGTCTTGATTGAAAATCATGCGAGTCGACTTGAAAATGCGCTCACATTTTTAATTGAATACATTAGCTTGATCGTGAAAAAAAAAAAAATTAACAGTATCTGTTCTTAAAATTTACTGTATTTAGGCCTCCCTCCCCCACACGCTTAGCTCAGTCAAGCAGCTGATCGAGGGAAATGTAGATTTAAAAAAATAATAATAAAAATCCCCCCTATTAGAGAATGCTGGATCCGCCCCTGAAGTATTATGCTTTGTCTAAATAAAAGTATATGAAAAAGGGATAGGCCTACACGCAACATCATTGCATTCACTGCTTTAGGTGTATAATATGAAAGTAATTCACACTGGGTTTAAATTGGTTTCAGAAATGCGGAAAGAATAAACGAAAAACATCAGTGAAGGCTTGAAGAAAATCGACAAAAAGAATAACGAAGTTATGAATATTTAAAATTTTGATTCTGTGACTTAACTTGCGAGGTGCTCTCCTATGTTTTATGTAATGTAAATTCAATAAAGTGTCCTTTTTCAGAAGAATAGTTATTTATCATTTCATCTGTGCGGTCGATATAATCATCAAACATAATTATGTTCATACATGCCTCTATCAAATTGACCAATTCATTTATCAAGAACCATAAAAAAAAAAAATTATTATTATTATTTTTTTTAATCGAATTTGCATACACAAGTCATCACAGGGGAGATCGAGCTGCTCGCATGCTTGAATTCACATTATCAAAACTTTGAGTATCATAACTTCCAAAGAGAAAGAAATACAATTGAAAGATGATTTAAACAAATGATGAACAGGTTAATCGAAGAAATACACACGTCAAACAACATGAATAACTATTATAATCGAGTGGAGAGAGAGAAGGGGGTGGGATGCAATGATAGTGAAGAAATGCAAGGTAATGAGAAGATAAGGCGAAGAGAGAGAGAGAGAGAGAGAGATAGAGAGAGAGAGCTAGAGAGAGTGTTGCTGACAAAAGACCGATGCGACAGGAGATTCACCGTCTGCAAGTCCAAAGTCCAGTTTTTCTAATTAGACTGCAAGTCCAAACCCTCACTTAGTATTTATGCACATTAGTATTTATGGAAGCGAGACTGCACTGTACTATAGATACTCGTGTATTCTGTGCTTATTTCTACCTCCATATTTTTACTGATCTGACATCCTCAGAGACTTGACATTTGCATAATCCGAGGCTTTGGGCAGGTAATGAGTTCGGCTATCAAAATATAGTTTGTGTTTGCAGACTAGCGCAAAGCCACTCAGATTTCCAAGATTCGCTGCGTGCGTCGACTAGACTCGCTCGCGAGCAGTTTCGTTGGCTTATTTTGAATAAATGGCAGAACAGTGGTGTAAAAAAAAAAAATACGCGCCCCGCGTCTAGCAAAAAAAAAAAAAAAAGGAAAAGAAAAAAAAAAGAGAAAAAAAAATAATAAAGCGGAGTAAAAATAGACGAGCGAGCCGACTTACCCCCAACCTTACCCCTATAGCTGATACATGATGACCTCTTTGATGACCGAAGGCCAAAAAAAAAATGAACTTGCTGTTGTGAGTGTGGTAGCAAGTTGTTGTTGTTGTCCAGCTTAGATAGAGTCGTATGTAGGTTTATAATCGCCTTTTTAAATCCTTATAATTATGAAGTTATCAGGTTGTCGCCACAACGATCGCCGCCTGTGGGACAGGCCCTTTAGCAAAGTGAGATACCACCATATGCTACAGTCATACACACACTTACGTAGAGTTACGTCCGGTTGCGGCCAAAAATTATTTTCTTTTCTGCGGATCCCCACGGATGCCTACCCGTCATAGTCAGCACTGGAAATATTGACAATATCGTTCATCCAGTAAAACAAAAAACTACATAAGAAATGATAGAATAGAAGAAGAAATAAGATTAAAACAACACAAACGTATCTAATAGTATACGTTAGTGTCTGTGTGACTGCAGCATTAAGTAACATGGTCCGACTATTGGAATTGTAATATGTAACAATAATAATAGCAATAAAAATGATGTTTTAATTAGCAGTTATTGAAATTGTTAATTCAAATCAATTTTCAAATTTATCTTAATTCAGATAGAAACCATGTTCATTTCATTTGGTTCCATATCTTACACGATGTCAATAGTAAGTAGACTATATTAGACAATACAATAAATTTCAAATCTCAAAATGATCTCAACCAATACACAAACATCTCCTCCCTATTATAGACATATATAAGTTTACTCTGTAACTTAAGGTTCGATTAATTTCGAAAATCTACAAATAAGCTTACCAATTTATATGGCCAATCATATGAAATAACACTCAATATACATCATGTACATAATATAACTCGAGTGTATTCGACTTTTTTTTTAAAGTATGTTTTTATTTCTTCCAAACAATACAACATAACAAACGATAAACGTACATTGTATTTATACTACAGAGATAATTGTTCATAAACAAATCATAATATCAATTATATCACTGTGCATTTTACAATGCAGCAATGTACAACACAATTTATACACCGTTAAGGCACATAAAACATTAGATTTTTAAAAAAGAGGAAGAATTATATATATAAAAGAAAATAGACTACGTAATCGATATATACTGCAGGTGCTGAAGTTATCATAGTTATCAGGGAATATAATTATTTAGGAGTCATATTTCTCCATAAACTGTTTTCATGTTTCAATTATCCTTGTGGCAAATTAGAAATGACCTTAAAGTTAGCACTAAGATGGAAAACAAATATTAAAAAAGAATGTTTGACAAAAATCTGGCAATGAATGAAATATAACATACAGTTTCCCCTAAAATTATTTGTACACTTTGAAAATATGGAATTAAATAAATCGATGTTGGTTTGAAATTTTAATTACTATTTATATCAAATAGTAGGTAATGTCACTATCACCTAAACACTGAATCTCAAATGTTCCGTCAATCTCGGAAGTTCTAGGCCGCCATTTGCAATTCTCATGGCCCAAAAATTATTTGTACACTTCAGAAGATGGGTTTTGAAAGGAGTGTTTAAAGATTTGGGATGTCTTTTTTGGCTTCCAGGGCAGCCATCAACCTTCTTGGCATACTGTCGACCAATTTAGCACTCATTTCGCCGCCAATACCATTCCAAGTTGCTGGAGCGTGTCCTGGAGGTGCCAAATGTTGGATGGTCAGTCTAGAGGGCGCTGTCACTTCAGATCACCTCTCATGTGCTAAATGGGGATTAAATCTGGGCTGTGAGGTGCCCTTTCTTGCAGCTTAACATGTTTCTGTTGCAATATTGCTTTAATATGGTTTGCTGTTTACTTGGGATCATTGTTGTGTTGGACCGTATATTGACGACCATTCAGACTTGAAGCAGATGGGAGCATCTGAGCTATTCTGAAGGGCAAGAATATCCTCATGGCTTCACAGCATTCATAATGCTATGTTATGAAATGTATCTCTCCAAATCTAATGCCACACAACTCCAAATCATGAAACATCCTTCACTGTGCTTCACTGTTGGCTCCAAGCATGACTGACTGAAAGCTTCCTACAAGACACACATGTTCCCGTGTACCATATCCTATAAGTTTTGCACTACTTAGGTCTTGGGACACAGTGCTAGAAATCCGCAGGCTTGTTCACATTTTGTTTTGCAAAAGCATGACGCTTCTTTGTTACTGTCCCTTACATTTGTCTTCTTTCTTACCAATTATTCCACTTATAGTCATGTTGCCATTTAGCCTGTTGCAGACACTTTTGAGGGCACCCAGTCATTCCTCAGCCTCTGTCATTTGTCTGTGGCCTTGGATGCAATTTTCTTTGGTCGCAAATTGCAATATTTCATTGCTTACTGTCTGTCTATCAATATCATCATGAAAACTGTTGTCCATGAGACTATTTTTGCCTCTTAGAGGCTCCCACTTGCGTAAAGGCTGATTGGTCTTTAAGTTGTTTTTCAACATGACATGGACCCCGAGCATGCAGCGAAGCATATTAAAGCATTATTTTAGCAGAAACTTGTTAAGAAGCTAGAAAAGGCACCTCAGATTGCAGATTTGATCCCCATTTAGCACATGAGGGTGATCTGAAGCGACAGCGCCCTCAAGACTGACCCTCAAACCTCCAGCAGCTCCAGGACACGCTCCAGCGAACTTGAAATTGTATTGGCAGTGAAATGAGTGCTAAATTGGTCCAAGGAGGTTGATGACTGCCCTGGAAGCCAAAGAAAGCCCCCCGAAATTTTAAACACTCCTTTAAAAACCCATCTTCTGAAGTGTACAAATAATTTTTGGGCCATGAAAATTGCAAATGGCGGTCTAGAACTTTCGAGACTGACGGAACATTTGAGATTTAGGGTTCAGATGATAGTGACATTACCTACCATCTGATATAAATAGTAAATGAAATTTCAAACCAACATCGATTTGTTTAATTTCATTTTTTCAAAGTGTACAAATAATTTTTTGGGACACTGTATAAACGCATTTGAAGAATTTGAAGAAATACACGCATTAGCTCTGTTGCAATAATAGTGATCTGTATATTGCAAAGAAATATCGCACAAACAATACAGTTTAAAAATATATCTCCGATAGTAAATGTCGTTATAACGCAGTATGAATTGAACTAAATTGAATTGAATTTATTAAACTTCACCAGCAGACCAGTAAAATGTACATGGTATTTTGTCAACATTACAAAAGAGAGAGAGAGAAAAAAAAAACCGTAATTGTATAGATAACTTTTAAGGATTAATTGGTAACATATCGAATATAAAGTGTCATAATTCAGTTTTAATAATCCATTGACATAAGATATACAAATAGTATGAACAATACAACGTTATCCACATTTCATATCTTTTGTATACATTGAAATCCCGGAATGTTCAACATTTATATTTATAAACACAAATGGCAAATTTCATTCTTATATTACAAGTATAGTTAACGTTGAAGAAAAACCTGGAAAACAGTTTTCAATGTTACTGCTATCAAACACACAAAAACAAATCATGCTCAGTTTACTACATTCATTAAATGTAACTATCACTGCACTAGTAGTACTTAGTTAATTTGAAAAGGACGACATTCCTTGTTTAGGGAAGATCCCTAATCATTTTGTTTTCCGGAAATGAAATAGGTAACATAATACTAAAATTTTCACCTGAACTATTATGCAAATACATGTTCATAAGATAAATCATAACATGTTCATATCAAAACATGAATTAGACTATACAGTGAGTGAGTTAAACACTCAGAAACTGTAATCCTCTCACATACTTTCATAATATGCATATATTCATAAAGAACATTACAAGAATTCGAAACATACAGAAAGATGATATTACTTGAAGTATATGCTGAATTCATTATGAGTAACTGAATACGTAAATTCGTCAAAACAAAACAAAACAAAACTATCAAAACAAAACATTCAATTTGGTTTTACCAACATAGAGATCACTATGGAAGGCGAAGTGTTGCAAAATCTCACCAAACTGGAGATAGAAATATCGTTGTCGTGTCATTGTATGTTAATTAAACGGATTTGATTCAATAAAAGCATTTAGTTCAGCATTCCTAATGTTCTTGTATTAGCACCATGTCCCATGTCCCATTACACAGAGCGAAACGATGTAATAATGCTTTAGGCATGGTGTACAAAACATTATATATTATAATACATTCACCTTAAAAGCATAATGCATGTAAATCATATTGATATATACATATATTACAAACAAAATGTAATGCATGACGTAGATCACAATACTGGAAATACAAAAGAACTACATTTATAACACATAATATATACATACATGTACACAAAATGAACGGAGTATTGAGGCCATTTTGAGAAAAATAGGCATTGGTCATGGGTTTCATTTTATGGTTTGTATCGAAGACATTATGGAACAAAAAAAAATAATACAAATCAAAATAATTGAAACAATATACAAATCATAATTGATACGTACAAAAATATTGAGATGTGTAAAGCAGCATTGTTGTGATGGGTTTCATGTTAAGTTGTGTATACATATTCCAGTATATACAATTTGATGCATATTAGACACGTCAAGAAACAAAATATAGATCATAATACGTATAAGAAATGAAAGTATAAGACATTGTTGTGAAGGTCTGCCAACTCTCACGCAATCTGCGTGAGTCTCACGCAATTCACCCAAATCTCACGGTCTCACGCTAATCAACGAAGTTCTCACTCCAAACCCCCAAAATAGAAAGTACAAACAAAAAGTCTCCAAAATTCCTAGTATTTCGGATATTCCATATGCCCCGGTCGAAAGTTTCAACATTTAAACCGCATGCGCAAAGCTAAACCAATGGAAATCGGTTTCGGTTGCCGCGCAAACACGAGCTAATTTAATTGCGATTGATTTTTCCTGCGTGCACGTGTGCTAGTGACGCCTTCACTATCATGATGCGCATGCAAGGTATAAATTTATGTCGACTGCCGCTGTACGTCGCGCCCGGGCCCAAGCCCCGTGTGGCTCAGCAGAGTTTGCGCTCGCGATGGCCACGTACGTCTGTCAACTATAGCCCTCTACGACCAGACAGTACAGCGCTGATTATCGTTCATGGTGAGTTGAAAATAAATTCCTTACAAAATCACGATCTTTTTGATGATTTCGATTGTTGTATCTGAGAGTGAGAATGATTTTGGAAGGGTGCTTGTAGAAGGTAGATATCATTACCCTAGAATTATATTAACAACTATGTTCTGTGTGTTTTTATTGAGAACGAAATGTAAGTTAAAATTTTCCGAACAGTGTGTGTTTTTTGCACGAGAGTCGAATTGTAGAAATCATGACTAAAGTATGCACCAGATTACACCATTTCAAAATAATGTCAAATTGTAAAAGCTCCCTACCGTGGAAGGGGGGATACCCCCCTTCCACACCTTCCCCCCCCCCTCGGGCGCTTCGCTCCCTCGCAGTATCTCACTCCAAACTTTCACTCAGGGTTGGCAGCCCTGTAACATACAGTGACAGAACTTTATCTTCCAAATTGAATTGATGGCGAATAAAATCTTGTTTGTATATACATAGCATTGTAAATATAGCAGGTATATGGTTCGATCATAATCATACCATGTAAATTTTGAAAGATGCAGAAAAAAATATATCTTAGCATGTATAAACAATTCATCAATAGCTATACAGTTAACACATCCACTTCCATCCAAACACCCTCCCTCACCATCTAACAAACAAAATAATACAAACGCACAATCATGAATAGGTGATACGTTTATCTTATCATCAATTAAAATATGTGGCTCTGATACAGCCAAAAAAATTATATGGCATTGAAGTATGGGGAAGTAATTATAAAAAAAAATTGAATTGCCTATTTTATCCTTTAAAGACAGGCAATGCGAGCAATAACCTTCAGCTCATGGATGACAAATTCCAAACCTTTGTTAAAAAACTAAATATCCTAAATGTCAATACCTCACATGATCTAGCTGTCTTAACATTTGTATAAAATTTGTTGAATCGTAAGCTATCTCATACTTTAACTGACTATTGTAAAGTAATAGAGCATAATTATTCCGCAAGAGGAAAAGAAAATGGGAAGTTATATATGCCTAACTGTAAACCAACACAGGGTAAATCTCGATATAATTTGTGGGAACAAAATTATGGAATGGCTTACCAGATTATATAACAGAGAAAAGGACCTTCTGGTTCATATTCAAAACTATATTGTTTTATATTTACAAATTTTATATTTGCAACACTTTGTATTCTAATTATTGCATTCATGGCATTGTATTCTGTACCTGTATTCGCCATTGTAGTTGTTGTTCTTGTTGTTAATAAATAATAAATAAATAACTTCAATTCAATTCAATTCCATTCATTATTATGTAATTCACAATGTACACTAAAACAATTCGAGCTTTAAAAAAAATTGTATTGTCTATAACAGTTACAAAGCTAAATAAAAAATAAATAAATAATAATAATAAAAAAACATGACATCCGCCTATTCTTTTAATTTCGTCATTCGAAGGCATTTAATATAATTTATATTTAAAAAAAATGAAAATAGGCATAATACATTTTGCATTCAATAAAATAGCGGGCAATAGTCATGCATAATTCTCAGTTCAAATCACAAAAATGTATGTATAAAATTGAATATCATAGCAGAGAAAATTATTAAATAAACCTCGAGGCTGCCGAGAAGTTAGACATTTTACTCTACTTGCTAATGAACACACACACACACACACCGCATACAGCTCACATATCCCTCACACACACACTAGCACAAACACACATACACATTTACAATCCCTAACTCAAACACGACACACACACACACACACACTGCACACCACCCACATATCCCGCACACAAACACTTGCACAAACACACATACACATTTAAAATCCCTAACTCCAACACAACACACACACACACCTATAAGGATTAAATGTAAAATAATATTCTCAAATCCGAGATCAATTGCTCAAGTTTTTGTTTTGTACTTCTTGGATAGCATTCGCTGAAGATGAGACGGTCGATTCACATCTAATAAATAAATATACATGTATAGATAATGTTTTCTTAAATATGTGAAACCTTGCATTTTACTTCTTACTATCAGAACACCACATTGTCAATAATTCATGACTTTACCTCTCTCTTCGTTTCAGTCGTTGTAGCATGCCGTTGTAGCATGCCAGTTTAGTTTTCCTGTTTTTCACTTCTATTCTTATTTTCTTTCTCTCTCACTCTCTCTTTCTTTGCTTCGATTCTATTTCACTTGATATTTCTATGTTGACTTGTTTCTATTTATGTATTCATTTAGTTATTAATGTACCAATTTTGAAACCTTTTGATGTTCTTTTGCTGTATCTTTCTCTCTCTCTCTCTCCCCTCGAGTCTCTCTCTTCTATTATTATTTACTATTGTCTTGTTTTACCTTCTCCTCTCTACTCTATTCCTCCTTTTTTCCCCTCTCTCTCCTCGTCTCTCTATATTGTACATGTTAACCTTTTTCATTACCATGATTACCGTCTTTATGCTAGTTTTCCTTGTTGACATATTTATGTATTATTGAATTGTTATTCGAATTGTTATTGAATTGTAATTTTGTATTGTTATTATACCCGTCGTCTAACCCTATGGGTTGATGGGCCTGGTTTTTGTTGTTCACATGATCTTCTTTAATAAAAACATAATTTATCACCATTTCATGTACTGACAATTTCCCAAGTGTTCAGTTCTTTTACTCATTTGGTATACATGTATATTCAGTTAAGGCCACGTGTCACTTGGGGAGGTTCGGAGCATCGCGCAAGGTTGGCAAAGTCGAATCAGGTGGAATATAGTTTGCTGGAGTTATGCAATATTTAAAAAGGCAACTCGTAGGCACATAATCCGCTATGAAGACTGAGTTTGTATGCGTCGCAAGTTCGTACAAAGCTATTGTGCCCGATTGTGCGATCCCTTTGTCTGATGCGGATCGCACAATAGCTTTGCATGGGCGGCGGAGACGGGGGGCCTGGGGAACCGCCCCCCCCCCAACTGTTTTGCCAGAAATTGTAATATTTTCTATGGGAAAAAAGGGAAAAGAAAAAAAAGGGAAGAACGGAAAGGAGAGGCAAAATGTGTTTAAAATACACTTCCTTCGGGTCCATTATAAGCCTTTTTTTTTTCTGCTCGCGCATCGCGCTCGCAAGGTTCTCTCAATAAGGCACATTGACTGATCCCTTATGTCCCTTATTAGTAAAGTTATGTAAATTTTTTTACTTGCACTTGGCCCTCGCAATTTATTTTTTATTAAAATAGAGGTGATTTTGACCCATAGAAGAATTCAAACAAAAGGAGATAAGATGGAAATGTGCGTAAAATATAGGGTCTTATTATGTGTCATTATAAGCCAAAATTATCAGCTCGCGCTTCACGCTCGCAAATTCCTCTAAGAAAGACTGATTCCTGACGTCGCAAAGTGAAATGATGGATGTCAATCAAGTTTAAAAATCTAGAATACACTACCTTCAGTTAATTATTAGTCAAAATTTTCGGCTCGCAAACTTTTCTTTAAAAAGCCCATTGACTGATCCCTGGAGTAATGTTATGCAAAATTTTCTGCTCGTGTTTTGCGCTCGCAATTTATTTTTGTTAAAATGAAGGTGATCATTACCTAGTAACAGAATTTAAACAACAATAGGCCTACATAAAAGTGGAAAATCTGCGTAAAATATGTGGCCTTATTTTAGTCATAACAAACCAAAATTTTCAGCTTTAAATTTTGGCTTGTAATGACTAAAATAAGGCTGCATATTTTACGCAGATTTTCCACTTTTATGTAGGCCTATTGTTGTTTAAATTCTGTTACTAGGTAACGATCACCTTTATTTTAACAAAAATAAATTGCGAGCGCAAAACGCGAGCAGAAAATTTTGCATAACATTACGCCAGCCATTTCAAAAATTTACTTTTGGGAGGGTTGGGGCGGGGGACTCACATTAGATATTCATCTGCCATGTGTCTAAAGCCAGCTTCTAAAAGTTTGATCCGTAACGCTGTCCTTTCTGTAGACTTTGTTTGTCCTTTTCGCCACTTCCGGAGCATATCGACTGTACCCATGTAATCACCATCTCTGTTTGCATCAAAGCACCGACCAATATCTGCTGGCTCAAACCCCAGGGCTTTCCCGAGATCATCGATGTCTGATCTCTTGTGAAGTTCTTTGGCTATGGCTTTCAAGATGTCGTCAAAGTCCTTGATGTGGAAGGTCTGTAGTTCTTCGGTTATGTCTGCCAAGGTTTCGTCAGCATCCTTGATGCAGGAGCTCGTCCTATATTACAATGATAATAAAGTTTTATACCAGTATGATAATAATAAATATATATTAATAATTGCTCGGGTACCTACATACTGGTTCTTAACAGCTACGTTCTACCACCGGCATTTTGCGTGCCACTGACGTACAGTTTGTTTACGTCGATAATACAAGAAAATACATAGTTAACATTAGTGGTACTACATATCAGGGCTGGCGGGTCTAGGGGTGCAGGAGGCCGACCCCGTCCTTTTGCCAGATATTATTATATATTTTCTAAGGGTAAAGATAGGAAAGAAAATAGAATTGGAAAGTAAAGAAAAGAACAGAAGAGGGGATGAAAACAACAAGCAAAAGGGAAAAAAAAGCACAAAGAGCGAGAGGACTTTGAAAGGCTTCAGATCATATCAATTCTAGTTGTAAACTTAAGGGGAAGAGGGCGCTATCACTCTACGCAAAGCGAACGCGGCCATAGACTTTTTTTGTATTTGCACAGTTTTTTCACTTTGTTTTCTTGATTATGGTGACAACTACCTTTTGCAAAGAAATGATCAACTTGAATAAGTACGCTAAGTCTGAATTTTCAAAAATAGGAATACTTATTGCAAAAGGGAAAAAAAGTCCTGTCACTGTGTCAATCTTCGAAATCCTAGTAAGATCAAATTCCTGTACAATATGGCCAATTTTGCTCTCAAATAGCTCATACGCTGCAGTAGTCATTTCCTCCATTACGCATATTATATTACACCTTAATGATAGCAGTTTTTAAAAGCTTGAATTCTCAGCTTTCCAAATATGGTACATTCATTTCGATTGGTTAAAAAAAGTCTGTCACTTTGAACATTATCACAACGATTTTTTACTCGATGGGTCAATATTTCGGCATATCACATGCATATCGCATGTGGACGGCGTCTTCGCAAGATGGTGAAAGATCAATATTTATATCAATAATCGTTAGGAACATCAATCTATGTGAAATAAAGATTCTGATTACAACTTTAGCACAATGGTGTTATAGGCTGCAAAAAATGTCTTTTTTCCCCATCTGGTCTGAAGCATCTACCTACGAAAACTATGATAAAAGTCCAATTTTTAATTTCATGTCCATACGTAATTTCCTCGACGGATCGACTGCAATACATTTTACCGACAGGAGTTTTTAAGGCGAGTTTTTGTACGCTAAGTAATAATTGCATGCATTTGTCAATCGGTCGCTTCCCGCCGTTAGCGCGGGTTTGTTGACATTAATGTAGAGCCGTATAATTTTTTCTGCGCCGTCAGCTGCATGTATTCCACTAAACTCATGAATGTAATGTTTGCGTTTCCTCCTCAAATAATGGACGCGTCTTTATATTAAGATTTAATGTCATACGTTAGATTTACATTTCACGTGGAGTAGATTGATATGCCCTGTTAATGATTGTTGTAGAGAGGGGTGGGGGGGGGGGGTTCTAAAAATCGATAAGTCGACCAGCTGAATTTGAAAATGGAATAAAAGACGCAGCCTTTTCCAGGTCTTTATGTTAGAAACATATTGGTCACATGGGAAAGGTGGGGGGGGGGGTAAAGGTTACTTTGGTCTATACATCAACGGCACGATGGGTCCTGCTTCACACATGCAATAATGAAATTGTTAAATGTGGGAGGAGGGTCATATTAAAATAATGATTAAACTTAACTGTAAACAAATAGAGGACTTAAAATAATCGCTCACACTTCCCGCTCTCGACCAGGGGCATATAGCGGGGTAGGGAGCTGTATAACTAACCCCTCTCTTCAAAACGCACACACCCTCACCCTCACACACCCGCACGCATACACACTCAGACTCATACTCCCAAACTCAAAACAAACACCCTCACACATGAACATCCACACAAACACGCTCAGCCTCACCCTAACACACGCAAACACATCCTGACACACAATCACCCAAAACACACTACATTAAAAATGTTTCGAATGGTTTGCACCAATTCCCAATTAATGTAATTACAAGTATATATCAGACTACGTTATAAATTGAAGCTTCCAAATACAACTTTCTCTCCCATTCATGCACCTATATTGATGATTAAAACAAAGGGTAAGCCGAACCCTTTTCTAACAAAATAGTATTTTAATTTTCTTTATTCATATAACATTCGTATCTACCTTTCTTTAAACTATTAAGACTTAAACAAACCAAAAGTGCAATAATTAAACATATTTAGAATGCTTTACCTCTCTTCAGTTGGCGACGGACCTGATGCCTCGGCAGCTTCACATGTTCCTAAAAAGAAATAAATATCTGATTTAATTTGATTTAATTTGAATTAATTTTCAATAACCTAGTCCAGTGGCCCTTCTTGGCCTTGCGTCTTATCTTGCTAGACTACAATTCGGAGTAATGATAAAATTAACTCACACACACACACACAAAAAAAAAACACAAGTCAATAAAGCTTAAAACAAACGATATAACTTTTACAAAAGAATAAAGATACTCCAGTCTGGCTCCAAATTAATCTCCTTTTGAGATCATGAAAGGAGTGCCAAATGTTTTGTTGGTGTTAAGAACCTTAGAATGTCAATAGACAGGTTATTAAAATGAGATAATTATGTTTTTTTGATCGCTTTAGGACGATGGAATATATTTTCTATTTTCAAACATATGATTAGTCCGAGGTGTAATTGAAAACCTAGAATAAGGCTTGTTGCTAATGCCGCGATCACAGTACCGTTTCGGGGCCCGTACGGCGTGTAAAATTGACATTTTTTTACCATTTCGTAAGGTTCCTGGCCGGGTCCCTTACGATCCTACGGGTACCGGTGTATTTTTACAGATCGCGCGGGCCCCTAGATTATTGCTTTCATGTTCTCGATTCTCCCGGCGTTTTCATCAAATCGGTAGACGGTCTACAGCCCTTGGAAAGCCCATGGAGTCACTAAAGAGGACCGATCGGCCTCCTATCGGTGGCCGAGTAGGCTCCGCACGTTTTTTTCTGTCAATTCTTGTAACAAGCCGGGAGGGTGTCGGGCGGGTGCAACATGCACCGCAAGGACGTCAGGAGGTACCCGGTCGTGGTCCGCACGGCGCCTGACCGATTCTCACTGGGTTCCATGTGGTCTTTCGCACAAGTTTTTCCAAATCATATTGAATACATATTTTTAGCATTTGTCAAAGTTCCCTTTCGAGATTGTCAGCATGAATTATTATCGGGCTAGTGCTATAATGATAGCTGAATATCATGAGCATTCTGAATACATTAATACATTATTTTATTGGGAGCATTTTCCAAAGTGTGTAGTTATTTGAGACGGTGCTCTATATTGGCTCAGATTTTCAAAATATTAAAAAGTCCCACATAAATGTCTTTAATATATATATGCTTTGAGTGATACTGTCGATGGTTTTCAGACTTCATATAGAATGATTTGTCTTTTGATCAAAACCGCCTTATTTAAATTTATATTTTACAGTATTCTATGTCGTATTTGTGGTTTGAAACGTAAATAATTTAAATGCAATTATACTCAAAAGAGCTTAAGACAAAACTTTACAACAGGAGTCTGGCAGGGTGCCGCAGGATAGCCGCAGGGGAAACCTTAAACATCGCAAGACCGTAGTCATTTTTTTTACAATGAGGATTGAAAGGAAAACTGTGCGGAACCATTCATGTCACCTGCAGGTGCCTGTGCGGGCCCCTCAGTGACTCCACGGGCTTTTACCGGGTTGTCTACTGCCTACCGATTTCATGAAAACGGCGGGAGAATCGAGAACATGCAGTAGATCTTTCCGGCTTTTCTACGGGTAGTGAAACAAGTCCTCGCGCCCGCAAAATCATAAGGGAGCCCGACAGGCACCTTCCGAAAATGGCAATTATGTACGGTTCTACTCGCCGTACGGGCCCCAGAATGGGTATGTGATCGTAAAAAAGGTGAGTGTCTTGCGATGCTTTGGGTTTACTTTTGGCTTTTCTGCGGGACCATAAAGGGCACCCCAAGGGTTCCTCAAGGGACCCTAGCGATTTTTCTGCAAATTCTGCAAATAGGAACACTGGTCAGCCTTATAATAACCACCGTGTTCATCAGAGCGGACACCGAAAGAACATCTATGGGCACCCGAATGGCACTCTTACGGTCTCTTCACGGGCGTATTTCGAATTCAATCCACATATTTATACTTTTAACCGACCGGGCGCCGTAGGATATGTGACCGCAATAGCGGTAGAATGAAAAATCATCAGGGACCCATGAGGTCTCTAAATCCACGAAAAGCCGTAGGATTGGGCAATACGTACGGGAACCTCTCGAAATGTGATCTAGGCATTACGACATGAAAGTGGTACATATTGCAAAACTCACCAGCAGAAGCAAGAAAATGTGTTCTAAATTTGATGTTCAATTCACGGCTGGACTGTTTTAATTTCAGGTCCACCAGCAAATCGTTTTCTTTCTCTTTGAAATCCAATTCAAAGGGGATAGTGTGCGTTCTATTCCATACTAGGTGTCCCTGGACATTCTGCGGTTGCTTATGAAATAAGAAAAAGTTGTTAATATTCATTTTGCACGAGTAATAACAGATTTGTATTCATACATGGTCTTTACTTGGGGATTTGAACATTTTTGGCAATGTTATTATTGCCATAATAATTCTCTGACCTACCAAAATACATTTTACATGTTTATGCATGTACATTAAATATGTTACATTTGCATAAGTAAGTCTTCTATTTTGGTACATGGAACCTCCAATCTAACGCCATAATAAAGCAGCCATTCCATTGTGACTCGCGTGACATTTGCACAAAATTTCAACTTGTTAAGGTTAATTACTTCAAAATTTCATGATGCAGACCTGTTTATCTTACTTATTTCAATCAAGGTAATGACATTACACATAAGCACAAAGAAATTTTGGTTGCAAAGTCATTTTTGTGGAAGATATTTCAATTTCAATTATTTCCTGTTACTCGCGTGACTCGACACTATTGAAGGTTTCTGACCTTACTGTACTTGACTGAAATTTCCTCAGAAGTTACTTATCTGATGTACATGAAATTTTCTGGACATAATATTGATGCATTAAGCAATGACCTGGTAAAATTTGATCAACCTTTGGCTAGTCGTTTTAAGTCTATTGCCATTTCAAAATGTGACTCGCGTGACACAGGAGTGTGACTCGCGTGACCAGTGTCATTTTGGACTCAAAGTTGAAGCAATTATCATGATTAAATATAGTAGAATGGGCTACAATTCAACCAAACAAAATATTTATAGTCATTTGTATCACATACAAGTTAAAACAAAAGAATTATTTCATTCAAGATCGATTTGACGGTCTTGGAATACGCAATGCAAAATGGTGATTTTCCCATTGACTTGTGTATTGTAGCAACAGGATTTATAGAAAAGCAAATATGAAAACCTATGATTATAAATTTGGATAACTCAGAAAATATCTAAGATAAAGGTATGAAACTTTGAAAGATTATATTTCATTATATATCCTACCAGGATGCCAAGTTTAGGAAGATTTATTAGCTCCATGGCAGATATCTTAGGGGGTAGAAATCCATCCCATTTTTCTCATTTCACCAAACTTCCAATGTAAAATTCACATATTATTTCTCATTATTGGCCAAAAAACAATTGTTATCTTCAATTTGATAGTCAGAACATTTTAAAAGACTTATTTGAAGGCAGATATTATTTCTTTTCAACAAAATCCTTATCATTATCTTTATTTTCCCAAACTTTGCTTGTTTTGTAAAATGTGACTCGCGTGACAGTGCTTTAGGGTGTTTTTCATAAGGAAGGGGTCTACACTTGAAAATCTTCTTTGGTGGTATGATTGAGGACCCCAAGCTCCTTACTTTTTATCAACTACAAATCATACACTCTACTACTTTTTTAAGTAAACTACAATATGAATGTATTGTTGTGACTCGCGTGACACATTTCGAGGGTGTTTTCAATTTGAAATATTGTCAAGCTCGGTTCCCATAAATGCAGGAAACAATGTGATATGACAAGATTCGTATACAGTAAAACAGAATAATAAAATCTATGAATCTACTGACTACGGAACATGCTTTAAATAGCATTATTAAAATCATTACCAAAAAAACATAATTTTGGGAGCAAATTTGTTGTCTCTTTGAGGTGGTGTAACTTGGTTGTTTGAGGATAAACGATGATGACAATTCAAATTTATACCATTTGAATATGTACCTAGCCAAAAAGTACTATATTTTTTCATTGGTTATATTTGACATTTTAAGCAATGGGTGTCGAGTTACACGGAATAGCTGAAAGGGTAGGACTAGAAGGATTGTTTCGGTACAGTGAAGTTTAGAACGATTTTTTTCCCCAGAGTGAATCTTTATTCATCAACCAACCTTGAAACGATTATAAACGAATCAAAACATTTCGATTCTCGACAGACGTTATACATGTACCTCTTCGATGGGCTTGTTGCCTTCTAGCTGGCAAGTGATTTCCAGATTCTTTTCCTTGATTCGCATTTCATAGTCAACATCATCAGCAGGTTGGTAGTAGGCGCCCTTTTCAATTTCATGAACCTGTCTCTGTAAAAACAATAATGAAGCGATAAATACAAATCTTTATATGATGTTGACCTTTATATGACGTTCCTGGAATGTGAAATAAACTGTTACGGAAATAAATCTATGTCTTTCTGGATGCTGCTCGTTATTCCGAAGGTTTGTTTCTCCAAATATTGAATAAGGTTCATTGTTTTAAAGGTACGTATGTCTTTTACCACAATCTTTCATTTGTAATCTTTTTTTATTTTCTACTTTATGATCATTGACCCCCGCACCACAATATGAACATTTTATCGGTGATTTACTGGACGAATTTTACCTTCATTCTACTGACAAGACCGCCGGAAACAAAGGGGAGGTAATTGTCTCTAATATTTCGATTAGAGGACAAAATCTGTTTTTTGGCTTCCTAATATTTCAAGTGACGGCAAAATGAATTTTTGCACAACTCCCTTCTTATATACCTGTATTAATTTGAGAGCTAAATACATTTTTATATATGGCCATGTGTCACAAGTTGGGGTATTGTAAAAGGGTGGAGGCGTTACATTTTGGAGGGAAAATTATCGAATTTTTTTCACATAGCATGAAAATGATGAACAGTCATAAGGTGTGCAATAATTTATATTGTAGATAATTTATCAGGCTACATGTCTGCGAAGTTTCAGCTTCGTTATGCTCATAGTTTTAATACAAAGATACTTTTAGTGGAATTGGGTAAGGGTGGAGGATCCTACGGTGGAGAATCCTACGGTGGAGGCACGTGTTAAAGCATAGGGAATTCCATTTTTGTTACTTTCTTATTGTTTGCTGAGTTATATCTTTGCAGCCAATTGGTCTTATGGGTTGAGTGATATATCATTCTCTTGGGAATTTATGTGGTTCTAGATAAAAGAAGATTTTTCAAAAGTAATTTAATCAATTGATTAATCAATTAAAACAAACTTAATGCACACATCCTCATAGACAATGCATTGCAGGCATCAAAAATTGTCACATGCAATTTTATAACAATAATTGTCATTTTTTTCGCCATTTTCTTTGCATGCGTGTAAAAACACAATTAAGTGGAAACATATTATTTGCAATAAACTTTGTTTGAGTTGTAATCCAAGTGTAAAAGACAGGATTTCTGCCCTTTTTGCACTATTTTTTTCCTTCTTTTTTGACACCCTGTAGCGCGGTTAGAAAAAATAATTTTGTATTACAAGTTTATATTTTGTAGAAGCATAGCCTCTTATTTACACAATCCACGATGATTCATTTCATTTGGTGAAAAGATTAAGAAATTATTCGCCGGTAAAATTGTGAAGTTTTTCAAACCATTTTTTCCTGTAACACTCTGTATAGCTTTTATGACACACCTTATACAGGCACAAAAATATGTTAATCATCCTCCTTTTAATCTCTGCTTTCAATATATATATACTTTTATACGTGTCTGACTTACTACTAAGAAACTAGAGATGTTTGATTGTGACAATATACATTTCTACAATTGTTTGGACATGTAACGCATTTTCCACCCAATTCATGACATGTGGCCTTATAAATGAAATGAAATCAACCAAACCAATTTACTGAAACAAAAACAAAATGCAACAGTGAATATGTAACAGTTACTTCACAAAAAACCTAGATTCTGTGTTAGTATTTGTAATGTCAATTTAATACAAATTCAATGGACTCGCCTTTATGGTGCATATTTCAGATAAGATTCAAAACATACCCATGATTTCTCTCCATGCTTATCGACCATACGCAACTGCAGAACCATTTTACGTGATTGTGGCATGGTTCTTGGAAGAAACGGCATGAATGACTTCAGCTTGCTTCTGAAGTGAAACGGATTCCTGAGGAATGCAGCATCTAATATTGTGAAGTGTTCCAATGAGATTTCAATGTGGTGTGAAGTAACCCGACAGGTTGAGGGTGTCAGTTCAACACGCTCTAGATTCCCTTCATTTGCTTCTGTATCGTATTAAATGCACAAAAGAATGTTTTTCACTGTATCATATATCAATAGATGCCCCCATCTCTAAAATACCCTATAAGGTCGCCTTCTCTGCGATAATGAAATGCCTCTATAATTCATATTTCCTCTCCTTTTAAAAAGACAGGAAAGTTTGTTTATGTGTGTATTTATTTGTCAGTTTGTTTGGTAGTTTCAGTTCTTTGTTATTTGTTTTCACCAGAAAAAAAATTACAGTGCGACACCTTTCAAATACACCCCGACTCCAAAACTGTTGATATATGATCTTTTAATGTTGATCAATTGGCTAAGCTAAAAAAATCTTATGTTTAACCCCTGTCAATAGTTTTAATGGCAGCTCGTGTATATAAAGAGACTAACTGTTCCTCATCCTATTATATTAAGGGACCTTCCAACTTACCCTTATTCCATAAGTACAGTACGACCTGTATTTTCTGAGGATCAATGAGCTTGGCACAATGTGGTATCCTCAAACGAACCGGTTTCCCCGCTGTGAATTTTAGTCGTGGAGGGAGACACTGCACGATATTTGTAACAGGGATCTCGTCATCTCTAAGTGTAATTTCCGGTGGAATGTCTTTTAGAACATTGAGTGAAATCACTTTAGTGGTGCCTTCTTGCAGTGCTCCAGGAGGGATTGTCAGAACGATATCATGTGACGGGATTTCCAATACTCCTCCCTGGTCGGCGAATGTTCCTTCGGATTGGTATTCATCTATGATAACAATCATCAATATATTGGCATCATACTATAAGTAAATGGGCATTTTCCATCCTGCCTCAATATTTCGAAATAAGTTCAGATTATCTTAATATGAACATTGGTGAAATATGACACTTTTTTTCTTTTAGTATCTGACTTAGCGATATGAAAATCATTCATACAACAGTTATATTCATATCTATAACTCCGCTTTGTGTGTATTATTAATTCCCTTCCGGTGTTTCCATGCCCCCTCAGTCGCGACATGAAATCGCCACCCTTGATTATTGTTATTATCATTAAAAATATCGTTATCATAATTATCACTAACAATATCATTATTATTGTTATTGTTATTAACATTTATCATTATTATAGGTTTTCCCGGTCCATTTCATTGTTTTGTCAGTCAATTTCATGTTAGAGACATTCATTTTCGTAAAAATAACGCGTGATGCATAGAATATTTTTATTCAAATCGTATTCAGTCATCAAAATTAACGATTATGGTGACCGATTTCGTAATCGTGCTTCTAGTTCACATCACATAATAAGCATATATTTTCGGCAATGTTTATTCAAATTCGTGTGCCCTCTCATTCCGTATATTCAAATTCCGTTTATAGAGCAAACAGTTCATGATAGAAACATTCAATTAAACATGTAAAGTACCATTGATTTACATTGCTCATGCAGTATTTTTAATTGAATGTCAGAACATATCACTAATTAAAAAGTTATGATAATCATGCCTTATTGTGAACAAAGATGTAAAATGAATCCCATAAAAAAAAATTGCGTTATAAACGATGAAAATAAAGATTGACAATGAAGACACTTAACATAGAAGAATCATGATAATGGAAATTGGATGTTCACAAAAGCAATACACTAATAATGGCGATGATTTATTTTTTTATCAAATGACTTTGGAGTAAAAGAGAGGTGTTGAAATAAAAACGAAGACGATAATCACATAATGATAAAATTACATTTATGATGAAATGGTCAAGATTACCTACTCCTTATCATAAATATGTGTACATGTAAACGGATTTGGATGCTGAATCATGGAAATCGATCGCTTGAAAACGAAATTGAAAGTGTTTTAAAGAGCTTACCCTGCCATCACACTAATGTGAATGCATTAATAATGAAATTGAATGATTATATCCGAATTTGAACTTCGAAAGCATTAATTTGTGTGCCTAAAAATGATTTGAGAGCATGAACAACAAAATTGTTTGACTTATTGTCAGTCTGCCCGCACCAAACACACGAATTTGAATACACATGATATGAAAACGGATGGTAATGTATGAAATGGCCGGGAAAACCTATATTATCCATACAGCAGGGTTTTGAGGCCCAATACAAGTGTTATTTTGTTGATGCACTTCATAAACTTGACCTACTTTACAAAGTTCGTTGAACTCGCCCAATATTGTGCCTCGCTGCCAAATATCGATATCGATTTTGAGGGGAGGGGCATTTTTTTTTTCATGGGGCCCATTTTTTTTTTTTTTTTTTCCAGAACAACCCCCCCCAAAAAAAAAAATTGTTGGGGGCCATTTTTTTTTTTTTTTTTTTTAAAATAATTTCTGAATTGTAAATGTAGAATCGTAACCAGAAAAAAAAATTTCATAAAAAAATGGGGGGGGGCCTTTTCGTAAAATCCTCTGTATAGATAATAATGATAATATTAGATGTCCTATTTCGGTCAATACAAGATATATTGAACTCGCTTTCAAATATTGGACTCGTCTTCGACTCGTCCAATATTTGTGCAAAGCTCGTCCAATATTCCTTGTATCAACCTCAAGGCCATCCAATATTCTAAAATTATTATTATCATTGTTATTATCATTATTGATCAAAACTCTTTGAGATTTTACCTTGGTGACTTCTGCCTAAGTCGATCAAAAGTGATCTGTGAATTGGAAAGTAAGATACAGAAAAAGTTATGTTGCTAGATGTATTAATGATAATAATAATACAAAAGATTTATATAGCGCCATTTTCCATTTGAATAAAATGCTCAAGTATTACAAAGAATAGAACACATGCCAGGCGCGGATCCGAGAAAATCGAATTGAATGCATTTCGGGGGCCCAATTGTCTGGGGACAAAAGCGGCTCTATTATATTTACGCATGGGCCCGGTAAGTTCATTGTGTGACTCCGGTCTGCGTCCGCTACTGCATGCATGAATGTCAAGGATAAATGTCTGTCTTCAAGAATAAACACGAGTGAACAAATAAGACTTAAGATTTGTCTTGAACGTTTCCATATCATGAAAATAAACTTATAATGTACATTATTAACCACATACCCTACTGGAAAGAACACAGTGTTCCACAGTGTGTTCACATAGTCTACTTTGTTAAAACGCTCGAATTTAACAGTGCGGTGATGATTTCACATTGTGATACGATTTTCCACATAGTGTTTACATGGTGGTGTTTGGTTTCACACTGTGAATTTACCCCTTCACAATGTGAAGATATGGTTCACATTGTTAAAACGCTCGAATTTAACAGTTAGTTAGTGAGCGGCGGTCCGTTTGATCGGAAACAAATATAAAAGAAAAACAACATGAAAAATCAACTCTTTGGCAGAAATGCTGCAGATACTAGAAATGCAAGATAAAAACTGAATTGTTTCATTATAGTACAAGTGGTTCATTCTACACTTAACTATAGGTGGATGGTATCAAAAGCTCCCTCCCCCTCCCCCTTTCTTTTCATGAAATCATGTGCAATAGCAATACCCTATGGAGCGGGTAGAATACGTCAAATCCGATATAATATGCACAAGATACTAGACTGCTGCACTAGATTTATGCATACTTTTTGAACCAAGCTTGTTCTTGACAACCCAAAAACTTGTCTTTGAATGAAGCCTTTCCGACATAGTAACAACGAATGATTGCAAACTGGATTCCAAATATTTTTGTTCATTGTTAACAACAGGTCGTTTGAATACGTCGTTATTTTATTCCCGGGAAAGAAAAATCCGTATTCAACTCCGAGACGGATAAAAAGTATTAAAGACGTTTCCGATACTTTATTCCGTCGCGGAGACGTCTCGGAGACGTCTCCGCGACAAGTTTCAAAACCGTGCCTAAGTAGTTTCAAGACCGTCTCAAAGTAGTCCCAAATCCGCCTCAAAGTAGTTTCCGCGAAGTGAGATACCATCCTTTGTGATGAGGGATTTTCCTTGATGATGAAGTCTGCTGTTATTGCACATTCCATAAGGAATCCTCACCTCTTGAATATCATCTGTCTGATAATGTCATCATTGGCATAGTGGATTGGTTGGTTGCCTTGATTATCCATGATGTCTGGATCTGCTCCATGGTCTAAGAGATGTATAACCAATGCCTTCTTGATAGACAGTTCATCTTCATAAAAGTCTGATGAGATCTAAAAGAAACAATAGGTAGTAGTTACGTCAAATAACGGGTCCTTACACAACCACTGTTATGGAACTGAATAATTGAACATTTCTTTTCCACTTATCATTTTTATGATATTCGTTTTCGTTTCTAATGAGTTTTTTTTTCTGTATTATGTATTATGTTGCTATATTAGTCTACTTGGAAATGTATTCCCTATATCTCAAACTTGTTTTTCTTAGTTATTTTTTGATAATTAATTTTTCGTTTGAATTATAATAATAATAACAATAACAATAATGTGATTTGTATTGCGCCGAATCCACGCAATTGTAGTGTAGTGAATTGTAGTAAAGTTCTTTTGAAATCAATATTGAACAATGCTCATCATAGGAATAATTTTTGGAAAGCTAAATTGTGTCCACAAGAATAGCCTCATGCATAAGATATATATATATATATATATATATATATATATATACATATATATATATATTAGTTTTATTTTCTATTTCTCCACACAAAATCACCTTTTGAAGTGCTGTTGTTGTTTCAACTTGGCTATCCTCCTGATTGGAAAGGGAAATGGCTTCATGTAGACAAGTCTTCCCATTGTAGGACTGGATGTTCAGGTCAGCTCCATGAGAAACCAATATCTCAAGTATCGAAGTGCGGCCATTTTGCGTAGCTAAGTGAATTGCTGTGCATCCATTCCCGGCATGTTGTCCGATAGCCTGTATGTGATACGAGCAGAAATGTAAGTGTTAAAAGATAATAAATGTATATGATTGTGATTTTTAATAGATATTGTAAGTTATGAGATAGGCATGTGACGCCTATACGATAAAGTAATTGTAGTATTAATCAAGTTCTGAAAATATTTTTGTTTGACCGTTATAGGGCGGTATTCCTAGTTGTCATAATTTATGGCTGTTTCTTTCATGGGACATAATAACTAGGTAGCCAAATAACCTGAACTGCGGAACTACAGTATGCATAAAATAAACCCCTCCCAAAAAGTTTCGCAAATGGACTTTGGGCCATGATAACTTTTCAGGTACGCTTTAGTTATTCCTGATATTCATACCATTAGAAAGATAATTTATTCTCCTTTCTATTGATATATCCTATTTGTAATGATTTTGTCATGCTTCAATGCACAGAATATCAAAATATGGAGAAAAGTAAAAAGTCAAATGTTGTAAAATGCACTTTTATTGATCACATTGAAGTTCCGCAACTTGATTTTAGGTCCTGATAACTTTGGGGATATTTTCTAATTTTTATTGAATTCTATACTATTGTAAAGTCAATTTATTCCTCTCTTGATTGATACCTTATTTTCCATGGTGATGTCATGCCTGGGTCCACAGAAACCCTGAATACCACATGAATACATGGCAAAGTGAAAGATAATTTTCAGTTTAAATTTCTGTAACACTTCTTTGAACCTTGATAAATTTTGATGTGGGTTTTTAATCATTATCAATTTTCATAGCATTAAAAAGTTAATTTATTCTTCTTTTTTTATTGATGCCCTATTTGCTATAGTAAATCATGTTTAAATGCACATAACTCGTGAATATAATTTAAAGTAAAAACTGAAAAATTGCGGAATGCATTGTTATTGCTGGCAACAGACAGTAATACTGACAATAGGCATTCAATTTGCAACATTTACCTTCTGACTTGTCCTAACATTCAGGTGTTCTGTGCATGCAAGAACAACACTCTCGTTACAATTAGGGTGTCATTAAAAAGAGGAATAAATTACTTGACAATAGTATAAAATTCAATAAAAATTAGAAAATACCCCAAAAATTTATCAGGGCCTGAAGTCGAGTGGCGGAACTTCACTTTGATAAATGCATTTTGCAACATTTGACTTTTTACATTTCTCCATATTCTGATATTCTGTGCACTGAAGCATGACAAAATCATTACAAATAGGATATCAATAAAAGGGGGAATAAATTATCTTTCCAATGTTAGGAATATCAGGAATAACTAAAGCGTACCTGAAAAGTTATCATGGCCCAAAATCCATTTGCGAAACTTTTTTTTTTTGGGGGGGGGGGTTTAGTTGTTGTAGAGATAGCAACAACTAATGTATAAATCCCGTCAAATGCTGTATAGTTCTTTCTTTAATTAGATTAATAAGACTGTTTGAATCCGTCGTCCCAAGGAAAGACACATCCATATATTACAATAACCGAGAAAAACTGCCTATTGAAAAAAAAACATATATAAATATACATGTATATATATATATATATGTGTTATGCATAAAAAGTCTAGGACAAGCTTGGACGTTGCTGGACTTGCTTGTCCTAGACTTTTTATTCATAACACATATATCATCTGGACAAAACGTCGTCATGTCCAGACAGTTGAGTCTCATCGCACTTACATGTATATATATATATATATATATATATATATATATATATATATATATGACTTCCCTTGAATAGGATGCTGTAAAGTTAATTGCATCAGCAAAAGCAAATCCAAGTGCAAATGTGTGAACATTAATTCTCTCATTAATAATCATTATTTTTATCGGTTAATAATTAATCTTAGTAATAAGTAAATTCTTGATTCTAGAGTTATTCACCTCAGCTCCGTGATCTATCAGACAACTTGTGACATCAGCCTGACCATTAGCAGCTGATAAGTGTAGAGCCGTCCATCCTCTATTGGTGATCGTGCTCACCTCGGCACCGTGCAGAAGAAGGAACTTCGTGAGATCAAGATGACCGTTCTGAGCAGCAATGTGCAAAGCAGTCCATCCATCGTTGTCTGTCGTATTAACGTCAACTCCATGCTTCACCAAACATCTAATAACATCAACATGACCATTCTGTGCTCCAACATGTAGGGCTGTTGAACCTTTCGCCTTGGTTCTTCCATCAATCTCTGCTCCCCGACTAAGCAAAAGATCAGTGATCTTACAATGGCCAACGAATGAAGCAACATGCAAGGCTGTGATATCATCAGCATCTCCTTTGTTCACTTCAGCTCCTTGGTCAAGTAGATATTCTGCAATAGCAAGATGGCCCCTTTGGGCAGCAAGATGAAGGGCGGTCCAGCCAATGTTATTGCTCTCATTTACATTAACTCCCTTACCGACTAGATACCGAACAACTTTTAGATGGCCAAAATTTGCAGCCATCTGTAGGGATGTACTACCAGCCATTCTGCTTCGTTGACTAAACAGACGAAGGTCTTCAAAATCGAGGTCACTTGATACCAATAGCGTATGTATGCAAATCATTCCACCCTGGGCTGTCCCCTCTTTATGAGCATCTTGAATGAGGTCGTGTTTGCTCACCCCTAGACCATCTTCTGGAGCACCTTGAAATAAAGATAACGTATCCAGGAGTCTGTCCAAAGCACCAGTCCCTTGTTGGCGGGTCACACATTTTGCATCATAGTGACCATACTGTGCGTCAAATTGTAAGACAGTTGAGTCGCTCACACTTCTCTTGTTTAATTCAGCCCCTTGACTAAGCAAATGTTTAATAATGTCAATTCGACCGAGACAAACAGCAACATGTAAACTGGTCGTTCCATCTTTTGCGCATCTTTCTATGTCACTTCCGTTACTAAGCAGACGTTTGACGATATCTAAATGACCAGCTCTTGACGCATAATGTAGAGCGGTCTCTCCACGATTATTTTCCGTATTCACATCAACCCCTCGACTGATCAGATATTCAATGACACCAATATGCCCATGGTTTGCAGCAATATGTATAGCACATCTGCCAAAAGCATTGGTTCTATTCAAATTGGCACCATAAATATGCAAATACTTTATGATGTTTAGGTGATCGTAACTGGCAGCAACATGTAAGGCTGTCCAACCGAAAGAACCAGCCTTATCAATCGCCGTTCCTTGACTGACTAGATCCTTTATGACATCAAGATCACCTCTCTCTGCGGCAGAATGTAGTTCCGTCCAATGTATCGTATCTGCTTCAGCCACCTCAGCTTCTTGACTAAGCAAAACAGATGTGACCTTAACGCGACCTTCAGCTGAAGCTATATACAAAGCTGACCATCCTCTATCAGTAGTCATATGCATATTGGCTTGCTGACTAATTAGATAATTGGTAACATCAAGATGACCTTCCTGTGCAGATAAATGTAATGCGGTCCAATCCTCTTTATTGCCCTTATTTACTTCAGCCCCTTGACTGACGAGATATTTTGTGACATCAAGGTGACCTAGCTTTGCAGATACATGTAATGCAGTCCAACCATCATTATTGCCCTTCTTCACTTTAGCCCCTTGACTGACGAGATATTTGGTGACATCAAGATGACCATTCTGTGCAGATAAATGTAATGCAGTCCGACCATACTTATTGCCCCTTATTACTTCAGCCCCTTCACTGACGAGATTTTGTGACATCAAAATGACCATTCGTACAGATAATGTAATGCAGTCGAACTATTCTCATCGCCCTATTTACTTCAGCCCCTTGACTGACGAGATATTTGGTGACATCAAGAGACCATTCTGTGCAGATGAATGTAATACAGTCCAATCATCATTATCGCCCTTATTTACTTTCAGCCCCTTGACTGACGAGATATTTGGTGACATCAAGATGACCATTCTGTGCAGAAAAATGTAATGCAGTCCAACCATCATTATCGCCCTTCTTACTTCAGCCCCTTGACTGACGAGATATTTGGTGACATCAAGATGACCATTCTGTGCAGATGAAATGTAATACAGTCCAATCATCATTATCGCCCTTATTACTTCAGCCCTTGACTGACGAGATATTGGACATCAAGATACCTTTCTTGCAGATAAATGTAATGCAGTCCAACCATCATTATCGCCCTTTTCACTTCAGCCCCTGACTGACGAGAGATTTTGGTGACATCAAGATGACCATTCTGTGCAGTGAATTGTAATCAGTCCAATCATCATATCACCCTTCATTTACTTCAGCCCCTTGACTGACGAGATATTTGGTGACATCAAGATGACCATTCTGTGCAGAAAATGTTATCAGTTCCGTTCATTCCATTATCGCCCTTTTCACTTCAGCCCTGACTGACGAGATATTTTGGTGACATCAAGGTGACCTTGCTTTGCAGATACATGTAATGCAGTCCGTTCATCATTTTCGCCCTTTTTCACTTCAGCCCCTTGACTGACGAGATTTTTGGTGACATCAAGATGACCATTCTGTGCAGATACATGTAATGCAGTCCAACCATCATTATCGCCCTTCTTCACTTCAGCCCCTTGACTGACGAGATATTTGGTGACATCAAGATGACCATTCTGTGCAGATACATGTAATGCAGTCACACCATCCTTATTGCCCTTATTTACTTCAGCCCCTTGACTGACGAGATATTTGGTGACATGAAGATGACCTTTCTGTGCAGATAAATGTAATGCAGTCCGACCATCCTTATTGCCCTTATTTACGTCAGCCCCATGACTGACGAGATATTTGGTGACATCAAGATGGCCACTATATGCAGAAAAATGTAATGCGGTAGTATCATCCTTAGTGCCCGCATTTACTTCAGCTCCTTGACTAATGAGATATTTGGTGACACCAAGATGACCATTCTGTGCAGATACATATAATGGAGTCTCGCCATCTCCATTGCCTTTATTAACTTCAGCCCCTTGACTGACG
The DNA here is from genome assembly GCA_940671915.1 of Paracentrotus lividus. NCBI lineage: Eukaryota > Metazoa > Echinodermata > Echinoidea > Camarodonta > Echinidae > Paracentrotus > Paracentrotus lividus. The sequence continues at coordinate 34,694,353 of CALNVZ010003425.1, read as the reverse complement.
AGATATTTGGTGACATCAAGATAGCCATTGTACGCAGAAAAAAGTAATGCAGTCTTTCCATCAATATCGCACTTCGTCACGTCAGCCCCTTGACTGACGAGATATTTGGTAGCATAAAGATGGCCTTTCATTGCTGATGAATGTAATGCAGTCCAACCATCTTTTGTGCTCTTATTCACTTCAGCCCCTTGACTGACGAGATATTTGGTGACATGAAGATGGCATATCAGTGCAGATGCATGTAATGAAGTCCAACCATCGTTTGTGCTCTTATTCACGTCAGCCCCTTGACTGACGAGATATTTGGTGACATGAAGATGACCTTTCAGTGCAGATGAATGTAATGCAGTCCAACCATCCTTATTGCCCGTATTTACTTCAGCCCCTTGACTTACGAGATATTTCGTGACATCAAGGTGACCATTCCGTGCAGATACATGTAATGCAGTCCAGCCATTGGCTTTATTTACCTCAGCCCCTTGGCTAATCAGATATTTTGCGACATCAATACGTCTATTAATAACAGCGACATGTAAAGCAGTCAAACCATCACTGTTGCAGTGATTAACATCAGCTCCTTTCCTAATGAGATATTTGGTGACATCAAGAGAGCCATTCAGTACAGATGAATGTAATGCTGTCCAACCATCGTTTTTTCCCTTATTTATTTCAGCCCCTTGACTGATTAAATATTTGGTGACAGCAAGATTGCCATTCAGTGCTGATGAATGTAATGCAGTCCAACCATCGTTTTTGCCCTTATTTACTTCAGCCCCCTGATGAAGTAGATATTTAGTGATATCAAGATTACCATTTTGAGCAGCTAAATGCAATGCAGTCAAACCATCGTCTCGGCCCTTGTTCACTTCAGCCCCCTGACTGATTAGATGTTTGGTGACATCAAGATCGCCATTCAGTGCAGATGAATGCAATGCAGTCCAACCATCATTTCTGTCATTCACTTCAGCCCCCTGACTGATTAGACATTGAGCAGCTAAGTTTAATTTCGTCCAACCATCGTTTTTTTGACCAATGAGATATTTGGTGTGATAAAAATCCCCATTATGTGCAGAAAAGGGTAATTTAGTCACGTCAACTTGTTTGCTCTCATTCAGAATCGTGGCCATGATGACCGATTAGAAATGAAATCAACCTGGTTATTCTTTGAGGTGCCTGTATGTAGTAAATATGTCAGTCTAGCCTTTCCCAACCCATTCACCCCTATATATTTATAGAAAGTACCATAAATTCTCCGCGCAGAAGTTGATTTTATTATGGTATAACACACCGCCTTTAATCGTCAAACCTCATTACATTAATTTTTAAGCCTGAGACAACGTAGAGACAGCCAAGCTAATACTATCACTAGCAGTCATCATCGAGTAATGATCTCTGCCGCTCTTTATCAATTGTTGTTTGTTGATTTCTGTTCGATTAAGAAGACGTTTAAGTTAGTGAGATCATGATAACAACAATCAACAATAAAGAAATTATAGACGCTGGAAATGCAGTGACATGATAAAAGAATAACAGGCAAAAATTGTAACGGTCAGCCCTTAGATGACATTACTGGTCACACAGCTGAAATGGTCTCGAGTCTCCCAAACGCCTTTCAGACCCAATACATCATCACCAGAATCCAGAGCGTGGGTCTTGCATCTTAACCATCGTACCAGGTGAGGCGTCATCATATTCCGTCCGTCTAAGATTCCGTGGTTTGTGTATTGCTTGTCAGAGTACAGATGGAGGATCTAGAAAGACTATGCATACATAATATTACATCGACCTATTCGTTTTGTAGGCCTACTGTCCAATCACGCGAAATTTTAAAAATGAATTGCAAGAATCATAGAGCAGTAAGAACCACAAGGGGCCGTATGATTGCCCAGAGTTTTGAGTTTTTTTTAGGAAACTATCATCCTCATTATTTGCTTTTGACACGAAACTCTTCACGCAGATTTTGACCGTCTTCCTCTTGATTTATACGGGATCAAATTCAAAGACACAATTTTTCTTTACTGTCTTTCCGTTGATTTGTGAGACCACGGTTCTTACTGTAGTGCTATCATCTACGACGACACAGCTTCCATGTAGGCCCTTTGATATTGGCAATATTAGGAAAACCCATAAAAGCAAAGGTATGTTTGGTGAACCGTGCACTAGTTCACTGCTACACAAAAGCTTGAATTTTGATGACAATTGATGATATATTTCTCTTTGATCGACCAAGGTCAACGCGCCGTTGTCTAAACAAAGTAACCATACACTGTTTAATTGATTCAAATATATGGTGCTTTGCGATAGCTCTATGCACTTTTCCAGCGCTTTACATTCATAGGCCCGTATTCTGTTACGGGTTTTAGAGTTGTACGGCAATTGACATTAGAATCGAACAATAGCACCGTACGAGAAAAAACTCCCAGGACGAAAGAAACCTCCCAAACGTGTACAACTTCCGTACAGCTGGAAGTTTCTAGTGCACTGAAATGCACTAGATAAAACCGGAAATCCATTGAAATAATGACGCAACAATGATTGTTTGTAGCCGCTTTATCCTTTGACTGCCGAGTGCTGTGCATTGTCGCTTGTCATGCATTTTCAAATATCACGTCCCATTCATTAACAATTCAGTGGCCTGGGATGGGAACAATTAACCAGGGAGGTGGAAAGGGAGTTTTATTCTTTTGAATTAATCTCCTAAATAGCTCCACGAATTTTTTCTTTCACAAATGTGAAGTGCCCATATTTGGCCAAAAGCAATGAAACGTTGAATTTGATTCCGATATCACGCTACATGCATGCGCAAAAGTCTCACGTTAGGTGCATGCGCATCAATCTTTTTCTTATTACTATTTTTTTTTTCTTTCTTTTTTTTTTCTTCTTATTTGGGAGGGGCGAAAGTTGTACTGATGGGAAGGGGTAAAATATAAATTTTCCACTATTTAAATATTCAACTCTTTACAGAGCCATACACATAAACAATAAAACGTCAATGTTCATTAACAGTATCCACTCGGCCTCGAAATCCCTACATCTATCAAATAATTATAAATAATATGGACCTTTGAAGAATGGTGGAATTTGTTTCCATTCTTTTTGTGTGTTTTTTTGTACATGTTGTATGTATGTATGCTCGCTATATTTGAAATGGAGCGGGAAATTCTTTTATTGTGATGAAAAATGTAATCCATGCTTAACGAGGTATATTATCAAAGCACGGATTATCTTTTCTTTGAGAAGCTTAGCGGTTCCACGCTGACATACAGACATGTCAAGTTAAAAAAAAAAATTTACGTGAGATCATACACATCGTGTTTGAAAGCGGTGCGCACGCGGCGCGCGTTACCACATGTGCGCGCGCAGTAGTAATTTGTACACAAAAGAGGCGCGCGCGCACGCTACACACGTTTCACGTAGTAGGGGAGACCGGGTATGGACGTTACAAAATTCACATTTTGGGCCAGATAATTCTAATGAAAGTACTCACACACTCCATTTTGGGTCTGTAGTTAGCCTATTATGTTGGCTAAAACCTGAGGCACATAAAACCTGAAAACATGTAAACACTAATTATCTACAGCTTAATTAATGAAGACATTTTTTTTGTAACAACCTACCCCGTATACGGGGTAAGTTGTTACACCATACGGGGTAGATTGTTACAGTATGTAAACATACGGGGTAAGTTGACAATGTGTAAATCTCTAATACCATATATTTGTTTCAACTTTCCAGTTTCTTGGTATCGTTAACAGTAGATCAAGTAGAGCTCTAGAATAGACTAAAAGTAATAATAGAAATATCAAAATATTAACACCAGAAAATTGAAACAAAATTACTTTACATGTGTAATGTAATTGGGGTAGGTTGTTACATCGACATGGGGTTGGTTGTTGTAACAACCTACCCCATGGGTGATTTTACTCATAAAATCAACTGTAGCATAACCATTAGGCAGAATTACAGGGCATGGCTCAGGGGTATATTAGTGACATACATGTACTATATTAACAATACCAAACTATCATCATGTGCCTTCAGTTGTAAGAACTATTACAAATTTTAATTTTTGTCAAAAATTCACTTGGAACTGTAAAAAATGGTTTTTGTTGATTTACTTTTTAATAAAACAACGGAGAAACCTCACGACCGGCAGTTCATCATAGCTATGTGTAGGCTGTATATAGATGCCAGTTAGCACGAACTCTCTTGTTCCAACTTAGCACACTGAGAACTGTAACAACTGACCCGTGTAACTTCCATACCCGGTCTCCCCTACTAGTAAGCTATCTTGCATATAACGATCGCCTGCTTGAAAACATCGCACTTGCAACTGATGCGCGACAAAAATGCCGATATTTAGGGTTTTCAGACTCCAAAATGGTTTTAAAAAATCTATAATAATGCTACTTTTTCTCATTTTGCGTGAGAAATGGGGTGTTCTGCGTGAGATCGTGAGACCGACCCCGAAATGCGTGATTCTCACGCAAGATGCGTGAGACTTGCATGTATGGAACATAAGCACAATACAACGGACAAGGTTCAAGATTCAGGCGGACCAATTGCCTGAAATAACTACTCGTTTAGTATTTGAATCCAATTTTGCATAACTATTTGTTGCTATGGACTGACACAACACGTTTTTGGTTCACATAGCAACAACACTAATATATGCAAAAAAGAAATCGAGTGCGTATTTATTGTCAAGTGCCATTAATTTCAGTAGTCTGTGAAAAAAAAACAATTAGTTAACATTCTCAGTTTGAAAATGATAATGTGTTTTCTCATCTGTAGAAATTATGGACGTATAGGTGGATATCTGACGTCGCGGAGATGTCTCTGAGACCCGAACACACTCGGAGACGTCTCCGTAATTTTAGATTATCAGGACGTCTTCCACGACGAAAAAAAAAAACACACCACATTGCTAAGCATGTTCTATTTTCATTTGAATTGACCAATATACGAGTATGGTTTAGAATGTAACGCAAGAGTTGTGTGTGCTGGGACAATATGACAAAAACATACACTTTTGATATAGGCCTTCATTTTTTCACATGTGTTTATCGCGTGTTGTTTTACTTTTATTTTTGTTGTCATAGATATTGACTGTGACAATAATAGAACTATGACCTCATAGTTTCACACTCTACTGAGCAATCTACAAAGGCAATAAATTTTTTTATTCGTTCATTACATATATTCACACTATTTCCTGTTGAACAAACACAAAAGTATCCGACGCCCATTCATTTTAGGGGAAAACCCATGGACTGATAATAATAACTCAAAATGCGGAACGTCTTCACGGTATTAAAGGGATTGGCAATGCACAGTAGAGTTACTGTCTCTGAATACAATTGTTTTTCAAGCCGAATTGGATTTAAAACTTACATGCCTTAATACATGTTATCAATGATTGCCATTTTGGATTTTCAATTTATAAAGATTAGTAGAATTAATAGGTTTCATCAAGTGTTGCGAAATAAGTCAAGTTTTGAGCCGAGTTGATTTACTAGGTAGTTACTTTTTTTTAAAGTATCATTATTTTAAGGATCTTGGTATTCGCCCTATATTTATTTTTAACTTTAGGTATATTTTGATATATTTTTTTCGGCCCACCCACAGTCAAACAGGAAGATATAATAGACAAATTAAAAATTACAAACATGCGTTTGAAATATTTATCTGATGATATTTATACTTTCAAAGGAAACGTTGGAAAAGTTGTATTTCAATATCCTTTCATTATCAAAGGTCTTTTAAAAGCTGCCTACAAGCATGTAACAACCCACATTTTGCAGTAGGAGACAACAGGATGTAAATCTTTACAACGGAAACAATCATATGAGGGTACACATGCCCCCGGGTAACAGTGAAGAATTTCTCTTTTGTGTACCCTGATCCACATGCCATTCCACCTTTATCTTACTTTGTATTCCTATTTCACTATGTATTTTATTCTGTATGCTATGTTTCTTTATCGAATACGTAATAATAATAATAATAATAATGATAATGACAATCATGACAAAATTCGGTGATTACTTCATGTGATTACTAAATGATTGGTTCCGTGTTTCCGTTGACATTTGGAAAACCACAGAATACCTCGTGTGCATTGTGCTCGACATGCATGTATACAGTACCTCAGGAATATATGCAAACTTGATTTCGATCATTGTCAAAAGAGCACGAAAATTTAATGTGTCTTTGTGGTTTAATACACGTTATGAATATACGTAATGAAGGAGATACAATAACTCCTTTGTTCACTTTCAATCTAAAAATAAACAACAAAACAAAACAAAAAACATTAGGGCTAGGCCTATTGTTTCTGAAATAAATAAGAAAACCCTTATTATAACATCTAGTGTGATATTATGTATTAGCAATGTCAATTAACATCTATTGCATAATCATTTTAGGGAGTAACTATTCATGTTGTGTTTTATGAATAGTGTATTATTATTATTATTATTATTATTATTATTATTATTATTATTATTATTATTATTATTATTATTATTAATTATTAGTATTACTATTATTATTATTATTATTATTATTGTTATTATTATTATTATCAATTAATTATTAATTATTAATTATTTATTAATTATCTATCGTTCATTATTCATTATTTATTATTAATTATTAATTATTTATTATTTATTAATTATCTATCATTCATTATTCATTATTTATTATTATTATTATTATTATTATTACTATTAAAGACATTCTGATTTTCCCATAAATCAGTACCCTTGTTTTATTTGATAACAAGTTTGTGTGCTCTCTAACCTAAATGTCTATTTCGTGTTTTTCGTGTTTTTTTTCTTCAATAGCCTCTCTCTCTCTCTCTCTCTCTCTCTATCTCTCTCTCTCTCTTTATCACAGGTTTGACTATTCATTTAAAATTGTCACTGAAGTAAACAACAACATGTTTCATATCCTGCTCATTTTGATCTGCGCATGCTCTGTGAGATCATGTGTTGAGCCGGGATGTCTTTGCGAAGCACCAGGTAATTGAACTTTACTTTGTGCGAGACATGAGTTTTTTGTTTTTTTTAATCATTCAGAAGGGAAAGGGGGAGTCTGCTAATTACCGTTTAATTCAGCCAATCTTTTGGACAAGGACACACACACACACACACACACACAAAAAAAAAAAAAATGAACCGAAAATAAGATTGAATATACAATTGTTTTCAATTAAATGTGCTCCCAGTGTGAAATTTCAGAGGTGTTAGCTAAGCTGAACTTTATTCTTAGAGTGCACGATGATATGAATCTAAATTATTACAAAATGTGTATGGGAATGATAAGAGCAAAAGTAAATATCACAAATATTACATCACCCTAATGATATCAACAAAATTTACAAGTAATGTAAATAATGTAAATCAGCAATCATAAGTAATCAAATTTGAGAATGGGTCATGCTCAAGGACATTCAGTCATGTAATTGGATCTCAAACAATCGCATAGGGTGGGCGTTTTCAAGTATTTTATCCGGCCGTTTCTTCATCAAATTGGGTCAAATAAATAATCAATATTAAAAAAAAAAAAAGTTACTTGAGATCGTAATAAATACTCAAGTTTCGTTCCATCGTGACAAATTAATTATCCACAGCTCCATCTCTCCCACTGCGGAAGTATCCATGTTCAATAACAAACAAGAGATAATGTTTATGTCTTACTTGTCTTAATGTGAAATATACTCTTTTAAAAATAAAATATATAAATATCTGTTCTTCTAAACAGATGTTGACAAAACGACTGTTCAACCCACTTACCTCGTCCGTAAGATAATTGGAGATTCTTCAATATCTTGGGAAATGGATGTTAACATAACATGGGCAGCCCCATTAAACACAAGTAAGGCGTCATTGCATTTCTTAAAATGACATTGTTATGCAAATAACTTGCCTCAAAATTTTCAGCTCGCGCTTCGCGCTCGTGGATAATAAATATTACACAATTATCTAAAAGTTTTAATACTAGAAAGTGTCCATTTATTTACTCCATATATTTATTAAAACCCCAAATTTTCGGCTCGCGCTTCGCGCTCGCGGATACGAAATAGGGTCTATAATACAAAATTATCTACAATTATTATACTAAAAAGTGCCCCTTTATTTACTCCATATATATTTTCAAAACCCCGAATTTTGGCTCGCGCTTCGTGCTCGCGGATACTTAATATTATACAATTATTTAAAAGTTTTAATACTAGAAAGTGCCCCTTTATTTATTCCATATATTTATTAAAACCCCAAATTTTCGGCTCGCGCTTCGTGCTCGCTGATACTAAATCATAAAGCACCAATAACTCAAATGTTTGCCTCAAAATTTTCAGCTCGCGCTACGCGCTCGCGGATACTAAATATTACACAATTATCTAAAAGTTTTAGAAAGTGTCCCTTTATTTATTCCATATATTTATTAAAACCCAAAATTTTCGGCTCGCGCTTCGCGCTCGCTGATACTAAATAGGGTCTATAATACAAAATTATCTACAATTTTTATATTAAAAAGTGCCCCTTTATTTATTCTATATATCTCTTTGTTTTGTTTAATATATTCCGATTAAAAACAAACAATTTCTTTTTGCTAATATATATTTTTATTAAATTTTCATAGCAGTAAAAATAAAATTGTTTGAATTCCTCGTTTAAGGTCAGTATAGGCCTATATGTCGGGGTGTTTTAAACACGCGCTTCGCGCTCGTTTGCTCGCTCCGCTCGCAAGATTTTTTTTTCAAATTTGGGCCCCCCCCCTCTGGAAAATCCTGGATCCGCGCCTGTAACTTCTTTCATGATGACATGACAAGGTACAGTAGATGATATACTATTTAGTATGTAATGATATAGGAAGTATAACTCGATATATTTTGAATACTTCTACTGATATCAATCTATACATGATGTCAAAGAATTCTTATGGAAATGTAGGCCGATTGCTACACCCTATCAAATATGGTATGTATCATGTGTATTGGTAATTGTACTGGTACATGAGATTGTCAAAGACATTTTTTTTCCCTTATTTTTAGTCATCTGATTATCAAAAGCCAGGCGGAAGTTGAGAATCATCACATTCATTTATACATAATATATATTATACACAGAATAAATGCATGTATATATATATATATATATATATATATATATATATATATATATATATATATATATATATACAGTTGTGCTCAAAAGTATTCAAACTCAAAGTATTTTGGGGGTTTTTTTCCTTTGTATCTCCAGCAAATACCATTTATTCTATAACTAATGATATAAAAAGGTTATAATAGGCTTTGACAAAAACGACATACACCATGTACACATTTCAGACAATTTTATTATTTCTATTTATACTTTATTTCACATTTAGGATAAAAATGGCACGTTCATAAGTATTCATACCCCTATGTATAACACATATGTAAAATAATTTTAGTAATCTATGGCATAGCCTTTATTTGCGATGGCAGCTTCAAGACATCGTTTGTAGTTGACGACCAAGTTCCTGCATGTGCTCAGTGGAATTTTGGCCCACTCCTCCTTCAAAATCGTCTCCAGGTCTTTCAGGTTGTATGTAATGGTCTTCTGGCCCTTATCTTCATCTTCAGTTCTCTCCACAGGTTCTCTATGGGGTTGACTATGAACTGACAAAGATCTCACCCATAACCCCCCAATTTATAGGCCCAATGAAATTTTTTGAAAACAACGTGGCGTACAATTATTGCATAACATGTCATAACAATTCAGGTAACACCTGGACACACAATATGAGTGGAAAAAGACTTTTATCAGGAACCAACACTTACCTTAGTGCTTCAGGAGGATAAGGGTATGAATACTTATGAACAGGTCTAAAGACATAACTATTGCCACGAATTACATAATAATCACCTGTCCACATCCAATATACCCTGGAATGTTGCATAACAATTATTTTTACTTGAATATAGGTTAAATTTAATCATCCAAGCCTAATCGAAGAGAAACTTTGACAATTGTAGTTTTATCCTAGGGGTATGAATACTTCTGAGCACAACTGTATATATATATATATATATATATATATATATATATATATATATATATATATATATATATATATATATATATCTTACACTATTCCTCACCTTTTCTAGGTAATGATTATGCCCTCGAATTAACGGCATACACTGGTGGTAGAGTACGCTGTTTCGATCAAATGAGCAACCAACAGCTAAACCTTGAATTTAGTATCTACATATGCCCAATCCGATTCTCCCAACAGCACATCGTAAGTAACTTTACCATTGATGCGTTGTCTGGCGATTCAATAAGGCCTCCCCCTAAAAATTTGTTATGTTGCCGTCCAGCGACCGACCCTAAAATGAAAAAATACAGGGTCAATTGTCAAGTTATGTGCATTGGAGGGCACCACATTTTTTTTTTTTTTTGACAAGGGGGGGGGGGGGCCCTTATATCCAATCTGATAATATAAATATCCTGAAAATGACAAATTTGTTATAAAAAAAAAATGGTACATGGTAATCAAAGAAATATACGAAGTGAAAACGATTTGCACGAGGGACAACGAAAGACACGAGGAGAGAGAGTGAGTGGGGATGAGTTTGTGGGAGTGCGCGCGCGGGCGTGATGTGTGTTTGTTTGTGTGTGTGTGTGTGTGTGTGTGTGTGTGTGTGTGTTTGTGTATGATTGTGTGTTGAGTGTAGATGTACAGTGCAATTTTTATAATTTTTTTTAAATCTTTTTTTTTTCCTTTTAATTGTGTTTAAGTTGTCAGGAAATTTTAAACGAAATAATGTGGTTTAGTATAACAATTTTTATAATTCAAAAAGGTTTCCACATAATTATGTTTCATTTTTTGCACAGACAACAGAACTCTACACTGAGAAGAATATATTATTTGGACATCGATATATACTTGATGTAAGTTCACAATCACAATCTCTGAAATACAAAATAAATTTAAAAGAAGGACAAAGATCATAAATTTCCTGCTTCCTTATTTAGTTCCCTTTGTAGTTGACCTATTTTTCTTTACTTTTTTGGGGAAAAAAATCTTTCTTTTTATACTGTGATTTTACGCGTTAGAGAAATTGTAGAAAATGTATGTTAAATGAAAATTAATATATATTAGATGAAGCTGTTCTCAATATTCCATCATACTAAATCAAAATAACTAAATATGATCAAATTTATTATTGCATTATATTATTTCATTAACTATATTAACGGGTTGGCGAATATAATTACTGCACATGTACGTATGTTTTTACAGATATCCCTGTATAGTGCTACATCAAACGCTCTCGCCCCTAACTCAATTTGTATCAACGATTTATTTTCACCGGGTGAGTATCAATTATTTAATTTGATCATGTTGATTTATCCAGAAAACATTTTTTAAGTATTCCGTCAATTTTTGTGACCGGGAAAGTCAGCTTCAATCAATTTTTAAGTTTATCTATCAGATCACGATTAATTGTAATCACCAAGTCAAGTTTGATATGATGATGATATCGTATATGGTTTTGTTTCATTATAATATATACATTTACATGTATACACTCCCCCCCCCCCCCCCCACTTGAAAAAAAAGAAGAAAAAAGATCAAACAATGCTTAAAAAATTAAATGATAATATGAGATAAGACAGGTCGGTCTGCTTAGAATGCGGAGGGAGCACTTTATGATTATTAGAAACATTATTAATATTATCTATATAGAGCGTTTTAGCCGTGCAATATTATGCCATATTCCATGGTCAAATATAAGTACTGCTTTTCACAGATTATACCTTCTGAATAAATTATGGTCATAGATAATGGCATTGGATGGCTTTACTTCATGGGATACCAAAATCTCGTTAGAGCAAATATTGCACTCATCTTCGACACTTGGAATATTTCTAGTATCCCATTCTGAGCCATCCAATATAATGGAATTATTTATATCCTCTTATTCCGTAAAAATACAGTCGTACTCGATATAAGGAAATGTCATGATGTCTATATGACCAGTGATGTGGAAGATCTATTCTATGTGCGATTGCCTTCACACTTATGGGACAGGAACCCGCGGTGCGAATTAGTTTTCTTGGCCATGCAGCTAATATGGTGGTTCCAGATTAAGTTTTGGTGTACATTAAGTCCAAGGTATTTTACCGTGTTGACTTCTTCTAGTAGTTTGTCGTGAATGGGCTATGTTTTGTTGACTGGCATCCTCGTGTTGGTAACTGACATAGTTTGGCACTTCTTGGGGTTATTAATGCCATCAGCCAGTCACGTTCCCACTGCTGCAGAGTATCAAGGTCAGTTTCCAGTTTTATTGCGTCATCTGCAAAAGCTTACTTTGGTTGACGATTCGTGTGAAACACAGTCAGGGAGGTCGCTGATATACAGAAGGAACAAAGGTGGTCCCAGGACACTGCCCTGTGGTACGCCTGATGAGACTGGGACGATACCCGAGGCTTATTAATTAGCCATTGATGAGTAACTTCTTTGTTCTTTCGTTGAGGAAGTCCTTTTTAATAAAAGAGGTTTTTGTTGTTTTTTATCCATGAATCCATGTATCCATGAATCCAAAGTGTGTCCAGTCTCAAACTATGGAAAGCCAATCCGATTATCCAAAAGACCATGTTACTGTTACATGTGGAAATAATATGACATTGTTTACATTTTTTGTTGTTGTTTCTGCGACATGCTCTAAACTTACTATTCACCGTGACAATGTATTTCCTCGTTTATCTGCAGATTGCTATGAAGTAACACAAGACGAAGTTTACTGTAGAAATCAACGTAAGTTATATCTAAATAAATATACTTATTAAGCTAATATTAGACAAAAATATTAAGAGTGTAAGAAAGGATTTATAATTTATGTATAAGAATTAAAAAAAAAACTTAACTTTACTTAATTTATGTTTTATTATTATTTTTTTTTTAAGTATTATTTATTTATTATTTATTTACTTAAAAGATAGCACACAGCCCCCTTCCTCATCCCACTATTTCAACTTTTTTTTCCTTCTCTAGCAATCGTCACTAGTGGAAAGCCTGTAAATGCATCACTTTCACACTTTACTATCGGGAGTCAAGACACGATCGTAGCAGTGATTGTTTGGGATGATCCTATACAACTGAACGGCAACATTACGGGATATTTCATTGAAACATACAACGTAGACACCAACGAACGGGAAGATATAAGCCAAAATTATTCTCAAGTAAGTGATGAAAATACTGCTTCATTGAAATTCAAAAGGTCGTCAAATGTCAAAAATAGGTATTTTTCCTTTTTGAGATTTCCACATTAACGTAACGTTTCGTATACAAGGTCTGGGCAAGTTTGTCTCTCTTTGGCGTTGGCGTCATTCATTCATGGTATAGTACACATGTGATAACAAGTAGATGTTCAAAATTGGCCTTCAGCCATCAAAAAGGTCATATATCAGCCATAGGCATGATAGGGGTAGATTTAACTCTGTCTAGTATTAAGATTATTTTTTCTTTTTGATCAATTTGGCGGCCCTAAGTTAAGGTTCAATTCGGCGCCCCTTACTTTAAGGTCAGTTTGGTGCCCCCTATAAGGTCAATTTGGCTCCACTCTAAGGTCAATAAAGCGCCTTTGAGCGCCTACCCGGGGCCGCGGGCCCGTAGCCCCCCCCCCCCACCACGCTCTAAGCTCATACTTGCCTATATACTCTTCTACTACTATACTCTAACTACTACTACTATACTAACTAGCTACTACTACTACTACTACTAACACACTATACTATTACTCTCTACAATACACATACTATTCTAACTATTACTATACTCTACTACTAAATGTATTCTTCAATACTACTACTTATACTATCTACTACTAACTACTACTCTACTACTACATACTACTACTTTACTAACTATACATACTGTTAGCTATCTTTACTACCTACTACTCTACTACTACTATACTAATATCTACTAACTTCTACTAACTTACTATGTACTACTAACTACTACTGAACTACTACTGACTACATTTCTTCACTACTACTTACTACTACATACTCTAACTCTACTATACTATACTACTACTACTATAATACTACTACTTCTACTACTACTACTGCTACTACTACTACTACTACTACTACTACTTCTACTACTACTACTGCTACTACTACTACTACTACTACTACTACTACTTCTTCTTCTTCTACTACTACTACTACTACTACTACTACTACAACTACTACTTCTAATACTACTACTACTATAATACTACTACTACTGCTACTACTATTCATGTTATTTTGCCTCTTTCAGGGAGATCCTAACTTGGGTACGATGAATGAAAAACGGGTTCCTGGATTATTATCGTTACAACAATATAGAGTCGATGTGAGTATTCGAGGCCTAAAGCCAACGGTCTACCAGCTCATGATTCTGATGCTGTTCATTGTTTTTTTCTATTGATAATACCTCCACTATCACAATCATCCCAAATGAGGTGATAAAATTTTTATTTTATTGCAATGTAGAGCATTTTACCGGATGCTACATGAATATGTCAGTAATTTGGTGCACATCCAATGGCAATTAATCGTCTGTAATTATAGTCTCTTGAAATTTGATCGGAATTGTCTGAAATGTTTATCTTCTTTCCCCTTTCGAAAACTAATGGCGGTATCTCACTTCACGGAGATGGATTTGAGACGGATTTGGGACTACTTTGAGACGGTTTTGAAATTTATCGCGGAGACGTCGTATAGACGTCTCCACGACGGAAAAAATATATCGGAGACGTCTCTAATACTTTTTTTTCCCTCGCGGAGACACTTTTCCCGTCAGGGAGACGTCTCCGAGTCAAAGCAGTCCCAAATCCGCCTCAAAGTCTGTCTCCGCGAAGTAAGATACCACCATGTACAATAATATTTTTTTTTTATTGCTGATTGTTTGTTTTCTTGCTGATTGTTCACAAAGATAACTCCGATGATCGACGTTGGTCAACAATTTTATCAAACAGGTCTGACGGCTGAAGTGATGTTTACCACTCCATCTACTTCAAGCTTGACATCGATTACGATGTCGTCATCGATCACGGGTGTGACACCGAATGAAACATTAATGGTCAGAACTGAACTGCATCTTGTAGGTACATGACCATGAATACATATAGCAGATTACTACAGAGACCAAATTGCATAGTATGGTTTATTTTATTTCATTCAATAAATTACCCTTCGTATGTCTAAATAGAAGTTCGAGTTTAAGCAACATATTAGATAATTACGAAATATATATATTGATAACAATGATGATTGAAAAAAATATGTTTACTAATACTATTATCTACCACCACCACTGCTCACTGTTACCAGTTTTAAATTTAATAGTGATAATTTTAGCTTTTAAAACTTTGAAATTTTTCAATGAGAATTAAAGAAATAGATGCACATTTTTTAAAGCGATTAAAATATTTGATAAAAGAACAATTTCATATGCAGTTGTAGAGCTGCATTAAAGGGAATGTGTAACTTTGTGGAGGCTTGTCAAATTTTGAGCTATGGGGGCCCTACATGCTATCAGTTCATATCATAATGTGAACCTGAAAATTTCATTTCCATAGCTTCATTACATTCTTCATAATAAGCAAAAAGGTGCAAGTGACCGGAAATACCAGGTTATTTTTCGCCCTTAGACTGCACTTGGTACGCTTATACAATGATGACATTCGTTCATCAATATTTCAACGGATTGGCTTAAAAATCTCAGGCGATTCCTGTTTGACCTAAAGGTTTGCAATTATGATTGTAGCATCAGCTGGAAGAAAAATTTATTTTTAAGGCCCTGAACGTTAGACAATCATCACTTTAAGGTCATATGTACTGCTCTGCAACGCACATCCATTTATACCTTCTATTCTAGGCCCACAGTTAGGGATCATAATCGGTTCGTCCATAGCCGTCGGTGTCGTGATCCTTCTCCTCATCATGGCTGTTGTTTGGTATCGTCGTCGATATCAGCGAATGAACCAACCCTACATGCCAAACTTTCCAACCATTCCTCAGAAGCTACCAAGAATCAACAGCAGAGGTTAGCCGCAATTAGATTGCTTTAGTGATTAAAATTTTAGACGAAAATTATTATACCACCTCAAAAGCAGATCAACAATCCAACTAAACCCACTGTATCGTCAAGTATCAACCAGAGGGGGGGGGGGGGAGGTCACCAAGTTGTTTGATAGTTACGCCATGGAGATACTAAGTTACTAACTTAGTATCCCCATGGTTACGCACAACTTTAAAAACGCTTTGAATATCAAATTTCAAAATTGGAAATTTTATTGACAAAATTTTTTCTCTATATCTGCATATTTCATTTCTAACTAGTGTGATTAAAAGTACACTTTATTTATTAGTGTGTCGTAAAGTTGTGCGTGAATGGTCAGGACTTGGAAAGAAATCTCAATATAATAAAGTGTGGTTGAGCTATGGCTGTCATTTTCATTTATTTCGAAATTATGTTCTTAGTCCTGTATTTTGCTTAAGTTTCAACGATGAATAGCTAAGCTGAGATAGAAAAAAAATCTCTCCAAATATGGTCGCTCTCCTCGGGGGCAATTGTAACAACGTCTTAACAAAGTACCTTTGCCCCATACCTTGCCCCTGGACGATGCAAAAGCCCGTACACAGCCCGTACACTGCCGCAGTAATAATATACCATGCATATAGCAAGTGACATTGTCATGTTTTATTATAATTAGTTTATGTGGTTAATGTTGTTGAAATATTTGATCTGTCAAGTGCATAGCTTTGATAAAGAAAAACAAAATGTTACAATTGCCCCATAGGTGTGTTGCCCCGTGTTCAGGTTTACCTAACCGTAACATATTCATATGTCGAGCTAAGATATGCATATTTCGTTATATATAGTTTTTAGCAAGTATTTAGCTATAATAAAGTTCAAATTTGAAAAAAAAAAAGTGTTACAATTTTCCCCGATCTCCCCTACGTAGCTTGAACCGTCTGAAGGAGTCAGCTATGTTACTTTTTATTTGCAATCGCTCTCCTACAATTCTCCAAATGAAGGGTTAATGAAATTCTTATCTTGACTGAGCTACAGGGCGTATTCGTATTGACATGAAATCCCGAATTTATATTCAGTGATATATAAAACTGTCATAGCTAATTTCATACTTTTTGATTTTCAGAAAAGGATTATATGCGGGACGTGGATCCTATTTTCAAGAATAAAGAGGTCAGTCGTGGCCGAGTGGAGATTGGAGAACTACTAGGTAGCGGTCAGTATGGTGTGGTGTACCGTGGAACTCTTCAAGGCTCTGCTGAGACGTCCAAACACCCCCTCGTGGCAGTCAAGACAGTCAAAGGTGACATGTAGAATAATCATTGTCTTCAAATTAGATGGATGTAATCTTTGTATGGAAGACGACACTTTTTCGTAAAACTTCACAAATGGGAAACTTGAACTACCCATATTATACTCTTATCTTCGTGTGGCATTAACTTGTGAATCTTGTACGGAAGACCTTTCGCAATAGACAAATCATTCAATTATTTTATAATAATAATCATTATATTGATCATTTAGTGGTATTGAACCCGGTTTACGATATGTTTAACCTATAGTGAAATGAAAACAACAAACAAAACATATATGTCCCCACCCCCCCCAAAAAAAAAAATAATAAATAATAATAAATAAATAATAAATACATGTGTAAATATATATAATAAGGTTCCCGTCGAGTTAAACTACCTCCAATCAATTTAACTTTTGTTACAGCACTTTCGTCCGAAATGTGATCGCGATTGAAAATCTAAACGTTAATTCAATTGACTATAGCTCCGTCCATGATGTATCGTTTAAATTGAATGAACATAAACGAATTCGAATGCTAGAGTTTAAAATTGACCGGAAAACCTATAATAATATAAATGATATTTCTAAACAGCCATGTGAAGCAAAAAAAAAACAGAAATTAGTGGGAAAGCATAATTACAAAGACAACACTGTAAAAAATATTTGCATTTTTACGCAGAATCTGCTGTCAGCAGAGTCGCCATAAAAAATGTATTTCAAAAAACAGTTTTGTATAAGTTCTCCGCAAATAATTACGTGAGAATACAAAATATACATCAGGAGTAACACATTTGTCCGTTTTAACCAAATACGTATGCATATAAACTCTAATGATATTTTCCTTCTCTTTCATCAATTCTTAAGATAAGAAATTTACAACAAAACTGTAGTTAAATTACATTTTTGTATGGCGACTCTGCTGACATCAATTTGCTGTATTTTTCTGTATTTTTTTTTTTTTACAGTGAAACATTTCATGAATGTGAAGAGAAAAAACGATTGTAGGAGGAATTGTATTTATTTATTTCTATTCATTTTCAAATCCTTTCTCATAGAGACGTATCAGACAATATGAAACATGACTTCTTGAGCGAGATACGTCTTATGATTGAGATAGGTACACTCCGCATGTGATGGAAGTGATAGCTTGCTGCACGGCTCAGCCTCCGTATTATATGATTACCCAGCTCATAAAGTATGGTGACTTGCTTCACTTCTTGAGGAAGTGCAACAAGGTAATTGTCAAATAGATACCTTTGTTTGCAAATCGTCCATACGTGTTATATATTTATTAGTTATTTTCTCTGTATATATTTACCACTGTTTTGAGTATGATCTGTGTGTAAATACTCAATCAATAATGTTGTTTTTATTTTTGTGTAGTTAAGTAATAGTTCATAATATATTGTGTAATTTTAAAGGAGGCCTTCACTCTACAAGCTCTGCTTATTATCGGTCTCCTTCTCGTTCAATTTCACATTGTTATAGTATTGTAAATTTGATATGTTGTAAATATGAAATTGCAATATCATTATAAATATAAAAAGATTGAAAGAGGAATAATAAATAAATAAAAATCAAATCAAATAAATGAATAAACAGTGCGGATCCAGGTTTAAAAAGAGGGGCGTCTGGCATAATAAGGGGATGAAGGCCGAAATTTCCGATTAATGGGTTTTCAAATTATAGAGGGGGCGCGCGTCCCCTACGCCCCCGCCTGGATCCGTCACTGCATAAAATCAGGCAAACTTAAATATTAAATATTGTCAGGAGTTGAATTTCGATTTTGCAAAACCGAACATAACTTCTAAACAACACCCAAACATCACAACGATATTATAAAAACCGTATCAGGACATCTCCCCGGAGGACAATCCCCGGGGACAACTCCGGAGGAAGCTCCCCCGAGGACAAGACTCCCCCGGAGGACAAACTCCCCGGAGGACAACACCCCGGAGGAACAACTCCCGGACCGGAAGGTCCCCCAAGGACAACTCCCCCGGAGGACATCTCCCGATGAAACTCCCCGGAGGACAAGTCCCACCGAGGACATATCCCCGAGTAAAACTCCCCCGGAGGACAGACTCCCCCGGAGGAAACTCCCCTGGAGGACAACTCCCCGGAGGACAACTCCCCCGGACGACGACTCCCCGGACACTCCCCCGCAGCACAACTACGCGTGGCGCAGACGCCGAGGACAATTCAACATTCCGGAGAACAGATCCATCATGCACTCGTTAATTTTGCTCCATTTGCGATTTTTTTTATTTTTTTTAAACCGAATAGTAGCCATTCATGGAAATACAAATCTTTGGCCATTTTTGTTTGTTTTTTCGGCGAAGGGTGTTAAAGTTTGGCAGCTGTAGAGGCGTACTGCTATTGAAACCGAATTTTCTCAAAAGAGAGAGAGAGAGATTCAACTTAAATCTTAATCACCATAGGAAGATGATCTGATTAGATTTGAGGTATGTAGGTCAATGGTCAGGCCGTAACTAGGATTTTTGCGGGGGTCGAAATCTGAAAAATGACCTCTTGAAGGGATGATTCTGAGTGCAAAGGCGAGCCGAATTTTTTTTACTAAAAACTCCGAAGCAGAGTATATTTTATCTTTATGGTTCTATTTTGTTGTTTGTTATTCTTACAAACGGTGACGATCATCTTTCTTTTAGCCCCCCCCCCCAAAAAAAAAAAAAAAAAAAAAAAAAAACCCAAACAACAAACAAAAGAAGAAAAATGAAAGAAAAAAAAGGATTTTCAAGCGCGAATCGTCAAGTGGAAATTTTATATCAACACCTTCTTCAATTATTAAAACAACATGTACATAATTTATGATACAGGGTTTTTGTTTTGTTTTGTTTTGGCTTGTTTCAGCAAATGTCTAGAATTATAAGAGATTATAAATGATCTATCGGATATGTTGACTGAGAATATTGAAAAATTGGTTGATATACCGGAGATGTTTGTGTCATCTACTTCTGGAGATATTTTTATAAACCACACTCAGTTGCAATAACACCTTCTTATGATAGCGATGACACGGCAGAATGCAAAGCTGTGCAAGTGCATACTTCTAGAACACACACCATTCAGATATCTTAAACCCAAAGATTGTATTTAATTTTCCTTGAAAATGAAAACAAGTGATGATGTTGGAATTGAGTTTTGTGAATTTCTTTTTGTATAAATAAAAATGTGTTCTCGTTTAAACTTTTGCGCCATTCTAATTTGTTTAGGGTGTGATTAATTATTAATTAAAGCTTAATTATCGTGCTCGACCCCCCCCTCCCCTTGCTGAAGAGACTAGAAGATATTGTAGGCCAACTCGCCCTTTGTGCTCTTTTGCTACTCCTGTAGCTTCATATTTCCGCCATTTACATCCTTTCCTTTTTTCACATTTCTTTTATTTCTTGCATTTTCATTAATTTTTTCTGAGGGTCACATTTCGTTGGGGGTACCTCTGATCTGCCAAACCTAACAACTTTTGAGGGAAGGAGTAGCCATTCATAGATTGGAAGGGGTGGTTCAATGGTGATTAACAATTAAACAACCATTCCTCATCGCCTTGTCATTACAGAAGGGTTACTCCATGCGAAAAGTATATAGTATAATTGTAACAGAAAGAAAACCCAAGGGGTGGCATAAAATCAATAGTTATGAAGAATTTAAAGTGAGGGGAGATGTCTCCGGGGTTGTCTTGGGGGACCTATCCTCGGGGGAGATGTCCTCCGGGGAGTTGTCCTCCAGGGGAGTTGTCCTGCGGGGGATTTTGTCCTCCGGGGGAGCTGTCCTCCGGGGGTTTGTCCTCCGGGGAGTTGTCCTCCAGGGGAGTTGTCCAGGGAAGTTGTCGTCCGTGGGAGTTGTCCTGGGGGAGCTGTCCTCGGGGACTCGTCCTTGGGGGGACCTGTCTCGCGGGGAGATGTCCTGCGGGGGACCTGTCCTCCGGGGAGTTGTCCTCCGGGGAGTTGTCCTGGGGAGTTGTCCTGCGGGGGAGCTGTCCTCCGGGAGTTGTCCCGGGGAGATGTCTCTCGGGGGAGATGTCCTAGAACCTATAAAACACATGCGTTATCATCAGTAGAAATAAATGATCTCGATGGCATTTCGTTTTCAGATTACTTGCTCAAAATAATTTAGTTTTTCCCAGTCAAGTTCAAACTATCTACGTCAATTTTGACATTCTTTCAATCAATTTCGTCTGAAATGTGATCGCGATTAAAAAAAAATTAGATTCGTTTAAGAACAGCCAAAATATAAAATTTTTAAAAAGCGTTCAATCCGAATGCAAATTTCCGCCGATCAATTTGATATTGTGAACGTCATATCATTTAATTGGTCGCTCAAATTCGTCCATTGATTCACATTGGACGAATTCGTTGCATTTTTGACGATGTGCTCGCCTGACAGGCCGACCGTCCAATTTTGTGTCTGATGTTTGTTGAATTTTTGGTGACTTATTTGTGATATTATTTGTAATTATTCACAGAGCTTGTTATTTAAAGATGTTTGTTTCTATAAATTTGAATTGAAATTGAATTTTAACTGTGTATATAATTATGTAGATGCTTGTATGTCAATAATGTAAACAAGAATATTTCAGTTTTTACTGCCTTTCTTGTAAAATGCTCGATTGCTTAATAAACCATTAATGAATTGCATATGAACAGGTTTATTCGCACAAAAACAAAATTTAGCATTGATTTAAATGACTGATAGCTCCGCTTGGCCAGGTATCGTTTAAATTGAAGAAACTTTAACGAATTCGATTGCAAATAGTTTAGAATTGACCGGTAAAACATCTAAAACGCGCATCCAAACAGGATGTGCGAACGTAGTATTCGGGATGTCAACTGAGTTTGCGTTCTTGTCATTTTATGAACAGCCAGAGCACATACAGCATGACCCCATCTATGATATTACTGACTTTCAACGATGTCAGATAGCATGGCAAATAGCCAGTGGAATGGTAAGTTTGCCGAAATAGTACTACTTTATTGAGTTTGATACTTATAGAATATGGGATCAGGTTGTGGTCGAGTGGTAATGCTCATTGTCAACTATCTGCATCATACGCCATCGAACCCCAGGTTCGAATCACAGTCATGTATCATGATGGTTACGTTGAATTTCGATCCCAGACACAAATAATCATAATTATTGACTCATGTCTGTCAAAACCCAACCAACCATTAGCAAATTCATAAAACTCCTCAGGAAAGAAAGTTTAGACGAGGAAGTTAATACCTATACTATTAATGTATATTATGATAATGTAAACATAAATGTAGAATATAAGTTCTTAAACTGGAATGTTTAAATCGAAGCTTAGACGAATTTAGGCAGATTAGAGAAAATTTGAACGACGATGGAGACAGGAAGAAAGTTAGGGTGATATGAAACGTTCTTTGATAATTTGTTTTTTACACCTTCATATTATTGATGAAATCAATTTTCCCGTTTTTGCAACTCGTCAATGTGTTTTGTACACCAAAAAAATAAAACTTGTTTATTTTTGCTTAAGATTTTGCACATTTCCCTCAGCGAAATTGAAAATATGAAATATAATGTTTCTTTCGTCCCTCAGCTATATTGTAGGTGGTTTGGGTTCATGAATGTATATGTTTGGTCACTGTTTATATACATGTACATTATAATACTCACCGGGAAAGTTTCCCCTATGAAATAACGTACCTAAATTTCCATTTTGTAGATATTTATCTCATCTAAGCGGTTCTACCACGGTGATTTGGCTGCTCGGAATATCTTGGTTGGAAGTGGTCTTATTGTCAAGATATCGGACTTTGGTTTAAGCAGTGATATATATCAGAAAGGATACCAGAGATTATCTGCTGATAGGAATCGACCTGTCAAATGGGCCAGTATTGAAACCAATCTGGACGGAAAGTGCACCATTCAAAGTGACGTGTAAGTTAAAGAGAAATTTTACCCTGGAATTGTATTGGTTTTAAAAAATGCCGAAAAATAAAAGAAAAATATGAATGAAAGTTTGAAGAAAATCGACCAAAAAATAGCAAAGGTATGAATGTTTAAAGTTTTGATTCTGTGACGTCACGTGCGAGCAGCTCTTCGATGAGTTGTGAATGTAAATTCCATAAATTTGTCTTCTGTCATGGTTCCTGAAAAACGAATGCGTGAATTTGATAGAGGTATGTATATGAACATAGATTTGATGATATATCCACCGCAAAGGTGCAATAATTAATATTCTTCTGAAAAAAAATGACACTTTATTGAATTTACATTACATAACACATAGGAGAACAGCTCACAGGTGACGTCACAGAATCAAAACTCTAAATATTCATAACTTCGTTATTTTTTAAATTGATTATATTCCACCATTTCATGGAGATGTTTACATAATTTGGCCCTGTGACACCCTGGCCCTATAAACTAACCCTAATCATAACCCAAAATCTAGTCATAACCCTAACACTTTACCTTAGGCTTAGGATAATGGTATCAGGGATCTGAGATTTGGACTTGCCCAAGAATATATACACGACTGACATTACAATGTAAGATAGTTATCTTTCAAATATTTTTTATACTCTGTTTAATTTCTGGAAAATACATTATGTTTATTGTGTTGACTGTTTTATTCCATTTAGGCATTTCAGACCCTGGTTGTCCTCTATTACGTCCTATTACGTTTTTTTAATAGTAGGCCTACTAGGTTTTGCAGAATGAAGAATACTCCTATTGCGAAAACATTGAAAAAGAGTTGAAAATTAAGCTTTAAAATGAAATATTAACCATGGTTCACAGGTGACCTTTCTTATTAATCAGATATACACATATTTCGATTGGTATTTATGTGCTGATATTCTTTTTATATTCTCTTACCTATAGATGGTCATATGGGGTGGTATTGTATGAAATATATACCAACGGTCGGGTACCTTACAAAGACATGGATGGGCGAGAGGTTATCCGGCGGGTTCGGGACGGTTACCGGATGGAAAAACCGGATAACTGTCCAGATGACGTGTAAGAATCGATTCATTCGTCGCTGTTTTTACGAACCGTCATAAACCTAATGTTTGGTCAAATTTTCGAAATTGAGTTTTTTTCGATATTCTTAAACCCTGTATTCAGTTCTATCGAATTACCAAATTTCAGGTCGAAATCTTAATTATTTAAAAAATAAGAGAAGATTCAAATTTCGTTCGAAACGTCACATCCCTTCCAGTGATTTTACGAAGCGTCCGAAACCATTGTTTATACACTATAGCAGTCTCCTGAATGGCGCACGACCCGACCTAGATATGGGTGAGCGGTGCGCGTATGCATTGAGTGATTTTACGAACCGTTCTATCTCGTGGTTTAGGACGCTAAAAAACATGCGCTTGCTACGCGTGATTTCACGAAGTGACCTTAACCCCCTGTTTTTCGTAAAAACAATCAGTTCCTAAAATACTACCTTCCATTTTATTCTAAATATTTAAAAATCAAACCCCAAGTGCAAATAACTGTTTTCATATTGTAAAATTATAGAATTTATGCTGTACATTGATATAAATAATTACCATGGTTTCCTTCAAAGCGCGAAGGTATGAGCGTCAGAAGAACATCCAGACTTTGAACGCGATTATCTCAAAAGCTGGTTTTGGGACCTCGGCGAGGTGTAGGACGGTTCGTAAAATCACTGACGCATTGATTGATTAAAAAGTAAAATTAAACCAAATACAAGAACGTGTTATTAAATGACAATTTAATTCTCAATCATTGATAAACATGATAAAGAAGAACATTTCAAAAAAGTAAATTGAAATATGTAAGGTATCATCACAAGATCTCGGCACGCCTTAATTGAAACATAAATGAATAAAGAAGTGCATTGTGAATAGTGTACTTTCCTGAATAATGTGCACGACACTATGGTGCGGGTTTGTTTCAATGTTAAATGCTTAGAATGGTGAAATCTGAAAACAATCATTAATCAAACTCTTATAGTAAACAAGATACTTCTCGTTTAGTTATATTGCATGATCGTGCAATATAACAAAATTCAAGCATATCACGCCATGCATAAATTTGGTATCATATACTCTGTTATATATTCAAATAGCATGCATTTCATATCTCTTGAGCGATTAACGTGTATTCTCTATACAGGTACCAGCTAATGCTGCTTTGTTGGCACAAGGACCCAATATCTCGGCCTCCCTTCAAAAACCTCTTCGATTTCTTTGACAAGAAAATTGAATCGACAACTTCATCACCGTATCTAGATGTCATCAATGTTATGGTATGTAATATATAAATTGTGCGTGTATATGAGTTACAGCGTTAGTCCGAAGGCTCGTTGATCCAAAGGTTCATTGTTCCGAAGGTTGTTAGTCCAAATGTAAAGAAAGTTCGTTTATCCGAAAATTAAATAAGTTTAATTTATCCGAAAAATAATCAGCAAATGAATGAGATAATATTCCATTCGGGATGAACAAACCCACTTTGATTTACGGATTTACTATTCCTAATTTATTTTCAGGTGTTTACATGATTACATTTTCGAAAGTATTGACTATATTTAATGTTTGGATCAGCGAACCTTATTTCATTTTATAATTATATTACTATATATATTACTTTCGCATAAATAACACCTTTTTCATTTATGGAGAATGAAAATATCAGAACGACGAGTCTTCCAACTATATGGCATCAAATGTGTGGACCAACAAACCTTATTTCATTTTGGGGAAAAAAAAACATTCAGGTATGGGATATTTTTGTGTTAGGCCAAACCAACTTTACAAATAATGTACCCTATTTATTTCGAACCTTGGGGAACAACGCTTTATATTTTCTCAAATGTAAATTAACAGCTTTGTATTTGAATGAAGTGTAATGATGATTTTCATAATTTGTTTACAGCCATCTTCAGAAGAACCAGCGACCGCTTCCAAAATCAGAAAACCAGATTCTCGCCCGGACAATGGCTCTGCTGCCCTCTCCGGGGAGTCTGTGAACTTCCATGATTGGGAATTTGAAAGGAAGTCGAGTAGTAAAGACCAAGCAGATGTAAATAAAGAATCGATCAGATACAGTCATTTCAATCCAGATGGACTTATGTACGAGAGATACAAAGATTCTGATAAAACCGGGTAGCCGAATGAAAGACTGATTTATAAATTTTAAAGAGAATAAAATTAGTATAACTTTCATGCAGTAGTTAAAGGGGAAGTTCACCCTGGGTTTAATTTGGTTTTAAAAAATGCAGAAAAATAAAAGAAAAATATGAGTGAAGGTTTAGAGAAAATCGACCAAAGAAATGATGAAGTTATGAATATTCAAAGTTTCGATTCTGTGACGTCACATGCGAGCAGATCTCCTAGTGTAGTAGTGTAAATTCCATAAAATGTCATTTTTTTCCAGAAGAAATTAATTATGTACCTGTGCGGTCGATATACCATCAAACTTATGTTCATGATACCATGACTATATCAAATTGACCCATTCCTTTATCAAAGAACCTATGACAAAGGACAAATTTTATGGAATTTACATACACAACATTTTTGAATTTTTATGTTTTTTTTTAGAGGAGCTGCTCGCAACGTGACGGTCACAGATCAAAACTTTAATTATTCGTAACTTTGCTATTTTTTGGTCGATTTTCTTCAAACTTTCACTAATATTTTTTAATTAGTTTTTCTTCAATTTTTAAGACAACAAAATCCAGGGTGAACTTCCCCTTTAAAGGGATTCGAAAGTCGGAGATCGTGGGGAATGCGCATTTTTCTTGAGTCCATTTGACAGTACACAATCGATCATGTGAGGCTTACGCATGGGTCGGTCTACTGGGACAGCACGAACATGACGAAGTTGACGCACGAATTCAGTCAGTAAATAGGGTCAGTAGCTTCGATCGTTGAGTCTTCAAGAGAGGACTTGTTATAAGCTCCATTTTCAAAACAAACATAGGTTAGATTTTACTTCGGAAATTCTGGTTTTTTTTACGATAGTCTAGCAATGAAGGATTACCTCCAGACGAGTTGGCGCTGAATATTACGCAACACGCCTCGGCTCTGATTGGAATGTTATCATATTCATCCGAGATAAGGTGATTTCCCATGTTTTATCAATTATACGTCCCTTTAAGGTTTAGTCTTGTCTTTTTAAAAAGTTATTTTATTTATTTATATCTAGTAACTTATTTATTTACCTATTTATTCATTTATCTATATCTACTTACTCTGAAATGTATCTATCTAATTTGTTTTCTATCTATTAATGTTGTTTGCTAATTTATCTCATTTCATTGATTTTAATTTTGTTGTGAACAGTATCAATTCAAAATGTATGATAATTTTCGTTGTGATCAACAAAATCAAGGTTTTTTTTTTTTAATAAGTTTTATACTTCAGCTATAATATTTTGCCTATGTTTTTATGTTTCACACTACCATACCAACTTTAAGTCTTATTCCATCAAAGAGATGCATTATTGATTATTAATGTAAATAGTGGTATAGATTGTATAAATTTTATACACTCTTTCATAATTGTATTCAATTGCAGCTTACAATTAAATGTATTAAGGAAATCAAATCTAATTATTATACAACTACCGAAGGATAAAAAGTAATTAAAGAGTAACAAATAAAAATAATAATTTAGAAACAATATACATAATTATATAGATAATGAGTTTAACTTGCCTATAGGAATATTAGGAATATAAAAGAGCAGAGCTTGATTCTGATTTGAATAGTAAACGAATGGAAATACAATTTCCTGAGATAAACGTTACGCCTGATAAGTTATCGGAAAAAAACTAGCTTTTATTCATCATCAAAATTAATTTTAATTTTTAATCAAATCGAATCAAATCGTATTTTAATTACTTTGTTATAACATCTAGATGCATACTAGACAAAATTAATATATTAATGAAAACATCGCAGCATCATTTTTGGGGGCATACTCCTTCATCACTTTGATAAAGGGCTACCAAAGGCATACACAGTGAAACGAAAGGACTTGTTTTATAATTTTTCTTGTCTTTATTTTGTTTATTTTGTCTACTATTCATGTGTGCGCCAACGCAGAACTTTTTGTTTGTTACATATAAGGGCTGATGAAACTTCAGCCCTCCAACATGTCCAATATTAAAATTGATTTTCTTAGTATATAGTGTTTTTAAATATGTTTCGATAATATTTCATTTTTTCCGTCTATGTGAAATGATAATCAAGGACACATATTATAAATCATACTCAATTCGTATAATTTAACTTCATGGGAATCACTTTGTTGTAATTTTAAATGCGGATATTAAAAGAAAAGGCCTCATATAGTAATAACAATATACATGTATATAGTATAACGTTTTTGATAATACGCTCTGAAAATGCATATAGAGACAAACACAAATTGTATATATTTCCAACATAATGTCTATGCCTACGTGTAAAGCTTTGTCTTTGTCATGTTTATTATCATCGTCATCATCATCATCATCATTGCAATCATAATCCTCTTTGTATTCATAATCCCGTTATCATGGTTATAATTCGAAAATAATGTCGTGTAAAGTACATACATGCCGTTATTTGATACATGCTTCCACTATCGCCATAATAATCATTATTGTCATCATCATCATCATCATCACCATCACCATCATCATCATCATCATCATCGTCATCATCATCATCATCATCATCATCATCATCATCACC
>CALNVZ010003425.1:34625096-34660052 GCA_940671915.1 Paracentrotus lividus | reverse complement strand
GAGAGATAGAAAAAGAGAGAGAGAGAGAGAGAGAGAGAGAGAGAGAGATTAACTTTTTGAAATTGAACATTGAACATTGAATGATTCTTGGAGTCGACATTGAATGCTTTGTTTGAAAGGGTTCGAGGAAAACTACCCTTGGACAACTGCCCCACAAAAAAAATCTCCCCCCTAAACCCTACGCCTAACTCTAAACCTATTTCCGAGGTATTTGTCCGGGGGATGTTGTCCTGATACGGTTGGAATGGATATAAAATGTTTATGAATACAAAATTGGAATTGCAGACCTTAAATTTCATTCATGCATCCATTAGGAATTTTTAGAGAGGGTTACTTAGGGTGGTATCTCACTTCGCGGAAACTACTTTGAAACAAATTTGAGACGGATTTGTCAGCATGGTTTTGCCATAGCTCAGTCTCCTCAGTTTCATAAGTTTCGGACACGTTTCTAATACTTTTTATACGTGGCGCAAACGATTCCGTCGCGGAGACGTCTCTGCTAAGTGAGATACCACCCATAGGTAGATCATACATGTACCACCCTTAATTTTGATAATTGGGGTAACCCACACTGCCTGCTAGGATTGAAGACATAATATGTTCGTCATAAAGGTTGAATATTTTTTTCTGGCTCAAGCGACATTATGTTTCTCCGTTATTAATTTCTTGAATGTGTTTGTCACTGCTTTCACTTTCTGGGATCCTGGGTATATCTTCAGGCGCGGATCCAGGATTTTCCAGAGGGGGGGCCCAACTTTGAAAAAAAATCTTGCGAGCGGAGTGAGCAAACGAGCGCGAAGCGCGAGTTAACATTCCCCAATATATGGCCTATACTGACCTAAAACGAGAAATTTAAACAAATTTTAATTTTATTCCTATGGAAACAAAATAATAATATACACAAGCAAAAAAAAAAAGATCGGTATATTTTGAACAAAACTTAAGTGGTTTGAATACGTATTCTAAATTGCCACCATGAGATAAAAATTTTGAGTTAATTGTGTATTATATACCCTAATAAATTGGTATCTGCGAGCGCGAAGCGCGAGCCGAAAATTTGGGGTTTTAAAAGATATATGGAATAAATAAAAGGACAATTTCTACTATTATTTTTTTTAATTATGTATTATATAAACCTTATTTAGAATCTGCGAGCGTGAAGCGCGAGCTGAAAATTTTGAGGTAAAAATTACAGTTATTTGTGCATTATGATTTAGTATCAGACATGTCAGCGAGCGCGAAGCGCGAGCCGAAAATTTTGGGTTTTAAAAGATATATGGAATGAATAAAGGGGCACTTTGTAGTATTAAAAAATCGTAGACAATTGTGTATCAAAGACCCTATTTAGTATCCGCGAGCGCGAGCCCGAAATTTTGGGTTTTAAAAGATATATGGAATAAATGAAAGGGCACTTTCTAGTATTAAAAATCGTAGATAATTGAGTATTATAGACCCAATTTAGTATCCGCGAGCGCGGAGCGCGAGCTGAAAATTGTGAGTTAATTGTGTACCATATTATATACCCTACTAGATTGGTATCTGCGAGCGCGAAGCGAGAGCCGAAAATTTTGGGTTTTAAAAGATATATAGAATAAATAAAGGGGCACTTTCTAGCATAAATAATTATAGATAATTATGTATTATAGACCCTATTTAGAGACCGCGAGCGCGAAGCGCGAAATTTTGGTTTTTAAAAGATATATGGAATAAATAAAAGGGCACTTTCTAGCATAAACAATTGTAGATAATTGAGTATTATAGACCCAATTTAGTATCCGCGAGCGCGGAGCGGAAGCTGAAAATTTTGAGTTAATTGTGTACCATATTATATACCCTACTAGATTGGTATCTGCGAGTGCGAAGCGCGAGCCTAAAATTTGGGGTTTTAAAAGATATATAGAATAAATAAAGGGACACTTTCTAGCATAAATAATTGTAGATAATTTTGTATTATAGGCCCAATTTAGTATCCGCGAGCGCGGAGCGGAAGCTGAAAATTTTGAGTTAATTGTGTACCATATTATATACCCTACTAGATTGGTATCTGCGAGCGCAAAGCGCGAGCCGAAAATTTGGGGTTTTAAAAGATATATAGAATGAATAAAGGGGCACTTTTTAGTATAAATAACCCTATTTAGTATCCGCGAGCGCGAAGCGTGAGCCGAAAATTTTGGGTTTTAAAAGATATATGCAATAAATAAAGGGGTACTTTATAGTATTAATTTTTTTTTATAATTGTGTATTATAGACCCAATTTAGTATCCGCGAGCGCGAAGCGTGAGCTGAAAATTTTGAGTTAATTGTGCATTATATACTTTACTAAAATGGTAGGCTTATGTGCGAGCGCGAAGCGCTAGCCGAAAATTTTGAGCTCAAAATTGGAGTTATTTGTGCATTATGATTTAGTATCCGCGAGCGCGAAGCTCGAGCCGAAAAGTTGGGTTTTAAAAGATATATGGAATAAATATAGAGGCACTTTCTAGTATTCCCACGAGGCCCACTATTTTTCATCGAGGCCGAGGGCCCACTATGCCGAGGGTCCACGAGGCCTCTTTTCTTTGTGAAATTTTGAAATTTTATTTTTACTTTTCTTCAGTAATGTATTTTTGTTTCTTAAAAAATGAGAAAATCGGCCTCGTAAACCCTCACCCACATTAAAGGCCTTAGTTATGGTCGTTTAGAACCCAATTAGGCCTATTTCCCGCTTCTTATTGAATAAAGTTTTGCGAATATTTTACGAACATCGAGCTATGTTCCCTTTTCTTTCTCCCTTTTTCTCCTCTTTTTTTTTTTTTTTTTTTTTTTTTTGGGGGGGGGGGGGGGAGCCGGGCCCGTCGGTGCCCCCCCCCCTGGATCCGCGCCTGATCTTGGACGTTCCCTCAACACTTCCCGGGGATTTCTCTTCAAAAAAAGTTTGTGACCCCCAGAAGATGGCCACTTTCGTCATTTGTTCTTATTTTGGGGGCCTTTTTTTGTTCACGCGACCCACCAAGGCCCCCTCAATCCTACCCCAAGGAAACACGTCTGAGTTTGTTATTGTTCTTTAAATCAAGTCTAGATTTATGGTTACAGACTCGACTTTTTTGTCTAGGGGAGGGGTCAAAATTTATTTTGAATGGGATTTAATATTCATTTTATTCATTTTTACACCATGGAAATTTCTATCTTCCCTTAACTCTTTGCCTGCCAAGTTCGACTATAGTCACAATTGTACTTATTAACTGTACAATCGTAATAATTCATTTTCTCTGTAATGGCTGGGCCGAAAGATCTGAAAATCACTGATAATGCTAGGACCGGGTCTGCGGCATAATTTCTCGTAGTTCATACTAAGCAAATATTGTTATACTATTTTTAATAATTAAAGAGAAAAGTCTTCTTTTTATGCTTAAAATTAATGTGGCAGGCAAAGAGTTAATTGTATTGTAAAATCTCAACCAAACATAAATCAAAATAAAATATTATCAATAATGACTATTTACAGCCTTGTCATCAATGCTAAACTAGTTTAAGGGGAAAATGATGACATTTAAGGGTTAAAGGTGGTTTTTCATTTTTTTTGTTTTCAGCATAAAGATCGAATAAAATATTCCGAATTTTCACCAATCTCGTTTTTTTACTTCAACCCCTCCCCTAAACAAGAGACCTAAGCCTGTCCCCAGAAATATAGATTTAACTTAAAGAACAATATAAAAAAATACACCTCAGTCGCGTTTCCTGGGGGTAGGACTGAGGGGGGCTTGATCGGCCGGGAAAACCAAAAGGGGCCCCAAAATGAGAAAAAATGACAAAAATGGGTATCGCGGGGGTTGACAAAACTTTTTTGGAAAAAGGTCCACGTCAAGTGTTGGGAGAATGTCCAAGATAGAGCCAGTGTCCCAAAATGTTAAAGCAGGGACAAACATATTCAAGAAATTAAAGTCAGAGCAAAATCATGTTGTTAAAGCGGCAAAAAAATATTCCACCTTTTTGACGTACAGTGTACATGGATGTTCGAATGAGGGCCCATTAAAATGTTGCATACGCATGTCGAGGTACATCATCAGATCATCGGAATAAGACGGAGCACATCATGTTCACTTTGGAAAGGAGGTTATAGCCCGTGGACATAGACATCGTCCTCGTTTTGGCTCTTGTTTGGCTGTTGACCAAGTTCGGGACTGATTTCGTACGCGAACCCTAACATTTCTTCATGTGTCCATCTTTGCTCAACTTCGGGACAGTGTGACGCCACCTTATGAACATACATGGATATGAAAAATGTAATATTATTGACCGTCCCACCCACCTGGACCATTTGTACGATCTGATCATTGGCATTGACAGCGATCATGATGTCCTCCCACTGTTCATTCCTAGGGCAAACATAGCTCCTTGTTCGTTTTGTTCTCACGCCCTCACTCGTCCTCTTGGGAAACAGCGAATGGCTGTCTGCATTGCTGGAAATGACGTCATTTGGTATGGGAGGTAGCTGGTCCCGTTTTCGAAAAAATCTGGAGAGAAAACACATTTATTATTATTTTTTTATGGATTAGGCTTTCCATCGATTATTTAAGTATTTTATACAAGGATAATTAACAAGAATTTGAAATAAATCCTGAAGTCGATTATTCCCTATTTACATTCGTGCAGGATCTATTTTCAAACCTTGTGATTTAGAGCGTATCAGGACAATTACGCCCCGGGAGGGCATTTCATGAAAGGACTTGTCGGAAGTTTTATCCGACAAACTGTTACAAGCTACTGAAATGCTTGCATCTGATTGGCTGAGAGCAAATATGTCGGATAAAACGTCCGACAAGTCCTTTGATGAAATGCCCCCCTGGACAACTACCCCCACCCAGAAATAGGGTTAGGGTTAAATGTAAAGTCAAGGGATACATTTATGGCCGGGTAGTTGTCCAGGGTTAGTTGCCCTAGAGCCAATTTAGAGTGATATATATACACTGTTAGAAAATTTCTCCTTAAAAAAAGGAAAGTTCCTGCAGCAGAGTCTCGAGAACACCAGTAATCTTACTGCACAAATTTGCAGTGAAATTACAGAAAATTGGTATATGAGGAATGAAAATTTACAAATTTTCTTTAATAAAATACCTTTTTTCTTTTTTCAAACAGACCTGTTCTGTTAAATTGCAGAAAATTTCCCGAATGATTCTGTCATACATAATACAGAACGGTTCTGTATTTTTCTCTCTGTAAAATCTTCTGTTTTTTTTAACAGTGTAATCAATCTCCTTTCCCTGAGGAACAACCCAAACGGTCGCACTTTATGCACACACAAAAACTGGGAACCACATTTTATATAGAGTGTAGTGTTAAGCATAGATAAAAGGCCTTGCTTATAGAGCATACGTGCCGATGCCAGGGATCGAACCCACGACCTTTGCCAATGCAGCTAAAGTGGCTAGACCACTGGCCTGTGATACCTTTCCTAAAACAATTACCTGCCATAATAAGTGCGAGCTATATATTCTTGATCTTCTGTGAGTTGAATAAAGGTGTGGTCGTGATGGAATTGGTTTGATGATGACGACGATGACGATGATGATGACGATGATGATGAAGCCGGTAGCCAATCAGGTGGGAAGCGAATACCGGTTTCAGAGGTCTGTTTAATGAAAGGCCACGTGGAGTCTGGCAACAATGAATCCCGTTTGTATCTAATCTGTAGCAGATAAATATAAAGATTGGTAACTGAAGATTTTTTTTCAATACACCTCTTTCACTATCATAATAACGAAAATAGAAGGAAAAAGTAAGTCCCCTACCAAAATGCCATTCTTTAATGAAAAGGTTTTGCTCAAGTTAACAGAAGTGTTTTTGTATTTTTTAATTAGTTTTTCTGTATGAACATGACATTTATCTGCTCGTGTTTAGTATTTCCTTAAAGCAGGACAAATGTAAATTATGTTCAGGAGTTCTTTCAAATTTCATTTGGTGTTTCAGATCTTGATTGTTTATTTATCTATACAATCATGGAAAAAAAACATAATAGACAACGATGAATTACATAATGAAGCGTGCTAAGACCAACAGATTTGTGTAATTGCAATATTCACCTCATCGCACAAAATTAAGCTTAATTTTTGTTTTTACAAAAGCAAATGATACGAAATATAGTTTATCAGTAAGAAAGAAACAGCTTTCGACTTTGGGGAGGGACTCTTTCGACTAATGTGATACCGCATACACTTATCGTTACAGAAGATTCCACATCTAAATTATTTTCTCCGGTTCGCCCCATCTTTAAAAAGATATACATACTATAGACACTCAAGCCTGCGTTAAGAGGAATCCGTACACTAAAAGAATATGTATACATATTTATATAGCAAATGTGTCAGCAGATCCGCCAAAGCTGATGTAAAATTACAGATTTTTCCCCACTCTAGGCAAATATTTACGTGAGAGGTATACATCAGATCAAACACATGTTCCGCTTATAGCCTCCCGTACAGTACACCAATTCTGTCTATTTTTGTTTTGTTTGTTTGTTTTTATTTTACATACCTCATATTGATTTTTGGAGGAGATATTAACAACTAAAAAAACTAACAACTTTTACATCGAGTTTTCAGCAACTCTGCTGACACTACATTACTGTAAAAATCCTTTTTTTTTCTTCATTTTTTCATTTTTTTTTAAATTATTATTATAATTTTTTTTTTACAGTGTAGGTGCTCATAACTAAGGACTTACTTCTTCTAATGGTTCTTCTTTTGGACATAATTTATCTTGTTGAATGACATATTTGAGACAGACGTTGAGGCTACAGCACGTAGTAGGATCGCACTGAGGCATAGTTGGTGCGGTGTTTCGGAAGGTCGTTCGACCACCAGATCGTCTACGCCTTGCTATCCTATAGGAGTGAACGTGACGTGAAGCAACCAGGGTGAGTAGAGTGAGGAGGATGATATTAGTGGTGACATTCATCGTCCGTCTCCTCTGAGACAATATTGCTGAAAGAAGAAGGAGACAGAAAGATTCTTGAGAGAAACATCATCGAATAAGTACGAAGGGTCGAAATGGCCCCCATTGTGGGTCCATTCAGACCATTTTATACGGCGCTAGTTGACTCCGTATGGCCTGAACTTAGAACAGTACTGGGTTGCACAAAGTCCTTCGTAAGTTACGAACGACTTTACGACGACTGGTGATCGGTTCTTGTGCTAGATCATGTAGATTATAAAGCATGTGATCAATACAGTACCCATGAAAACGTTCCAGTTGCTTGTAAAGTTGTTTGTAACTTTAAGAACCATTTGGTGAAACGCCATCCTAGGACTCATTTAATGCACGCATACACCTCTTTCAGAATTATTCAACGTATCCATAATTAATAAGAGAATAATTTTCAATAAATATTTATCATACAGACAATTAAATTCATCTATGGGATTTAGGATTATACTGACTTTAATACAAAATAATGGCCAGCTAAATCAGAAATGGGAAAAAATGTTAACAAAGAATGGCCTTATGAATTTGAGGATCGTTTTACATTTTAGGGCTGAGCGTCCTGTTTAGTTCTGCTCGAATCTGGGTCATTCAGAATAGGTATTATGTATATGAAGAGGTCATTTCCAAAAGGTACTACATCCATATTTGTTAATTTGGAGAAAAACACGTTTTTTTAATTTTTCATTGATAGGAGTGTCTGTTTCGAATTAAACTTTTACAGATTGTTCTACTCTATGATACAAAAGGGAAACCAGTCTAACAAAAATCTAGGTCTACAAGTTTTTCTGTAAATTATTTTTTGATTTTTTTTTTTTTTTTTTTTGTTCTGATGGATGTAGTACCTTTTGGAAACGATATTTCTCAGAGTATGTAAATTGCCATGTATCTCAGCATTTTTTTTTTTCAAAAAGGAAGATTTTGTACTATTTCATATAGCTTAAAATACACTCACTTAGCACTGGTATTGCAACATGGCTTTACAATCGCGGTGCATTTTTCATATTTACCCAAAGGTCCTCTTATATTACTTGTCCATTATTTCATTCATAGCCAGAGATTTTCAGAAATTTTTTATATATTCTGAATGAGGAGACTTGTTCCTTTTCATTCCTGAGATCAGTAAGTACTCTGACAGGGGCACTTTCTTAAACAAAGGGGCGACAGATGAACAAAGGCCCGTAAAAATGAAATTTTTAAGAGGTGGGGGTTATCAGTGAAAATTATTAAGGAGGAGTCATATTTCTCCGAAGAATCTTAACATGTTTTCATTATGCTTGTGACAAATTAAAAATAGTCATAGGGAACCATCACAAAGGCTAATGAAAGAAACAACACGCACAGAAGACAAAATTCTGTTACACCGTTACTAAGGAGGGTGCGTGGCAAAAATCAGACGTCATGAAAATTCAGCAAAATATAATAGAAGTGTGACAATTTTGATTTCTATTGTAAACGACATTATATTTACTACAAGAATTCAACGGTAATATGAGAATTCGGTGGAATAAACTTGCATTAAATCGTTTCTGTAATAAGGGACTAAAATTTTCCTTGCCAACGATAGAAATCATTTTATATTCTCCGGGTGTTCCTTCTTTTGACTTTCATTGTAGTGATACCTCTTTGGTCATTTTTAATTTGCCACAAGCATAATGAAAACATGTGAACAGTTTTCGGAGTAATATGACTTAATAATCTTATTCACTAATAATCTCCACCTCTTAAAATTTCATTTTTACGGGTCTTTGTTCATTTGTCGCCCCTTTGTTTAAAAAAGTGCCCCTGTCTGAGTATTTACTAATCTCAGGAATGAAAAGAGACAGGTCTTCTCTTTCAGAATATACACAAATTTTCGGAAAATCTCTGGCCATGAATGGAATATGACAATATATAAAAGACTTGAAAATATGAAAAAATGCACGCATTTAACTACATTATGTTGCAATACCAGTGCTAAGTGAGTGTAGATGCCATGTTTAAAAAAAAAACTCAAACGTTGCATTGAGTACATAGGTTTTAAAATTTTCACTGATGCTCTGGGGAACCCAGCCAACTTCGAATTATTTACTTGCAATACAAACAAATACATGGGACTATGTAAAAGTGGATGCAGTACCTTTTGGAAACGAACTTAAATGGATGTAGTAACTTTTGGAAAGGAAATGATTTTTGAAAGTAATTTTTTCACCCTTCCCATTGAAAATTCACCTTTCTGTTTGTAACAGTGTGTAGATGTGCTAAAAATGAGTAGATTAATGTTAAAAAAAAAAAAAAAAAAAAAGAATTTTGATGGAAAATGGATGTAGTACCTTTTGGAAATGAGCTCTTCATAATTTTTGTTTCAGAAGACAGTAGAGCTAACAGATCGATTTCATTGCGTCATCTTTGTAAGGAGCGGATCCAGGGGGGAGGCTTCCTCAAATTAAAATAAAAGTATAGAAATAGGGATGCCGTGTCCCGACCCTAAAGAAAGTTTACCAAAATAAATAAAATAAATAATTGACAAAAAAATAATTGGATTATGTTTTGAAAACTAAATATCAAGAAAAATGATAGTTTTATGAGTTTTCGTTATGTGAATGGATGATAGTTTTCCATTATAAAGTTCGCAAGTTTGTCTGTCAACCACTTATGTTTTCCCTTTATTTGTTTCGACCTATTTTGTAGGCCTGATGAAGGCCATGCGGGCCAAAAGTTTGTAATAAAAGGAATAAGAAAGCTACGTTTCGATTTGTCTACCGTCCTTTATTTCGCCTGTATTAACATAAGATGAATCACTGCAACACACCTTCAACAAGACACACACATATATATATATATAGATATATATATACAGTGGTGGCCAATATTATTAGAACATCAAGCTTATTTAAATGATTTTGATAATTTTCATTCAATTGACCATTTAAATACCTATAAAATTGGTTGCCGAATGTCTCCGAATATCATCATTATGCTTAAAAACTAAATGAACGAAAGCCATGCGTTGGGAACTCACCCCCAAGTCGCCCTTTTATGTGCACACCACACACTGAAAAAATTTAAAAATCTTGCCCCATTCAGGATCAAAGTGTCATAACATCAAAACATTTTAAGCCTCTCCCTTACAAAAATGTATATTTATTCTTGAAAGGAAAATTTTCCTGAGGTGTCTAAAATTGGTATTCATAACAACACAGGGTGAAGTAGTTACATCTTTATGTGGGGATTTTTAAATTATTCTTTAAGGGCCCCAATTATTTTTTTAATTCAAGTGCCCCTATTTAAGTCCATTGTTTCCAATGACCCTTAAAAATTTCAACATATTTGAATGCTTATGAAATTTCCTTTTAAAAATTTATACATTTACGAGGATTTTCCTCGTTTAAATAAAAAAATAGTCTTAACCTTTACATGGGCATGGTTTATTTTGCGCCATCTTCACCACCAAGGGTGGGGGCGAATCCACCCTTCCCCATTCCACCAAATTTGCTGTGAAACTTTAGAATGTATTATTTTGAGGATATAAGAATGAGAAGCCTGCTTAGTTCATACTTCTACCTCAAATTCTTGTGCAATTGGCATATTATGTAATTGGCATTTTACTTTTTTGCATTTGGACTACATGTTTAAATACACAAGTCTATGGTGGAGACCAAAAGCGCCTCAATTAGCGCAACATATTTTATGTTGCGCATTACCAGGAGGACGAAAACTATATAATTTGGTAGCAACATATACGTAAGACCTATGCTAAAAGTCATGAAAGTCATGGCACACAAAAAATAATCTTTAATCTGATTCTGCAAATGAACTAAGGCATTGATAATCCATAGACTTTGTGTAGGTTCAGTTGTTTCTAATTATTTTGGCCACCACTGTATAAAAATGGGTGTATGAGAGAAGGCTTCTGATTGGTCAATTGCCCTATTTTTGCAATGCCGTAATTCGGTATAATGCACGCGCTGACCTATACCGGCAATTTATCTGCACATGCCTTGTTGCGCAAGTAAAAAATGGTGCGCACAACAATAGATACGCGGACAACAATATACGTCACAATAGCTTAATTAGCAACAAAAGTTTGGCAAACATATTGGCAAAGATAAAAACCAGATTAGGCAGGTCAAATATCTAGGGGTCTATTACTATAATAATACTGCATGCATCTATTAATGCAACATTACTGACTATTGACTTCCAAATACTAAAATAGAGCTACTAAATAGAACTAAATACTTTCAAGAGCTGAAGAGAGGATTTCATCATAGACGAGTTCACGCGTTACATTTAACTTTCAAGGTTTAAAAACTCTCCTGTTTTTACGTGTTAAGGGATTTTCAAGTCTTCTTGGAGAGAGGATTCATCATATAAATAGTAAGGTAAGTTCAGATATACTTTGATACAATTTTCTGTTCCCATCTAATATAACATATAGCACATGCTTATTGTCGTTCAATATAAATATCATTTCGTGTCCATAAATTTCAAATTTCTCTTGTGCGTTTATATTTAAACTCGGCCTACGGCCTCGTTGAAATATAAAACGCACGCGGAGAAATTTGAAATTTATGGAC
The DNA here is from genome assembly GCA_940671915.1 of Paracentrotus lividus. NCBI lineage: Eukaryota > Metazoa > Echinodermata > Echinoidea > Camarodonta > Echinidae > Paracentrotus > Paracentrotus lividus. Next base: position 34,648,536 of record CALNVZ010003425.1, on the reverse strand, counting down.
ACTCATATTATGGTATATTGCACTCGCTAGCATGCACTATTGTTATAATATACGTGCAACGTATTTAAGGGAAATCTTTGATCCACGCCTGACGAATAAGTGATGATATCGTCTCTTAAACTTCATTATCACCTCATAGCAGTTGCAAACAGGCATACTAAAAGCATAAAAAGATTAAAATTCCATGGCATTTTATATCTCTTTTCTAAATACATTCAAGGATAATGCATTCGTTAACAGTTTTTCTAATCTTTTTTATCCTTAATATTCACACACTTTTGACTATAGGTTATAACTTGTGGATAAAATTGATTTCAAGATGTTCAGGTAATACACTGTTCGTCATAAAGGTGGAATATTTTTTTCTGGCTCAAGCGACATTACGTTACTCCGTTATTAATTTCTTGAATGTGTTTGTCACCGCTTTCACGTTTTGGGATCCTGGGTATATCTTGGACGTTCCCTCAACCCTTCCCGGGGATTTTTCTTTAAAAAAGTTTTTCCCCCCCAGAAGATGGCCATTTTTGTCATATTTTCATATTTTTGGGACCTTTTTTTGTTCACGCGACCCACCAAGGCCCCCTCAGTCCTATTCCAAGGAAACACGTCTGAGGTGGAGATTTGTTATTGTTCTTTAAATTAAATCTAGATTTATGGTTACAGGCTCGACTCTTTTGTCTAGGGGAGGGGTCAAAATTTATTTTGATTGGGTTTCAACCTTCATTTGATTCATTTTTACACCATGGAAATTTCTATCTTCCCTAAATTGTATTGTAAAATCTCAACCAAACATAAATCAAAATAAAATATTATCAATAATGACTATCTACAGACTTGTCACCAAGGCTAAACAAAATTTAAGGGGAAACTGATGATATTTAAGGGTTAAAGGTGGTTTTTCATTTCTTTTGTTTTCAGCATAAAGATGGAATAAAATATTCCGAATTTTCACCAATCTCGTTTTTTATTTCGAGCCCTCCCCTAGACAAGAGACCTTAGCCTGTCCCCAGAAAAATAGATTTAACATAAAGAACAATACAAAACAGTACACTTCAGTTGCGTTTCCTGGGGGTAGGACTGAGGGGGGCTTGATCGGCCGGGAAAACAAAAAGGGGCCCCAAAATGAGAAAAAATGACAAAAATGGGCATCACGGGGGTTGACAAAACTTTTTTGGAAAAAGGTCCACGTGAAGGGTTGGGAGAATGTTCAAGATATAACCAGAGTCCCAAAAAATAAAATCAGGGACAAACATATTCAAGAAATTAAAGTCAGAGCAAAACCATGTCGTTATAGCGGCAAAAAAATATTCCACCTTTATGACGGACAGTGTATATATATTTTTGTTCATAGTGGTTACGGTTTCCAAATCGAGGTCAAAATGGTAGCCCATCCCTCTGGCCATTATTACAATTTTTAGAAACTGATTTTTCCCCCTCAAAATAAATATCACGAATTCGTTGAATACTGAGTGTATATTTCAAATTAAAGCTTTGAAATATTGTATGAACCCACGTGAGATGGAGGTGGTAAGAATAATAAAACGAAGATAGGACTAGTATATCTAGGTTGGGGTTAACTTATGTGAGCTTGTTGAGCGGTAGCGTTCTACGCTTTAAACATGTAAAACGTTACATAAAATTATAAATTACAAATCATGCACCGTATATGTTAGATTTATGTTTCATACTATGTGCGATCAAAATAGTGAAAAGAGAATACCCAATATTAAACAACCTAACGGCCTGTTTTATTTATATTGCTGTTTTGTTAGCCTTGGCAGTGGCGGAAAAATCTACGGGGGGGGGGGGGGTTTTGGGGGTTCAAAACCCCCCCCCCCCCTGGGATGCCAAAAAAAAAAAAAAAAAAAAAAAAAAAAAAAGGAGGAGAAAGGGAGAAAGAAGGAAAGAGGGAGAGAGAGAAAGCAAAGAGGGAGAGAAAGGAAGAAAAAGAAAGAAAGAGAAGGCAGTGGTGGATCTACGGGGGGGGGGGGGGTCTCACCCCCCCCTTGGGGCGGCTGCCTAGTAAAAAAATTATATGCATGAGAAAAATGCCATCATAATGTCCAGACTCACATATATGTCCCTAAAGAAGATCCTGTCTCAGCCACAGCATGGAACAATATCATACTACATGGTCACAACCCCCCTCCAGTGCTATCCTAATCATGTCCTCATCTAGTCTAGTTGGATGCAGCAATCTTAGCTCATAAGACGTTCACAGGGATTACCGAGTAGTGCAGTAATCAATCCTACCCCCCAAAAAAAAAAAATCCGGGGACCATTTTTTTTTTTTAATCCATCATTCTTTTTTAACTTTGTAATTTTATTTTTATTTATTTAATGTATTTATTTTATTTATCATTATCATCATCATTTATTATTATTATTCTTTTTTGGGGGGGAGGAGAGGAGGGTGGGGCGAAACAAATAGAAAGTATAGAAAAGTGCCTGTTTAATAATTCCATCAATATCTTTTAAAAACCCAATATTTTTCGGCTCGCGCTTCGCCGCTCGCGGATACTAAATTATAATAAACACAAATACTCAAATTTTTGAAGCTCAAAAATTTTTCCGGCTCGCGCTTCGCGCTTCGCAAGATACTTAATAGGGTCTACAATACACAATTCTTAAAAAAAATTAATTATACTTAGAAAGTGCCCCTTATTTATTCCATTATATCTTTTAAAACCCAATAATTTTCGGCTCGCGCTTCGCCGCTCGTCGCATACTAAATCATATGCACAAATAACTTCAATTTTGAGCTCAAAAATTTCAGCTTCGCGCTTCGCCGCCTCGCAGATACTTATATAGGGGTCTACAATACACAATATATCTTTTGAAAAATTAATTAATACTAAAAAAAGTGCCCCTTTATTTTCCTATATCTTTTATTATAACCCAAAATTTTCGGCTCGCGCTTCGCGCTCCAGCTGCCTATCATATGCACAAAAAACTTCCAACTCTAAATTGTTAAAATACATTCTGTTTTAGGTCAGTAATAGGCCCTATAAATCGGGGACTTGTTTCTAAAACTCGCGCTCCGCGCTCGTTTGCTCGCTCCGCTCGCAAGATTTTTTTTTTTCATCCCCTCAACCCCCCCTTGGAAAAAACTTAGATCCGCCCCTGCTTGGCCAGGACAAAAATACAAGTTGAAACAAAATTAGCCTTATAAAGAATAATGCTAATAAAACTAACCTTCTGTACAATTTTCAATATTTTATTATGAGTATGATTAATTTAAGACTGGAAAATCTAAATGTAGTCAGTTATTTCATTTTGCGTAAATATCATCTCGAGTTTGAAGCTCCATGTCTTTTTAAACCAGTAGTATATCCTATCCACATTTGAACCATCGATCATGCACATGTTCTTTGTGTTTGTTTCAAATAAAGCGGTGGTCACAACAGGAAAGCATTTCATGAAACAAATATTCACTGATTCTCACTGACAACTGTTATAAGCTACTGAAATGCTTGTATCTGATTCGCAGGGAGCAATTTTGTCGGATAAAACGTCCGACAAGTCATTTTATGAAACGCCCCCTGTTCGCCAAAGGTTGCATGTATGATGTGTAGGTTGCACGTAGTCGTTATGGGCCAATTTGTGCGACTAATACCTGTGTGTCGTACCTGCAACGTGCGCGTGCATGTCTGAAAAGGCACTTGCGGCGTAGAGTCCGTCACGATGCACCAACGACTCGTTGTGACCATCGCCCCATCTACTTGATAACAATTGTTTCAGAGCCCAGGAGTAATGTTTCATAGAAATTACTTTTAAATTCAGGCAAAATATCAAGAAGGATTCATGAAAAGTGACAAGAATTAGCTCCAAGGGAATTGGCATGTACTCATCTATATCTGAGTACTTTGATGCATGTCATGATGCTTTAGCGCAAGATTGAATTCAATTTAGCGTACTCAGATCAAACGAGAAAGGCTAGTTTATTATATAAATCTTATCACAAACATTATCGATGTTGGCTGTTTTAAAACACATTTTAACAAGACAATGAAAAATATGAATACATTATTTCCATCATTTATTATACAAGCAAACCGGAAGAACTCCGAACCCATTTAAAACATGGAAAACATAGAAGTTGGTTCCCAAGGTAAATATCAATGATTCATTATTTATTTTATTTTTAAAATTTAAAATGAAAATAAAAATAAATAAAATATTCATATATATATATGTTTGGCAGATATCACTATGACCATTTACGATTTTATTCGTTAAGAAATCATGATGTTGATGATGATGATATTCCATAGATAGATAGTTTATTAATAATAATAATAATGACTAAAATCAAGACAGCATAACGTCTCAATTTATAAATGAGAATATGTTCTAGGACTACTACTCCCTTGGACATTTACCCCTGAACAACTACCCCATTAAAAATGTAATCTACATCAAACCCGAATCTTTTTTTTTTTTTTTTTTTTTTTTTGGGGGGGGGGGTGGTTGTCCTGAAGGTAATTGTTTAGATACATTATGTCTTTATTCATGGTCACTATATTGAATTATTGATTCTTCAAATCGACTCTCTATCGAGGCAGAAAAACATGATGAATTTTGAGGGATAGGCTTTTTTATTTGATTATTGACCCCCAAACAAGTTGTGTTAGTATTTTATTCCCTCCTAGAATAATGTTCTTCTAGACTCCTTCTCGAGTACTTTCTCATATTCTTCTGTTTGATTTGTGAATATACCTGATTACATTTAAAAGATCATAGTATACATTGTATAATATTATATTGATTCTTAGGGGAATCCAACTCTGAATTAGACTCTAACCATAAAGAATAATGTTAACAAAAATATATAACGACAAACCAAAGCGTGGAACAAAAATTATGAACTGCCGAACCTCAAATTCGTGCAATACAATATAGATAAAATGGGCCAAGTTTAAGTGGATATAAGTTGTTTCGTATCAATTAATAATTATTAAATGGAAAGAAGCACATCAAGTTTTTGACCTGATAATAGTTTTGGGAAGGAGCTGCATTCCAACATATCTGCACAGGTAGGGGGGGGGGGGGGGGGGTGGGTGGGGGGGGGTACTTGTAGCCTATTGCCTACATCTTTATGTTTACGGCTGGTAGTAGCGCGGTGGCGCTTGTCTTTCAAGGCAATTGAATATCCATGGATTGAGTTGAATTCACGAGGCATCACTATCTGACTTTGTATTCGCTTCGAAGCGCATACTCTCAGCTTATGCCTACTCCGTGTTGTGCCTTCATTCCAACACCATCCTGTTCATAATGGAGTACGGTTATAATTCTATAATGATATCATGAGGCAATAATAAATGCTTTTTCATGAAGTGTTCTTTTGATTTATTTTAAGCTGGTATAAAGCAAAGTAAATACGAGTTAATAAGGGAACTAATTAATCAACAGTATAATCTAACAGTACACGCAAATAAAAATGTTGGTATTACATGGTATAGGCTTCTATTATGTGTATTATGCTAGGATACTTCGCATTTACATAGATGATCATTACCGTGTATAATATAATAGATGCAGGGTAAAAAACCTCACATCAAATTAATTTTGTTTAAAAAGAGAACTATGATAATAACGGTTCGCCTACACTTTGTCACCAATTATACTTCAGCATAGTTTCACCAAAAACACGAAGCTAACGCACATTCAAGGACATTAACTCGTCAAAGTATTAAAATATTAACATTAATAGTCTGTCATCATTTAACAACTTTAATCGGAGGGTTATTAGGGCGTCACAACTGAGGTCGTTGATGTCTATATTAGTTCTTAGCCCGTTTTTGCTCCGTTTTTAAAAAAAAATGCTGAACGGGCTTGGTCGGGTTTGGACTTATAACTTTGAAAAATAGATTTCTTGAATCGATGCTAGGCAGTTCACATAATACGTTTCTCACGTTAATTCGAGTCTGTCCGTCTTTATAATATTCGCGTCGCAATACGTTTAATATCCAGCTTCAGAACTGAGTAAACATGGCTCGTTCACATCTATACCCTGTCTCGTAAGCAAACGTTCCAAACGGTCACTAAAGTGGCCTATGCGCAGGTGCATGATAAAAGTTAGGTTGGTACCTCGTAGGGGCTCAGACTCCACGGTTCGTAGTACGTCCTCTCGGTTCAGCAGTAAGTTCCTACCCGTTTAATAAGGGAACGTTGTCACTGATACGATTTAATTTTAGACACTTAAAGCCAGTTAAGATTTTTTTGAACATGTTCAAAAAAATCGGATGGCCTTTCCGTTTCTCGATCAGATCCGTTGGGCGCCGTGCTCAAGTTTGAAAACAGATTGTAAAGGCGTCTGTACTAGATCTAAAAGGTCTGCACGTACGTTTCAGAATCGCGTGTGTAAACAGATTGAGAGCCGCGTTCATACCTCGTTCACGAACAAGAACTACCCTATGAACGCCAGTGAGAAACTAGCTCAGTGTGACGGGGAATTATGACATGGCCGTTCTGTTTAAAAAATTGAAAACATTATATGTTCGTAGTATACTCTCTCGTTCAGTAGTAGTCTTACACCCGTTTAAAGGATACCGTTGTCACTAGTTTAAATTTTAAAACTTTGAATAATTAATATACATGCTCGTTTGTTATGACGTCCTTAGCAGCATCTTAGAACGATTTAAAGTAGGCAATTTCGTTGTAGTACGTCTCAATTCCTCGTTTCAGGTAGCGTTGCCGGACCTCTACACGTTAAATTTTTAGGAGAGATGTGGGCGCCGATTTTTTTTTGAACACTTTTTTGTGGAAAATCCGACCGAGCTAGTCCATTGGAAATCATTAAACAGATTCGTAAGAAAGTAATTTTACTGTACGTCCACGTTCAGTTTACACACAGGACTAAGACCTATGCCGTTCGGCAAAATTTCAAGGACGTAGTAGGACGAGCTCCAGTTGTGACGGGGGTATTAAGGAAAACGGCAAAGTCGAGAAACTGTTACCTGCTCGGTTCTACTCCCCCTTTTAAGGGGCCGTCACAACTGAGGTTCGTTCCTATAACGTTTCTATAACGTTCTTGCGCCGTTCTTTTAAAAAAATTGCTCGGAACGGGCTTTGTCGGGTTGGAACTTATAACTTTGAGAAAGTAATTTCTGAATACGTACTAGGAGTTTCATAAATAGTTCTCTCTGTACGTAGTTCTCGTTACGGAGTCAATTCGTCTTTATCTGCGCTCCGCAATATACGTTTATCTATTTCCAGTTCAGACGAGTAACTGCTCGTTCACTCTATAACCCGTGTCGTAGGACGTTCCAAACCAGTCACTAAAAGTGCCCTATTGCGGCAGCATGATAAAAGTTAGGTTACTCATGTTCGTAGTAACGTCCTTCTTCGGTTCAAGTAAGTTCCTACCACGTTTTAAGGAACATTGCGTATGTCACTTGTAACGTTAATTTTAGAATGAACTGAAGCCAGTACGATTTTTTTAAACATGTTCAAAAAATCGGAATGCCTTTTCCGTTCTCCTCCGTTCGGGCCCGTTCGCCCAGTCGTTAAACAGATGTAAAAGGTCTGTACTAAGATTCTAAAAGGATGTACTCTACTAACGTTAGCTTCCGGTGTGTAACAGATTGAGCCGGTTCCACACGCAAGAACTCACAGTAGAAACGCAGTGAGAACTAGCTCAGTGTGACGGGAATTATGACATGCCGTTCTGTTTAAATATTGAAACGTATGTTCGTAGTGCGTCCTTCTCGTTCAGAGTAAGTCCTACCCGTTTAAGGAACGATGTCACTACGTTTGATTTTAGAACTTGAATAATGAATATACAATGCTCGTTTGTAAGACGTCCTAGCACATCTTTAGAACGATTTAAGTACGGCAATTTCGTTTGTAGTACGTCCATCTCGTTTCAGGTACGTTGCCACCCCGTTAAATTTTAGGACGAGATGGGCGCCCGATTTTTTTGAACACTTTTTTGAAAATCCGACCGAGCTAGTCCATGAAGTTCGTAAACAAATCGTAAGAAGTTTTTACTACGTCCACTCAGTTTACACACAGTCTATGCCCGTTCGGTAAAATTTGCAAGGACGTAGTAGGAACGAGCTCAGTGTGACGGGGGTATTAAGGGGTAACATCCTTTGAGCATCACATGAAATTGGGTAATATTCATGGGTCTTTGGCCAATAAGAATAGCAGTTATACTCTAACAATATCAATATGTAGAAGCAGGTGGTATAATACTATCTAAAGTTGTAACCAACTGACTCATGGCTTGTCGTTTAAAAGCCTTTATACGGGCTATTAAGTCTATTGAATGTAAATTCAATGATCACTAAAAGCACGCGTGCTCAATCAAAATCAATAAACAAACTTGACTTTTACATTATTCTATATATACTCCTTAGTCTAATACATATCAGATAGATATAAAGCTTTGAAGGATTATTCATGATTAGAATTAAGATTGAAAATTGAAAGTTCACATAATTTATGTAAACGCTTGAATCTCATATCATTAAAAATAAACGAGATTTGCCTTGATACTCACTACATCCTTAGGTAATACTGTTGTTTTTCTTTGCAATTTGCTGAACCAATTATCATCATCTCTTTACAGTATGATTTCTCTTGTTTGCTAAAAAAAAATTTTATAATTTTTGTTTTGTGAAATAAAGTTTAATTACCAGCAAAGTCGATGCTTTACATAATTAGTCAATAATAAAAGATTTTGTGAAATCTTCAGGAATATTTTAAATGTCATATAACCCCCACAGGTATTAACTTTTGTTTTTTGTTCTACGATTGTCTTCTTTTTACACCTGTAATCTTGTACACACACTCTTTAGATTAACTATGATATAGGCGTACGCATCAGTATTAAAAATTGATTGCTTCGGAAATTTGCAGATAATAAGTTTTGTGAATAGCGCAAAAAAAAATAAATAATAATATGAAAGGTGGTGTATCGCGAAATATCACTCTCAGAACAGAGGTTGGGTTTTGCACGTAAGCACCAGTAAAAAGCTATCCTATCTTATGAATGGACAAAACGAGAAGATATGATGACAGGAACAATGGAAGGGAAAATGTCCACACAATAGGTACCTGCCCCTTTTTATGCCTTTCTTATTTCTTTCATTTGGATCATTGCTACTCATCAGTTGCAGATTCAGACGGGGGCACAGGGGACTCACCCCCTTATAATTTGAAAGCCACTCATTGACTGTAAATGTTAAATTCTGGAAAATTTTCAGCGGCGCCCCCACCCCAATTTTCAAATTCAGGGCTGGTATTCTAGGAAACTGTCATTATTGTCATAACTTTTGTCTTATCTCTGCGATAAGTCAAAATATCTAGATATGACACTCCCAGAATACATGGATCCGCCTTTGTTAATGATCTGTTTCTCTACTCTTCTCGGTGACTATAATAATAGCGTGAAGTTGTCTGTTGAAGATGTCTCAATCCCTGGAGAGCCTTTCTATTAGTGGGACTATTAAAAGTGGCATATATACATCTAACCAGGGACGTGAGAGGAGATCGAATTCCTTTTTAAATATTTTTCTCGCGGCAAATGTAACTAATTTTACGTCAGAAAAAATTATGTTGATTACTTCCATTTGAAGGGTAACAGCTGATGTGTTTTAAGAAGGTATTATTCTCGCTAAGTTGAAAAACACTTTTCCTTTTTGTTTAGATAAATCGACTGCGGTTTACAGTATACAAACATGTTCTGTTTGTATATGTGTTTCTTAGTATTCCTGCTTTTATTGGAATGGAATATTATAAACATTTATTTATCTAGAAAAGAAAGCGGAAAGTAAGAAATTTAGCTGTTTGATTTAAAATAAAAAAATAAATAAATAAAAAAAGAGGAAAAGCCACTTCCTTTCCAAAATTGATTTTCATCAGGATTTCCCTGGAATTATTAATACCATGGTTAACATTGTTAAATAGGCGGGAGCTCAAAGAAACAAGAAAACGTCTGTCTAGAAGCGACTGTGATAATCGATAATCTACAGTGATCGGATAACCTTGGGGTTAAATCACTATAGTATATGGAGTGCCAATTCTGATGATGAATTAATTCCACTAAACGTAGTCATTATTATTGAGCGATCAAGATAATGTGCGGGAAAAGCTATCTCTATGAGCGTGGGTACCTGGTTTCTGGTCTTTTGCAGCAGATTTTAAACTAAATATCTATTAGTATCAATTGAGAGCGACATAGGGATACCCTATCCCACTAATTACTAGGATGGAGAGATTGTTGCTTTTCATAAAATAAAGCGTTTATGCGAGACATCACACTAAGTGAGGGGTGCTTTTAGGTGTCTCAATTACAATTTAAACACTCACTATGGTCATAAAACTCAAAGGACCAGAGCGATTATTATTGAGTGTTATGAAGCTGTTGCTTTCACTTCAATGGAATAAATCAGGTGATACTTTTCCTAGAAACATCATTATTTCAAACAATCTTTTGATCCTCTTCAGTCTTATGCGGCGGTCACAACTCGCCGTACCTTCGACGTGCAACTCCCTACGATGGATTTCGTAGAAAATTTGTGCAGCGGAGGTACCTCGAAGGTACAATACATGTACGACGTGCAGAAAGTTTTTACAATACCCTTACTATAGAATTGCAGGAATCGCAGAAGTTGAATTGGGACCTGTGCGTGCATTGCACATGCAACGCAGGCTACGTCGATGGCACGTGCCCCGTAGCCTACGACGAGTTGTGACCGCCGCATTAAGCGTCAACACTCTTTTCATTTTTATATAACTATGTGGGAAAAGTTGCATGTTCACATGAGCTCCGTAGAAGTAACGTGAGAAGACACCCTGTTTAAAATAATGTTTCTTTATGAAAGAAACAGTCCCCAAGTTTTCTTTAATGGTTGATTAGGATTTTTTTTAAAGTGTTTTTATCCTTGCATAGCCTTATTATACCTGAAATTAATTTGAATACTTTTTTAAAAAAATGTTTCCTGTGTTTGATACTTGATATTGAAAGCATTTCTCACGTATTGAGTAACTTTGGATTTCTTTTTTTTTATTTCGTTCAAAGACCATGTGTGCAGTGTTTACAAGTTTTCAATAAGATTAAATATATAAGTTAACACATTTATAGGGCCCCTCGGAAGCACAATACGTTAGATTAAAATGAAAATGAAAGAGGAAACAGGAAAATAAATCAATCATTCAATCAACAATCAAAGTCTTGAGAGTCGTCATTTTCGATGACATTAACTTGTCGGTAAAAAATAGCTCTTCTTCAATATTGTCTGCTATGCTTTCAAACAATCATGTAACCCTATATTATTCTAGAACCTTCCCCCAGACCATCATGTTTGATTGTACTCCAACTAATCGTGGCTAAATTACCCCATTATCATGATTATCACTGTGTTCTACAAACATTAATGGTGCACCCACCTTCCAAATTGCTTCTGACTTATACGAATGGCCGCCTTTGTCTTTGCAGCAACTTAACACTGTTCTAATATTGCTTCAACACCGTTTAAACAGACCTTTCCGAACTGCATCCGACAATACCCGGACGAGAATTTCGGAGTAATTTCGACCAAAAACAAACAAACAAACAAAAATGAAAAATAAATAAATGGTCGTCCGCCAAAGGTTACTTTTCAAATTACTCAGACATTACCCCAAAAAGGTTTATCCCCCCAAAATGGGGAAAATATATTTCCCATATTATAATATTAATGCCCACATTTATTCTGCGCCATTGTCATACACAGTTATTAGGAACATGGCCTGATATTTCTGCTTCTACTTCTACGTAAAGTCTCGGTAGACCATCTGGTATCTCGCCAGGTATTTGTGTCGTCATTTTTCTGCAACACAGCGGACGTAGAAAACCTTTACTACCTTTTATCATGTTTATACATGTACTTTAAGGGAGAAAATGTCCGAGATGTCTCCGCGACAGAAAAAAAAGTATCCGAGACGTCTCCGATACTTTTTTTCCCGTCGAGGAGACATCTCCGTCTCCGCAACAAGTTTCAAAACCGTCTCAATCCGTCTCAAATCCGTCTCCGCGAAGTGAGATACCAAAATATAGCTCTGCTACCGTGTTCCGTTTTTATTAATAAACTATCCTTTGGTTTAAATCCGATATAATTTATATATCAAATCTTGATTGAACCGCCAGGGTTATCCTGGTTTTCGTGTACCACTTTGTTGGGCGCAATGTTGAACTTATACAATCTGTATAATTACATGTCTATGCTTTTCTTTGAAATAAAGAATTAATTACAATCAAAATAGCTATTAGTAAAGCGGCGAGTTAGTAAATTGGTGGAATTAGGGAGAGCAAAGTGCTTTAGTATATGCATAGAGGGTTTATAGTTCAGTACAAGATAAAACGTTGCCGATTGCGTTCTAAATGTATCAAGTAAAAACAAATCGCAATAGTAGGGGAGACCGGGGACAATTGTAACACGGGGCAATTGTAACAGGGGCTCCCATCCCTAGCAGAAACACGCTACAAACTTGAAATTTATACAGAGCATGCGCATTTCATCGCTCCACATGCTGTTTGAGTATTAACAGATTTAACGGTTCGTGGAACTTTCAACAGCAGAAAAATCGTTTTTTGAGTAGGAAAGTAATATTTCACATTACCCATTGTTTTTCTTCTGGAAAAATATGTGGATGAGCTGCGGCTGTCATTTTTATATATTTAGAAATTATGTTCTTAGGCCATACTTTGCTAACGTTTCAACGATTAATACATCAGCTAAGATAGAAAAAAATCTCTCCAAATATGGTCGCCCACCACAGGGGCAATAGTAACAATGCCGTTTAGGAAATACTTTTGCCCCGTACCTAGCCCCGGGATAATTCAGCGCGCTGTCATCGCCCGTACAGAGCACGTAAACTTCTGCAATAATCCCATGCCATGTATATAAAAAGTGGAAAATATAATGTAACTTGAGTCAAACATTGTCATGTTTTATAATAATTAGCTAATGTGGTTAATGTTGTTCAAATCTTGGATCTGTCAAGTGCATAGCTTTGATAAAGAAAAGCAAAATGTTACAATTTCATGTGTTACAATAATTGCCCCCATACCGTGTTACCCCCTGGTTTAGGGGCAATTGTAACACTCGACCTCGTGTTTTGAAGTGATAATGGCTTCAAAATAAATAGTTTTACTTAACCCAAACCTATTCGTATATGTCGAGATAAGATATCAAAATTTCGTTTTACTTGGTTTTAAGCAAGTATTTAGTTATAATAAAGTTGATAAGTCAAATTTGGGAAAAAAAGTGTTACAATTGTCCCCGGTCTCCCCTACAGATTGCATGTTGAGTGAGTACTATAAAGTGCTGATCATATAGCAACGCGGTCTCACACTAAATTTCGACGTTAACAAGCGGCTGTAATTATCACGTATTCTAAATAGAATCACGCGATATTTGATGGCAAGGGCACGTATCATATAGAGGACAGACAACTTATATCTTAAAACACATATCTTTAAACTCATCATACCATACGTTGTCTTATGCGGCGGTCACAACTCGCCGTACCTTCGACGTACAACTCCCTACGATGGATTTCGTAGAAAAATCGTGCAGCGCAGGTACCTCACAGGCACGTTGCATGTACGACGTGCAGGAAGTTTTTCCAATACCCTTACTACAGAAAAGCAGGAATCGCAGAAATTGACCAACGACCTGTGCATGCATTGCACATGCAACGCAGGCTAGGTTGCATGCACGTGCCCCGTAGCCTACGAGTTGTGACCGCTGCATTATTTGATTCTTATGTGCGTGTGACTAATCGTATATGATTATTCATGAATAATGAGTGACTGAACGAAATTCCCTGAAATATGTGCTGTCGGTTTATAGTCAATATGGCTTTGGACATACCATCATTCTCGAAATTAGTGAGAGTAAATTTATTTGACACTAAAAATGTTTGCTACTAATCAGAAGCTGATAAATAATGTATTTGATAAAATAGAGCAAAGGGTAAGGGGTGCCCTTTTTATGTTTACGGAACACAAATTAGGGATGTGTCCGCTACACGAAAATGACGAATGCTTTTTTACTATCTTGTACATTATTTATCGAAACATGGACACTCCGCCCAGATGCAATCTTCTGATTCGTGTTAAAGTTGAGGTATAGCGGGGTAATTCCATGCCAATTCACCCAATGAAAGTGCAATTTTGCACCCTTCCGTCTCAGAATTCGCTCAAATTTGGTACACATAAAATTTAACATTACCTTCCCATGAACCAAAAAAAAATTTTTTTAAATAGCGTAAACGGTTCGTCGGTTTCCGTGCTATGGCCCGCCCTTTTTTATTTGTTTTGGCAAAAATGGGTGTGACCTTCCATTTCAACGGCACAATGCGCCCGAACTGGTTGACCAATTTTTATGAAACTGGTACCATTCAAAAGAAAATTCAAAGAGGAATTCAAAAATGGTATCAAAATATTATTGGAGCAATTTAAAGTGCTATGACCTTTGACCTTTGATTTAACCTTGATTTTGACCCCCGGACGAATAATATTTTTACTTGATTTTTATGTATGTTAATTGTCAGTATAATATTAACATAACATGTAAATATCTAGGATGATATTTTATTTCTTTACCTTTAAAAACTCTTTTAAATTTACTGTTACCCCCACATACTGATATCTGTGTTAGTAATGTGTGTACAAGACTATTATACATGAAAACTTTCATAGTGAAGTTACATTACAATCAAATACCATAAAGTATTCAATATCTGTTGCTGATGCTTCAAAGATCTCAAGGATGTATCCAGTTTGGGACTGTAGAGCTGACTACATGTAGGAATCATTTTGTTTCTGTCAAAACCGCAGATTTCTGATGATTTGTTTGTATACCTATTGCACCCCAATCAAAAGGGCTAAACAAATGTCTCTATTCATAAGCAAATAGAGTCTACGTACATGTATACATTACTATCGTGTTTAATGTTTCCTTTATTACCTGAAAAGTTTAGTTTCCTGTTTTAATTGAATGTAATTTAACTTCAGTTTGGAAGTATTCAAGTAGGGGAGACCGGGGATGGAAGTTACACGGGTCAGTTGTTACAGTTCTGAGTATGCTAAGTTGGAACAAGAGAGTTGGTGCTAACTGGCATCTATATACAGCCTACACATAGCTGTGATGAACTGCCGGTCGTGAGGTTTCTCCGTTGTTTTATTAAAAAGTAAATCAACAAAAAACATTTTTTACAGTTCCAAGTGAATTTTTGACAAAAATTAAAATTTGTAATAGTTCTTACAACTGAAGGCACATGACGATAGTCTGGTATTGTGAATATAGTACATGCATGTCACTAATATACCCCTGAGCCATGCCCTGTAATTCTGCCTTATTGCTTTGCTACAGTTGATTTTATGTGAAAAATCCCCCATGGGGGAAGTTGTTACAACAACCTACTATGTAACAACCTACCCCAATTACATTACATATGTAAAGTAATTTTGTTTCAATTTTCAGGTGTTAATATTTTGATATTTATATTATTACTTTAGTCTATTCTAGAGCTCTACTTGATCTACTGTTAACGATACCAAGAAACTGAAAAGTTGAAACAAAAGTATGGTATAAAAGATTTACACATTGTAACAAATCAACCCGTATGTTACATATAGTAACAATTTACCCCGTATGGTGTAACAACTTACCCCGTATACGGGGAAGGTTGTTACAAAAAATGTCTTCATTAATTAAGCTGTAGTTAATTAGTGTTTACATTTTTTCAAGTTTTATGTGCCTCAGCTTTTAGCCAACATAATAGGCTAAGTACAGACCCAAAATGGAGTGTGTAAGTACCTTCATTAGAATTATCTGGCCCAAAATGTGAATTTTGTAACGTCCATAAGCCTATAATGGAGACTTGTACACACATTACCAACACAAATATCACTATGTGGGGGTAACAGTAACTTTGTAAATTACATTTAAAAGAGTTTTTAAAGGTGAAGAAATAACATATCGTCCTAGATATTTACATGTTATGTTAATATTATACTGACAATTAACATACATAAAAACAAGTAAAATATTATTCGTCCGGGGGTCAAAATCAATGTTAAAGGAAAGGTCAAAGGTCATAGCACTTTAAATCGCTCCAATAATATTTTTGATACCATTTTTGAATTCCTTTTTAAATTTCCCTTTGAATGGTACCAGTTTCATAAAAATTGGTTTACCAGTTTAGACGCATTGTGCCGTTGAAATGGAAGGTCACACCCATTTTTGCCAAAACAAATAAAAAAGGGCGGGCAATAGCACGGAAACCGACGGACCGTTTACGCTATTTTTTTTTGTTTTTTTTTTTGGTTCATAGGAAGGTAATGTTAAATTTTATGTGTTCCAAATTTGAGCGAATTCTGAGACGGTAGGGTGTAACCCATTGGGTGAATCCAGATGGAATGACCCAGCTTGTACCTGTAGTTCATGTTTACACAGTAAACTTAAAAAGAAACGCCTCTCTTTCAAACTATAATTTGCATAAATCTGAACTAATATTTCATTCATTGCAAGATGTTAATTTACAATTCTTAAATTTTGTCATGATTATCGTTTTGGTATAATAAGTGATTATTTTCCCCTTCAATATTTATCTTCCATTTCCTATTTTTTTTTAATTAAGAAAGCAATCATAGATACTCAGTCACCGCTGCTCGGGATTTAACCTTGTTTTTCTTACAGTTTGCACTATCCCCCAATTTGCCAATATTATGACTAATCCCCTTTTTGAAAAGAAGAAATGCAAAAGTTGAAATTGCTAAGATTAGAAGCAAAGCTTCTAGGAGGTTAAGATAAAGGTTCTTTTTTGTAGTATAAAAATAAAATCTGAGGAATAGTTGAATGAAAAATAAACATGATAACTGCCTCGGCCTCATCTAATGGCATACTACGTGCCAGGAGAAAAATTTCAGTTTGTCTTCAGCCACTTGAATTTAATATCATGCAGGGGCATTTCAATATTGATTTCTGTCCTCTCGTTTAGTAGCTATAATCATGACAATAAGGCCAGCAGGGGTATATAGGTGTGTAGTATTTATCATCGAAGTCAAACAATTACGTTAGAGATTGCAGAATATAGCTTGAGATAGCGCTGAGAGTTTATCATTAGATCATGTGCTAAAAAAAGTCTCGTAACGGGGAGATCCATTGAACGTTGGAACAGAGTCAGAGAAGCATTGTGCCAATGACTTAATCAGCAATATCAAGTCCGTGGTCGCTCAAATAATGAAGCAGAAACAAACAAAGTCAACAAACAAAAAGCAACCAAAAAACAAAAACAAAAACACACCATAAAAAAAGAAAAGCGAAAAATCTAAACAGTAATGTTGTATGAAATCTCAATGGCGGATCTAGGCTGAGGAGCAAGGGACGAGCGCCCCCTATAATTTGAAACAACCTATTCGATTGTGTATGTTAAAATCGGAAACTTTCGGCGCCCCCCCCCCCCCCTATTCTGAAATCCTGGATCCGCCACTAAGCCTCATACAATCATTTCTATGTACAGAGCATCATGACCCTCGGCATCATTGGGTTAATTTTGTGTCATCGTGTTGATTCAAATATCATTAAGCCATCGAAGTTCAATAGGAGATCTTGCTCATTGACAAGCTTGAAATTACAATAATTTCACCAAATGAACGTATCAACCTTGCTGAGGAGCAAGGGACGAGCGCCCCCTATAATCTGAAACCACCTTTTTGATAATTTCGGCGCCCTAAACCTGGTTATAGAAGCACTCTAAGATTAGCATCGATTATGAAAACTATTATATTATGGTATCATATATTTTAGAAATGACATATTTTATTAAATATATACTAAAAAGTAGGCCTATTTCGAGAATCTTTTACCTCCCAACAATAAACCTAACGGGATTGAGCTTGCTCACAAGTACTCAAAAGAAAAACTAGAGCGCACACGACTTGAAAACAATATCTTTAAATATATGTTACACGATATCCCATTTTTAGGTCAGACTAGAAATTAAAATATATTAAAAATAGTTTCCATGGTGATAAGAGCATTACTTCCGGTAAAGGAAGGTTTCCCCCTCCTTTACACTGAGTAATTATTATGTGGATCTCTTTGTTTTGCCAGAACTCAACGGGGTGTCTCTAATGGTGGTATCTCAATTCGCGGAGACGTCTCTGCGACTCGGACTTCCAGACACGTCTCCGCGACGGAAAAAAAAATCATAGATGTATAAGCATGTTTGATTTTCCAGCGACTCATGATACGTCACAGAGAATCATGAATCGTCTCTGAGACGTCTCCGCGACTGTCTCAAACTGTCTCAAATTTATCTCAAACCCGTCCCAAATTAGTCTCAAAAACCGTCTCATGGCAAGTAAGATACCACCATAAGTTCTAGGCAAATTGAACATGTTGAACTAATATGCATTCGTACTTTTTATTGATATCATTAATTAGACAAAATCAATCAAATACCACAAGTTTCGACTTTGATAAAAGGCTATGCCCGAAACGTCAGGGTAATGTTTTCTTGTATAATTTTTGCAGCGACTCTTTCCATTATCATGATTATATATATATTTGCGTATTGTTATAAAAAAAAAATCATGGAAGCTTTCAATGATATGCTTTGTGTAGTCACTGCAATCTCAAATTTTATATCATGAATATCTTTTAAATCTTACAGATAATAATTATAAAAAATAATATTCTTTAAGATAACAAACTTGACAATAGGTAAAATGTAGTTTCGCGCATGCAATTTTTCCAAAACATTGTGAAGATGAAATAGATATAACCCAAATGTGTGTACAAGTACATACTTTTAACGTGATGCAAATATCAATTACACTCTTATGAAGACATATTGGCCCTACTAATAAATTGAATTGCATTGCCATTTTAAAAACAGATTTTTCGTATCTATTGGGCTACTATCGGTAGATCTATGGTGATGATTAACCCACAATAGAGTATAGCCCGATTGGATCCAGAATAGGGTTAATATGACCTTGACCCTTCAATTCTAGAGTGCAACATGTGCAGATGTCTGGTTGCATATGTTTGAAAATCAATCGAATTTGACAAGGTAAATCCCCTTGTCGCGAATATCAATATCCATTGTCATTGTTTATGGAATCGATATTGACAAAGGTTAAGAAACTGATCCTAATTCAGCGTGGCCCTATTTTGACAGTCAATGATTGTACAAGAATAGTAAAAATCAATTTCTATTACACGTACTTTGCTGTTTTGTTGGTTGTATGCATAATAACACACTTTCACAATCTTGTGCACCTTATGTTCCTACGTAAAGCTGTGATTTCTTTACTTTTGTTCGAGATTATGTGGTTGTGTAAAAACAAATGTATTATCATAACGTGATGATAATAAACACACATGAGTGCATGCACAATAAGTGAAAATTATGAAGATTATAGTGAATTAAAAGAAAGAGAGAGAAAGAGTAATAAAACAGTGATTATTGGGCATTCAGGGGACAAATTTGATCAGTTGCCCCTCAAATGCGTTTAAAAAACATACTCGAAATGACGAAATGACTCTTTGAGCACACAAAAGAAACGTTTATTTGTTAAACTGTTGTCTGTTTGTTTTTTTCCAATGCATAATTCAGTATAAATGTGCACAGAATGTTTAAACGTTTATCAAGCATAATTGTCTTTGATATGAGCACAATCTCTAAGACAACAACAAAAACGCTTTTCTTATCCTAGTAAGAAATTCGATTAACGAATGAGGACCCAAAACACCAGAACCAAAATAAACAATCTTTACCTTTCCAACCTTTTCAGCTCCCGAAGGCACTTTTGGCAACTGAGAGCAACAAAGAGCAACAGTCGAAGACAGATGATATCCAGATAATAAAGAACAGTTATTATTCTCTAGTTTTCCTCTTCGCTTGTCGATGTCAAAGCTTCCATCGAAAGAGATGTGTTCCTCAAAAGAAGATGATGATGATTGGTGGTAGAGTGAAGGAGAGGAGGATGGTTAAAGTCAGGTCTGGTAGCTCTTTAGCTCGTAATACCTCCCTGGGTGTGTGATTGTAGAGGGCTAATGAGTGTAAGACTCGATGTGGGAGACTGTTTATAAATGCTTTCAATCACGTCACTGTGCGGACGAAATATCCGACGATATTTTTTTCTTCATCCGGGGGGTGTGGGGGGGGGGGGGGGGCGTTGCTAATGAGACAACAATGGAAGTCCATTTTTCTCAGTAGAATAATGGTTGCCGTCGAACATCATTATGTCCTTCATGTGTGTGGGGTTTTTTTTACGCAGGAAGTATAATACATGCACAATTTAATTGATGTTTTGTAGATCATTGTCTACATTATTAACAATATCATGTTAGTTGATTCATTTACGATTTATAAGAATTACTGTTGTAGTATTAATTATTTTCGAAGAAAATTCAAATCGAATAGAATTTTAATTCTCTTCTGCTTATATAAACCAATAAAAATGTTATCATGGTATATGAGCCCAAATTTACTTTAGAAATTACTTTTATCAATCTTATATCACAGCCAAAAAAATGAGATCATGTTTTCTAAATCACATGTCATGACAATAATGCCAGGCGGAAGATAGATCCTATAGTGTCGATAGGAAAATTCAAATAAAACTTTTCTCATGATAAGCATTAAAGGACTCCTCCGGGCTGGAGATTTGCATTATTAGAAAAATAAAGTAAAATCTAAAAAGCACAACACTGAAAATTTCATCAAAATCGGATCACAAATAGCAAAGTTATGAATTTTCTTAGGTTTTGAATTTTTTTAGGAAACAGTTTTTGCCATCTTCAAATTGGCAAACTGATGATGTCTCAGTCCCCCTACTTTCTTTGTATTTTATTGTATGAAATACCAGTTATCAAGATTTTCTCCCCCAAGGACATAAAAACAGGTATTAATCCTTGTGGAATGTTCAAGGTCACTAGTGCTTTTACCTATTTCAGTATGTGGGATAGATTTTCTGTATACGCAATATATGAAAAAATGAGAAAAATAGGATTTCATATAATAAAACACTCAAGAAGTAGGGGGACTGTGACATCATCATTTTGCTCTTTTGAATATTAAAATATTCAAATGAGACAATGAGACAATGCCAAGAACTGTTTTACGAAAAAAATTCAATACCTAAAAAAATGTATATAACTTTGTTAGTTTTCATCCGATTTTGATGAAATTTTCTGTGTTGTGCTTGTTAAATTTTACTTTACTTTACAAAACTTTTTAATTTCAGCCCGGAGTCCTCCTTTAAAAAAGAATATTTATTTAAATGGGTATAAAATTAATGGAAGTTAGAAAGACCCTTCGTTTTATTGTAGTGGAGGCAGCCAGGAACTATATAAACGACGGGCTTTTGGTATTAAATGAGATTATACTGCACTTTGACGGCCATTATAAGGACACAATTGTTTTTTTGTTTGTTTGTTTTTTTCGGAAAAGAGAGAAATATGAGCTAAGGGTGTGTAAGTGAGAGACAGACAGACAGACAGAGACAGAGAGGGAGAGAAAGAGAGACAGACAGAGACAGAGAGAGAGAAAGAGAGAGAGAGAGACAGAGAGAGACAGAGAGAGAGACAGAAAGAGGGGAAAATCCACAGGTGAATATTAAAAAGGGAGATAAAGAGGAGCAGAAAGAGATGGAGAAAAAGACGAACACACATAGAGGTAGAAGGAGAGTGAGGTAGAGAGAAAAAGACAAAGTATCTAGGCCATACAATATGCTTGTTTTATTCCGACATATACAAATAATTAAAGATAGGAAGGTTAAGTATGCATGAAAGAATATTATGACTGTATGAAGATATAGATGAGAAACACGTTTTATGATCCTAATGATACAAACATAAAGCTTTCCAAGGATAAAGTTTTGGTGGAGATCATGCTGGCATCGTCCAGACATCATAATTATCTAGCAAAAAAGATAATAAGATAAATTACAATTACTTAAAAAAAACAAAAACAAAAACAAAAACAATGGCACATCACACAGATCGAAATGATAATGGTGACTTAGATTTTCGCTCGTAGCACAAATTTTGTAATAATAAAACAATACATATTTCTATTTTCCATAAATGTTTAAAACGCTTTCATCTTGGATAGGCAAATGCATTCACTAACGTAGGAAATAACGAGGGAGGTGGTGGGGGTGAGCTGCTACCAAACTTAATATAGGTTGGTCCCGGTCAATTTTAAACTCTTTGCAATCGAATTCGTTTATGTTCATTTAATTTAAACGAATTAGCGTTTAGATTTTAATCGCGATCACATTTCGGACGAAAATGCTTGTAAGAAATGTCAAATTGATCGGAGATACTTTAAAGTTGACCGGAAAAAACCTATACTATGTTTCCCAAGGCTTGTATACACCACTGAAAATCATTTCCATGCATGAACAATTAATATGCATATTTATATTTATTTCCACTTACATGACTTCTTTCCACTTCTTCATCTCGTCAGAGGGAAGTATAAGTTTTCTGAGAAGTAAAACCGATTTAGATATTGTGTATTTAGGTCATATATATATATATATATATATATATATATATATATATATATATATATATATGGAATAGTCTTCCCATTCTCCAGAGAAAAGAAAACCACACACTGTTTATAAACACTGAACCCATGTGATGTTCATCACAACAATCAATTAAGAGTATTATTGTTAGCAATTGAATAAAACTAAAGTCGACAAGTCCAAGGTGTAAAAAGGCCGATATGTCGAGTCGAATGAATAGTCAAATAAAGGCATATACCTCAAAACAATCACATCGTAGGTGTGCGTAGGTCTATATGATTAATTATACAAGGTACGGATATCCACTCTTTATTAACAAAAACCTAGAAAAATCACCCAAACAGCTCACAGACAATATAAAACACAGACACACACAAAAATTACTACGTCATTAGAATTGTTATCTTGAAGACACTTTTAATCTTAATTTTCTCGATTGAATTTCCTTGAAACCACACCCAAATACTTAAAAATAGAGTTGTGAATGTTATGAAACTGTTTCCTTTTCAGATCTGCCAGGTTTGTCTCGAAATTTAGCCTAATGAGTCAGTTGTCTAAGAGGGAGGCTACTTTGTGTTTGAGCTATATTTATCTTAGATATTTTTAGGTGATGATGATACAGATAGGAATATCGCATTGCGTTATTCTAGTAGTAATCTGTATGAGATGTGAACATGGCGCTTTTATGTTAAAGAATATTCGAACATTCAAATCGGCTTCGCCTCGGCTTCGCTTCATTGAGTAGAAGATCAATCTTTCATTTCGTAAATATTCGCACCATTTAACTCAAAAACATTCATTATTTGTATACTAATGTTTAATATCGCATGCACTGTTAATCTAATGTAGATGTGAACATGTCAATGACAATCAAATATAGTATACTCCTGG
>CALNVZ010003425.1:34607596-34620096 GCA_940671915.1 Paracentrotus lividus | reverse complement strand
AAAATGAAACTAAAGTCGTACTAAATATACAAAACATGAGGGTTACCCCTGCTAAACACCTTACACCATTCAATCTCTTAAATACTTCAAATTTACCTCAGGGAATAAATAAATGCCAGTAATTTTAACCACCTTGTCTGGTTTTAGCAATTTTCTCATGAGAAATTTCCGCATCAGATGCTCTCAGACGATATATTTCCATGTATACAGTATATATGAACAACATTATGGTGTCACACCGGTCGACGGTCACGACATGATTTGCTTCAGGTGGCCCATATTACCTGCTGGCCCATATTACCTGCATGTACCCTATTATGGGAGTCGTGCCCTTAACATAAAGACTTACGATCGATAAAAAGTTACGGTCGGTTTTATCTCATGGATTAGAATTTGAATATAATTAGGAGTAGAGTTAGGGCTAGGGTTAGGATTAAGATTATATCAACTTTGGATCACCCTCTCTATGATGAGGCTGCAGAGGAAAAAAAAATCATCGTAACGTTTTATCGATCGTATGTTTTTATGTTACAGGGCACATGGCGATGGAGCAAGGTATTGTCATTTTTTATGTTTAGAGTCATATGTTTTGAACAGTTCTTATAATTTTCTTTCATAAAACAAGATTAAATCGTACAATTTACATTCATCATACATAACACAAATTGCAATTATGATTAAAAAGAATTGATACATCTTCTTCTAGCCTTGTTGTTGGCAAAGTATAGGTGAAGAGGCAATCGTGTCTTTAATATCGTTTGACGTATACCTGTATTACGATTAGGAAAGATGGGGTTGTCGATTTTCATCGCGTTAAATTTATGCACGGGTACTATTATTACTTCTGCATTATCTAGGCATAACTTCTGATTAAAAAATGTCTTCATTTAATTTTCAGCATAGTTTTGCGTCTCTAAAAATGAATGTCTATGCTGACCTGAACAAGAGCGGGCAATGCACTAATAACGAAAATTTCTTTCACGTACCATGCATATTTTCTGACACTCCTACGGGACGTGCTAATGCGTTGGTGAAATATTATGTGATATAGACATGAAGTGACCAAACTCCACGTGAAACAAATGATGATGAAAAATTTAGGAAATGAAATGAAAATAGATTGCAAGATATAGGTCACCCCTCTGCTACTTGACCTAGTAATTCATTTTTATAGAATAGGATCTATTACAGCGCATCACCTGCGCCCCTATCTGCCAATGCATTAACCCTGTTAACTTCCCGCAAACTTATATTGAAACCAAATTGTTTGACCATAACTATTTGTGTTTATAGTAGAGTGCAACTTTAATTCTGTATTTTAGGAAATATTACACTATTTCTTTTCGCATGTCCCCGCAAAAAAAAAGGATGCATTGTGCATGTTGTTATGATTGCATGTTCATGGTATGGCACACACATTGCCAGACCAGTGCAGGGTATTCTATCAGGCTCACCCCATCTGCGATGAAGATTCATGTTACGAACATGCCTGACATATTCTCTCCTATTGACTTCTATAGGCCTAAGCCAGATCAGACGACTCTTGCACGCTTGTAAAAATCATGATAATTGAATATATAAAATCATGCTATCTGATATTATGACGATAAAGCTCTACCTCTACAACATACATCCATATTTCTTACTGAATTTTCAATCATGTAACTTGTGAACTTCTGGCCGTTAATACCCTCCCTCATATTGTCAGTGTTTTGCACAGATCAAACCAAAAAGCGCCGATATTAAATTGGTTTTGCAATGGTTGGCTTATTACGCGAACCTAAATTAGATATGGAGGGGTTTGTGTAAATTCCGAGGCCCATGGGAATAAGCCGTATTTGGCTTTCACCCCATGACCCTATTTTGATCATCCCCAGTCTAATGTCAAGTATGTGGGGAAGGTGGGCGGGATATAGGCTCTGAAGTGGCGTTTTTATTTGCCAAAGCAAGCCATACTCATGAAATTCGTTAAACAAACACCCGAAAGACTGATCCTATATAAATATTACCTAATGGCTTCTAGGAATACAGCAATAGGAATATTGCATATCATAGGCTAAACAATATTTGACAAAAAGAAAGAATTAAAAGTCACTCAACTTTAACTCGATATCGTACAGTTATTGTTGTTGTTTTTACATTTTACGGCGCTTTCATCAAATATGAATAAAAAACTAAAACGGTGTTTTGTTCATGTTGTTTAAGATGGCAATAATCGCATCATAACGTCCCTTATTTCGAGATCAAAATCTTTCAATAACGGGAACTGAGCACAGTCATTGACCCATATAAAAATAATGCATTAACTGATTGCTTGCACGATGCATGTATCACCAAGTAATCTAAAGACAACGTCATTACAATATAGTCTCATAACCATACTCAGCTGGGATCCACGCGGTGCAGGGACCTCCCCCTCCCCTTAATTGAAAACCCTCATTGACCCATATAATACATGTTAAAATCAAATTCGGGCCCCCCCCTTATCCTGAAATTCGTTATCGCCACTTGATGATCGATAGAAATGAAATGATAAATAGGCCTCAATTGATGAAATATCGATGATGGATGATTATGATGGTGATGTATGTGATGATATGATGAGATGATGATTGATGTTTGATGGAGGCACGATGACAACGTGATGATATGATATTGATAACTGATGGATGATGCATATATAAACGTATGAGATGCGAGATGATTATGAGATTTAGATGATGATAGATGATATAATGGTGTGGTGGTGATGACGATATGATGATATATTAGATGCCATTACGCCAACTCACCGATGCCTATACTTTCAACTTAATACTTCAGCAAATATAATATTAATATAATAGGTAAGAGGAACAAGTAAAGATAATTTTACTATAAACATAACACGAGCAAATATTATCAACCTTTATATAGGTTTTCCCCGTCAAGTTTAAACTAACTCGATCAACTTTAACATTTTTCGGATCGCGACTTAATATCTAAACATTAATCAACTGACGATAGCTTCCCGCTCATGAGGGTATCGTTTAATATGAAATGACTAAACGAATCGATTCCAAACAGTTAAAATTGACCGGGACACCTATATTTCTGTTACATGTAAGTTCACTGATTCTCAGCACATGATAACTGCATATAACATACAATGACAATCAAAAGATTATTGACTCATAACAAATTGAGACACAAATCGCCTATAAGAGCAGGTTTAAAATTAATAATAAAAAATAAAAAAAAATCAAGAAAACGCAAATAATACAAAAGAAATGTCTATATGTTGGAAAATATTTTATATTCTTGAAACCGTTCCTGTGCAAAAAAAAAAAAGATTGAAAAGGATAAGAAAATATTCTAAATAATTGTTTTATGATTTTCCTTGACTCTTTGCTCGGAGACTAATCTTGTGTCTCATTTTGATACAATTCATGTAGGTTGCATCAATATAGTTATATCGGGTTGATATAAGACAAAAAACATAATCTTCAATAGTTTCTTCAGGGAATGCCCACAAGAGAAAAAAATTAACAAAACAAACATTCTGGATATTGCGGTATACAGCTAGCACCTGTCCGCACATCGCTCCTTTCTGCTTAGGACAAAAAATGATAGGTCCAACCAACCATAATGTTCCGGCCCCCAACAAAGGGGGGAAATCAACAACAGAGCACCAAAAAATAACAAATTCAACTGCATAGTATAATTATATTCAATTTGTTCAACGTCAAGTGCCTGAAATTAAACCATTTGCTCACAAATTTATCAGTATTAAATTACCAATGATTTAGTTTCGATATAGGCCTACCCTCTTTTATCATTTTTTCTTCTTTTTTGTTCAAAGGCGGCTTTTCTGTAAAATGTCATTATAACTTTTCATTCATAACCATAGTGTTGTCCATCATTCTTTTTATACTTGTATTTGGAAGGGAAGACTTTTAGTTTGTACCCGCGGATTGCATTCCATGACTTTGTGAGACCCCAACATAGCCTTTAGACAAGGCTCTGTGTCTGTTGTGATGTTTATATTTTCATTTCATTTTCATTTATTTTCATATCTCTCATGTTACATCGTTATACATATTCAATGAACAAAATAATACATAATGTAAAATAACATAAAGGTATAAATGGCCAATATGAAGTAGAAATTACATTAAGAGAAACATGATGGGACCTACACGAAAGCGAGCTTGTAAGGCTGTAGGCCCCAATGGTATGATACGTGGTAATAAATAGAGAACGGATATGAATATTTAATCATGACCAATCAAAGTAAGAAGCTTACTTATATCAGACGCTTACCGACTGAAAAAAAGAGTAATCGCGAAAGGCGGGGTACAATGCGAGGATTGCCAGCTCTCCACATCTAATACAGCTCTCTTCTTGGACCGCTAGTCTCGTCTCAGCTACGACTTGAAGGGGAATATGGCCAAGTCATGAGGCCTTGTCAAAAGACTAACCCCAGGCCAACACTACAGCAGCCAATCACTTTCAGAATTGTAATAATTTATTCATTCACGATCGGCGATATTCGTGAGGTCAGTGTTTTTTTTTTATGAGACACACTGTTGCCTGGGAGATGGCGCTGTGTCATCTATTTATTGCGACCAATATTAATTTGATGCGGTTTTGTGAATAGCTGTAAGTCATTTTGTGGCAACCTCTAGGCGACGAAGTAAAGAAAATCAGCAGTGGATTCAGGTATCGCCCATGCTCATACATATACATATAAGAGCCACTATTGTCCCCAAACAATTGGGGCTGCAATAATTTTTACAAATTCCGAATCTTGGATCCGCGCCTGAGAATGGTATATAGGGGGGCCCAACTTTGAAAAAAAAAATCTTGCGAGCGGAGCGAGCAAACATTCCCCGATATATAGGCCTATACTGACCTAAAACGAGGAATTAAACAATTTCATTTTTACTCCGAAAAGAAAATAATAATATATACTAGCCAAAAAAAAGAAAAATAAAATCGGAATATTTCAAACAAAACTTTAATGGTTTGAATATGTATTTCAAAATGCCACCATGAATACGATTATTACCCCCATTATAATTACATCAGATGCTGCGAGCGCAAACTATGCCATTTAATTACCTGGAAGAAGGGCATGTTAAAAATTTGGGGTTTAAAAGATATATATAATAAATAAAGGCGCACTTTCTAGTATAAAAATTGTAGGTAATTGTGTATTATAGACCCTATTTAGTATCCGCGAGCGCGAAGCGCGAGTTGAAAGTTTTTTAAGGTAAAAATTTGAGTTATTTGGGCATTATGATTTAGTATCAGCGAGCGCGAAGCGCGAGCCGAAAATTTAGGGTTTCAAAAAATATATTGAATAAATAAAGGGGCACTTTCTAGTATTCCCACGAGGCCAAGGGTCCACGAGGCCTCTTTTCTTTGTGAAATTTTGAAACTTTAGTTTTAAATATTTTCCTCATTTTTACTTTTCGTCACTAACGTTTTTCTTTTCTTTAAAAAAGGGCGTTTGAGCAGTATATTGCAAAATACAATATGAGAAAAATCGGCCTCGTGGGCCCTCCCCACATTAAAGGCCTTAGTTATGGTCGTTTAGAACCCAATAAAGCCTATTTCGCGCTTCTTATTGAATAAAGTTGGGCGAAAATTGTACAAGCATCGGGCCTTATTCCCTTCTCTTTCTTTCTTTTTCTTCTTTTCTTTCCCTTTTTCCTCCTTTCTCCCTTTTTCTCCTCCTTTTTTTTTTTCTTTTTTTTTTTTTTTTTTTTTTGGGGGGGGGGGCGGGCCCGCCGGGCCCCCTGGATCCGCGCCTGGTTTACAAAAGGGGAAAAGGAGAAGAGGTACACAAGTATTTACTCAAATTCCTTTAATGAGTTGAAAAATGATGTAAACTTGAAATATCTGGAAAGAAGTTCCATTTTTAAAGGGACGAAATAATTCGAATTGTTAAAAACTTTTTAAAAAATAATAATAATTATATATAATAATAATAATAATAATAATAATAATAATAGTAAATAACCAACAAAAAATATGGAAAGATAGATAAGGGAATAAATGCAGCTTAGTTTGAAAATTGAGTTATTAATTATAAAATCACCATCATTATATTAAATTGAAATTTCATTGTTATCAAATCTGATTGAGATAGATGCATAAATGGCCTAATAATGAATAATTCTATAGAGGAAAATTTTCCTCCATATAATAACTTTCATTACTTTCCTTTTTCTTTCGAATGAAAATTATGGGCATCCTCATAATAGATTTTTCTTTTCATTATTCTGTTCATCTCCTTCTAAGAAACACAGAAATTACATGAATCTCAGACTGCATACAATGTAGGCCTATAGATGCATGGAGCTATGATGGAGTGGGACTGCCTTTAGAGAGTCTTTGCTAGCTTTGAAAGACACATTATTATTGCAGTAGTTCGGTGATATATTTGCCGAGTCAGAATTTGATAGTAAATATAATAATATATAATCAACCGGGCTCAACTTTGCACCCCTCATACCGGGCCCTCATAGTCATTGCAGAAGAAAAATGATGAAATAATTATTTTCATTTGACGCCCCTTCGACAAAAGGCCCCACCATCCACCCCCACCCACTCACACACCGACCCGTTCGCCAGCTCATATAAAATATATTTTCAACACTTGTTTAGACATAGTACCTCCAACAGCCTAAAAAATATTAATAAGAAGGAGGGGGAAAAGGGCCGAGTTAAAAAAAAAATAATGATAATAAAAAATAAGATAAAGGAGAAGTAAATTGATACCGCCCTCTAACGTTAGAAATTTTATTAAATTGCCAAGCCTGTCAAAATATAATCAGCTGGGAGGGTTCTCCGTTTCTTTGTATTATCATATATCTGAGGCTCTTAATTTATTGATTCGATCTTTTACCATCGTTCCTTCATCGAAGTTCTTTTTTCCCATGTTATTAAACTTTAATGTTGGTGATTTTGGAGAGAATCAAAGGATATTCGACCGAGTCAGCCAGCATCCAACAAAGAAAGGCATCTCTGCAAGAAAACAACAGCAGCTGCACTGCACTAGCACTGCTAGCAATTCCCATTGGACTGCACTGGAACTGCACTCTCTCCTCTGCGAAGACGAAGTTTCGAGTTCGAAGCTCGAATCAAGACAAGAGTTTGTATCTTCACATCATGCAACTCTAACCTTCAATTGGAGTGGGCTCGAGCTCTTTGCAACTAGCTACAATGCCTGCACGATGATTGAGCCTGCCTAGCTTTGCCCTTTCCTAGGAAGAAGTTCAAGCTGTTTGAATGGAAGTTGGAACATCAAAAATTAGACTTCGCATTGGTTGCGAGTGCAAACACATTGTGCTAGGCCTACTGACTTGCAGCTGAATGAATTCAGTCATTACCTGAATGGCTTTGTCAAGACATTGTTTAATAAACTGTAGACTAGGTAGCAGAACTCTGACAAGCAGATTTGCGAATAGGTGCAAGTTTGGACTTGACTTTGAATGAATGTGTGCTTGCATCACGACTCTGCGTAATTATGCAAAATGGTGAAGCTGAAGGATTTTCACATTGTGCTGGACAACAACAAGAATGTGTATTCAGCGGGAGAGTTTGTCTCAGGACATGTTGCAGTGGACCTGCGAGGGGACATGAAAATGCGAGGTATTCGTATTTACATGCGAGGACTTGCCAAGGTAAATTATTGTCAGTCACTGATTGTAGGACATGATCATCGCCCTCTACAGTATGACCCACATGTAGCCTATCTGCCCAGCCCAAAATCAGGCATTTTATTAATAAAGTAAAGTTTACATGACTGGCAGTTTCGCCTACGCTTGCCTTGCATCTTTTCTCAAATCAAGCCAACCAGTTTTGTAACCGATTATAATTGAGATATGCATTCTACCTGAAATTTTTAAACTTACAGCTTAGAATATACATGTGTGCAAGCTTTTCAAATTCAATGCTTCAAAAATTCTATACAAAATGTATTAACCTGTAGGGGCCTATTGGGCTGTATTTCTCAAAACTGTTTCATTTTTTTCTGTTAAAGTAACTCCTGTAGCCAGGAACTTCGGAAAGCAGCTATCAAAGCTGATCAACACCAAGCCTAACCAAAAATTTACATAGGAACCATTTTACGTCTAAGTTAATCAGTCAGATATTACTCTTGGCCTTTTTAAATTAAAGTGGAGATAATGGCCGAGCTGGGATTCGAACTCACAACCTTGCAATTATGAGTCCAGTGCTCTAACTACTAGGAGCGCCACACGACCTGTGTCGTATTAAGGTAAATTCACCCAAAGGGCCATGAAATGAATGGTAATTATTATGCAATTGGTCTGGAAATGGGATGCCATCGTTGTCAAACTTTGACAGAGACTTCATGATGAAATGGGGTCATTGGTGTTCTCAAGGAATTCAGCTACAATTGATGTAAAAAGTGAAAGTATAATGTTCATGTTCATTTACATTTTTCTTTTTTCTTTAATCTATGTTACCTCCTTCGTCTATCTGTCAACCTATCACAGGTACACTGGAGTGAGTCACGAGGGGGCGGTCACCAAACAGGATCGTACACCAAGTACTATGACGCTGAGGAGGAGTACTTTTATATGAAACAAGTCTTATTTGGAAAAGGTAAGATTATAGTATGGAGATGTGCAAAAATCTGAGCTGTGGGGCCCTCCTTGCTGTAATAATGTGTCACTTGAGGAAACCCTGAAAATACATGCTAAGGTTATGGAAATGAACTTATCTTTGGGTTACTAAGGAAGATGAAATGAACTCATCTATGGGTTACTAAGGAAGATGAAATGAACTCATCTTTGGGTACTAAGGAAGATGAAATGAACTTATCTTTGGGTTACTAAGGAAGAGGAAATGAACTCATCTATGGGTTACTAAGGAAGATGAAATAAACTCATCTTTGGGTTACTAAGGTTATGGAAATGAACTTATCTTTGGTTTAAGGAAGATGAAATGAACTCATCTATGGGTTATAAGGAAG
This sequence comes from Paracentrotus lividus, assembly GCA_940671915.1. Lineage (NCBI taxonomy): Eukaryota > Metazoa > Echinodermata > Echinoidea > Camarodonta > Echinidae > Paracentrotus > Paracentrotus lividus. The sequence continues at coordinate 34,611,107 of CALNVZ010003425.1, read as the reverse complement.
ATGAAATCAACTCATCTATGGGTTAACTAAGGAAGATGAAATGAACTCATCTTTGGGTTACCAAGGAAGATGAAATGAACTATCTTTGGGTTACTAAGGAAGATGAAATGAACTTATCTTTGGGTTACTAAGGAAGAGGAAATGAACTCATCTATGGGTTACTAAGGAAGATGAAATGAACTCATCTTTGGGTACTAAGGTTATGGAAATGAACTTATCTTTGGTTACTAAGGAAGATGAAATGAACTCATCTATTGGGTTACTAAGGAAGATGAAATCAACTCATCTTTGGGTTACTAAGGAAGATGAAATGAAGCTCATCTATGGTTACTAAGGAAGATGAAATGAGCTCATCTTTGGTTACTAAGGAAGATGAAAATGAACTTATCTTTGGGTTACTAAGGAAGATGAAATGAACTCATCTATGGTTACTAAGGAAGATGAATAAACTCATCTATGGGTTACTAAGGAAGATGAAATGAACTCATCTTTGGGTTACTAAGGTTATGAAATGAACTTATCTTTGGGTTACTAAGGAAGATGAATGAACTCAATCTTTGGGTTACTAAGGAAGATGAAATGAACTTATCTTTGGGTTACTAAGGAAGATGAAATGAACTCATCTTTGGTTAATAAGGAAGATGAAATGAACTCATCTTTGGGTTACTAAGGTATGAATTATCTTTGGGTTACTAAGGAAGATGAAATGAACTCATCTATGGGTTACTAAGGAAGATGAAATTAACTCATCTTTGGGTTACTAAGGAAGATAATGAACTCATCTATGGGTTACAAGGAAGAAGAAATGAGCTCATCTTTGGGTTACTAAAAAAGATCAAATGAACTTATCTTTGGGTTACTAAGGAAGATGGAAATGAACTCTCTATGGGTTACTAAGGAAGATGAAATGAACTCATCTATGGTTACTAAGGAAGAGAAATGAACTCATCTTTGGGTTACTAAGGTTATGGAAATGAAACTTATCTTTGGTTACTAAAGGAAGATGAAATGAACTCATCTATGGGTTTTACTAAGGAAGATGAAATGAACTCATCTATGGGTTACTAAGGAAGATGAAATGAACTCATCTATGGGTTACTAAGGAAGATGAAATAACTCATCTTTGGGTTACTAAGGAAGATGAAATGAACTCCTCTGTGGGTTACTAAGGAAGACAAAATAAACTTATCTATGATCGTGTGTTATGAACTCGCCAACCAAATAGGGTGGTGCTGTTACACTTTTTGCTATTTTTCAGCATTAAGTTGTCAATACTTTCAAAAGTAAGAAAGTTTATGTAACAAATTTGATCTCATTTTGAAGCTATGTTAGTGTGCTAGCTTCCTGTGAAGTTTCATTGTTCTACATGTAGGTAACATTTTGGTGGAGTTACAATGGTTAAAGTTTGGGGGAGTAGGGGTGGTGCCGGAAGCGAAGACGCCAGAAGCGGAGACGCCTGTACAAAGTCAATGGGAAATTTTGCATTTTGTGGTTGATTTGGGGAAAACCTGAATATCTCTGCCAAATTTTGGCTTATGATTGTAAATTTGGTACCAAACTAAAGCTTATAAACTTCTTTGTACCAGGAAATCACTGAACAATAGGTTTGATGTTATAATAGTACCCAGGAAGACTCAACCATCATTATTTGACCTAAAAATGCGATGCCTCCTGTACAAAGTCATTAGGAATATTAAAGAGGTATTGTAGTACCGTTGGGAAAACTGCAATATCTCTGCCAAATTTTAATCTATGATTGTATAAAATTTAGCACCAAATTAAAGCTTATAAAATGCTTTATACCATCATATCACTAAAGCCATGTATGTTTGATTGTGCACCAGTACTTGACAGGACCACCCCCTCATGAGTTTGAAAGAAAAACTATTTTTTCAGGGCTAAATTTCAGATCATTATATTTTTCTTTCTAAAATTGTAAACCATAATGAATTATACCTTGTTTGAAAGGTCTGAATATCATCTACCAGAATATTGATATTAATCATATTTGGGTGATTATAGATGACTTGATGATAAAAACAATGAAAATTTTAAAAAAAAATCTTAATTTCTTGAAATTTTCTTAATATCTTTTTTATCTTACACCTGGTATAATTTTTCAATGCAGATTTAGATTCCTAGAGGAATTTCCTTTCAGAAAATGTATAGTTTTGATATTATAGGTGGTATACTTTTTGAGATACAGATCCTTGAAGAGAAAAAAGAGCCGTTTGTAGTCAAATTGGCATGTAACGTAAAAGGCAGCGAACTTATAACACATGGCCCTGTGGGTTACTATGGAAGATGAAATGAACTTATCTTTGGGTTACTAAGGAAGATAAAATGACCTTATCTTTGGGTTACTAAGGAAGATGGAATGAACTCATCTATGGGTTACTTAGGAAGATGAAATGAACTCATCTATGGGTTACTAATGCGGCGGTCACAACTCGTCGTAGGCTACGGGGCATGTGCCATCAATGTAGCCTGCGTTGCATGCACAATCCATGCACAGGTCGTTGGTCACTTTCTGCGATTCCTGCGTTTCTGTAGTAAGGGTATTGGAAAATCTTCCTGCACGTCGTACGCAATGTGCCTGCGAGGTACCTGTGCTGCATGATTTTTCTACGAAATCTATCGTAGGGAGTTGCATGTCGAAGGTATGGCGAGTTGTGACCGCCGCAATAGGAAGATGAAATGATCTGATCTGTGAGTTACTAAGCAAGATGAAATGAACTTATCTATGGGTTACTACTTAAGGAAGACGAAATAAACTTGTCTGTCTGTGGTAACTAAGGAAGATGAAATTAAAGGCTTGCAAAGGAAGATGCAATGAACTTGTCTAGATGGGTTATTAAGAAAAATGTTCAAAATGAACATATCTGTGGGTTACCAAGGAAGATAAATCAATTTGTCTTTGGGTCAGATCTCACTTGTCATGAGACTGGATTGAGACTAGTCATGAAGTCTTCTTTGAGAAGTCTCATAAGACGCTGGAAAATATTCCATTGTGGGGACGTAGTTATACGTCTCCGCAAAGTAAGATGAAATTAACATAATATTTATGGGTTACTATGGAGGATGGAATGAACTTGTTTCTTCAAGAGGAACAATCTATCCAGAATTTAAAGGGGGATTGAATTTACTTACAGGCATGTCTACTTGTCTGATCAGATGCCTCACAACATGTACATTGTACATTCATCTTTAATATTGAACTTGCAACGGGATGAAATTAATTAATGGTCTCGATCTCTGGGTCACTTAGTACTCATGTCAGTCTTGCCCAAAGAAGTTTTCTCCTACATGTATTCATGTAGGGGATGTCTCATTGTAATTTACTTAATTATTTCTATATTTTATTTTGTTTTAGATGAAGATGAAGGTGGAAGTAATCCTGTATTGAGAGCAGGGCATCATGAACTCAGATTTAGCTTTCAAATCCCATACGGGTAAGTCCAACAAAACTATGTACCATTCAGTTCCCGTATAGGACATCTCCTCCCTCTCC
>CALNVZ010003425.1:34540900-34607571 GCA_940671915.1 Paracentrotus lividus | reverse complement strand
TCCACAGCTACAGTCTTCTCTTACCTGGACAGTATCCCTTACGATCTGTCTTTATAGACATACTGATATTACCAGCCACACATAGTCCACAGCATACAGTCTTCTCTTACTGTGGACAGTATCCTTTACGATCGGTCTTTTATAGACATACTGATATTTACCAGCCACACAATATCGCACACCATACCGGACAGTATCCGCTCACGCGATCGCGGTCTTTAATAGACATACTGATATTACCAGCCACACATAGTCCACAAGATACAGTCGCTTCTTTACCTAGTTCCCTTACGATCTGTTTATAAGACATCGCTGATATTACCGAGCAGAACTAGCCACAGCATACTAGTCTGCTCTTACCTGACAGTTCCCTTACGATCGTCTTTTATAGACATACCTGATATTACCGCCACACAATAGTCACAGAGCTACAGTCTTCTCTTACCTGGACAGATCCCTTACGATCGGGCTTTATAGACATACGTGGATATCTACCAGCCACACAATAGTCCAGCAGCATACAGTACTTCTCTACCTGGACAATATCCCTTACGATCAGTCTTGATGGACATACTGAATTACCAGCCACACATAGTCCACAGCATACAGTCTTCTCTTGAAACCTGTTTGCGGAGCCTGGAATTAGATTTGGAAAAAAAAAGGAGAAATCTATGTCAAGAGTTTTCATTCCAAAATGGACTACATGTAAATCATTTTGATGAAAATTGAGTTATCGATATCAGGACATTGTTCAGGTACGTACCCATCTGTGAGCAAACGAACGTACATTTAAATTGATTGAACTTCCGAGAAATTTGCAACTTTTAGTCTCAATTTTCCATAGACGCTGTACAAAATCAGGCAAAGAAATGCCATTTATCTCTTGAAGCTACAAAAGTGGATTTAGTCCCTTTGGAATCAAGCTCTTCATACCTGCTGCACAGATTTATAGATGTACATACATGTAGTATGTTACATGTAGTAATACGTCTTTAAACTACATTTGGTGTACAGTAGACAATTTTGGTTTTTGGATTGCTAGCATGGAAATACATGTATGGAGAGTCAGGGAAATGGGAGAACTTAAACCACCATTTCAAACTCTTGTTCAGTCTACAATGTAAACCGAACTCCATCATTTTGTAAAGAATCTTAAAGTATAGACCAGCTAGATTAGAATTTGATATTGCTCCCGAGTTTACGTCACGTCAGGTAAACTTTCCTCTTCTCCAGGAAGCTAGAGATACATAAGCGAACAACTGCCATGAAAACGTTATTTTGTTAAAGATTTACAAAAAAGCTTCAAGCCTCAATTTCTTGAAATATTAAATATGCAAGTTTACCCAGCATAAAAAGATAATGATAAAGCATGTATTAAATTCATAACATAACACTAATAATGCATGTAAAGTTACGCCCCTAAATTCATGAACCCAATTTGCCATACTGTTTAGGGTAATATCTTTTCACGTAACGGGAGATCATTGTTTCTAATGAAAAAAGACTAAACTGTATCGAATACTGTACATGTACTTATGTTGGATATATTATTTTTAAATTTTTGTTTAAAACACTAGAGATGATATAAAAAAACGAAAGGGTCAGGCAGTAAGCCTTTTTCTTCTCAAATTCTACAGTTTCAATTTACTTTGAACCAAGCGCAGAGTATTAATATGGATCCCACTAATCCAATGCATGTATTCATCTTAAAGGTTTATCAGTTATTCAGGTCATCAGGATTTGCATTCTATTTTCCAACTGCACAATCCTACTTGCTACTGATTCAATGTAATCAAGATCAACATTTAAAGGAGGCGTCTACAAATTATGTAATCGGATCCTACATTGTATCCAACTTTTGCAGAAACGATGTAGAGATAGCGTACAAGGATAAATCGAATCATTCGGGTGGGCCATACCATGTAGACTATTGGTGACTAATAAGAACTCCTTCGCGGAGACGGGTTTGAGACGATTTTTGAAACTTGTCACAGAGATGTCGTGAGATGTCTCCTGAATCCCCACAACGTGTCATATTCTCCGGGAATTCAAAACCGTTCAAAGTTAGTCCAATCCGTCCTCCTACGAACAGAAAAAACGGTATCAGAGATGTCTCCGCAACGGAAAAAAAAAGGTATCGTCTCCGCAACGGAAAAAAAAGTATTTGAGACCCTCCGATACTTCACGGAGACAGATTTCGGACGAGACTCATTGAAATGTCGCTGAGGACTCAGGAGACATCTCCGCGACAAGTTTCAAAACAGTCTCAGGACAGTCTCAAACCCTCAAAGTAATCCCAAATCCGTCCTCGCGAAAGTGAGATACATGTACCACCATATAATGTGCATGATTCCAATATGCATACAGCCAGAAGAAGAAATCGGACATTGATATGGGTTCAAGACTGAAGAGGCCCTATGACAGAGGCTTGATACCGGTACACTCCCATTGAAAGAACTTCGGGATATACATGTACATGTCGTGAAAACTTGTGAAAAGCAGATGTTGCAAATTAAAATTGAACTCCAACTGCTTTTTATTGACATGAAAATTTGCTTTTCTGGCTTTTTAATGCTTTTTACCTAATCTACATGTAAATGTACATGTCATTGAAATTGCTGCAAAATACTTTCTTTTTACTACAGGGTGTTTCCGAAAAAAGGAAACCCAACTTTGATCAACAATAATTTTCTAAAATATTTCAATGGTAACTATGAAATTTATATCACTGTAAAGTGCAACTCATTGCCATTCTAATGAATACCTCGCTTACCTCACCAATGTCACGCATCACTAAACCCCATTGTTTTCAAAAAGTCTTGTAAAATTGTGCGTGGTTCACTTTCATGCACCCTGAGATGGTTTGTGTGAATGTGCCTGGAAGGGAACTTAACTTTGATCATCAATAACTTCAAAGAATATTTCAGTGGTGATTAAGAATTTAATATCACTGAAAAGTACAACTCATTACCATTCTAATGATACTTCTCTCAGCTCACCAATATCATGCATCACTGAACCCCATCGTTTTTGAAAATTGTCTCGCAAAATTGTGATAGGTTCTCTTTCATGCTCCTTGAGATGAGTTGCTTCAAAGATTCCTAACAAATCTAAGTAAAGCATTCCAGTGACTAATTAAATAAATGAGGTTTGATAAATGGGTTGGAAATTTTTACTTATTTAGTCCTTTAATCTTACAATCCAGGTAATTTCAACATGTTACCGGTCACGGACAACCCAGAGAACCTCAGTTTTCCATGGAATAATGTAAGAAGCCATGACAGTGCATCAATCACAATTTTGCAAGATATTTTCAGAACAATGGGGTTCAGTGATGCGTGACATTGGTGAGCTGAAAGAGATATCAATACAATGATAACGAGTGGCACTTTCCAGTGATATATAAACTTCATATATCACTAAATGTCATGTTTTTAAAATGATTGATGATGAAAGTTGGTTCCCTTTTTAGGCACATTGCAGAACCCATCTACATGAGCGTGAAAGTGAACCACTCACAATTTTGCAAGACATTTTCAAAACAATGAGGTTCAGTGAATGCGTGACATTGGTGAGCTGAGCAGGGTATCATTTAAAATAGTAATGAGTTGCACTTTCCAGTGATATAAATTTTATAATCACCATGGGTAATTTTTTTTTAAATTATTGATGATTCAAACTTGGTTTCCTTTTTTCTGGGTCACCCTGTAAATACACTAGACATGAATTTTTCAATTTGAACAGAAAAACAAGCTTGGTCATCTACACACACTTTATGTATTGACAAATTCATGCCAAAAAAAATATTAATCGCAGCTCATGAACGGTTGGAATCCTACCGATAAATGATGACGCATTATAAAGACCCCAGAAGGTCAGTATAAATGTAGGGTCTCATAAAAGTCAATTAAGAAACGGACTTTAAGGTAATAGAAGAACTAATGAGAGTTGCCAGGAAGCCAAAACCTAATTAACCTTCATATCATAATCCTCATACACCTACAAAAAATCTTCTATGGTCCAAATATTATAACAATGCATTTGTGTGCACAGCTACATGTACATTCATTTGCACAGTTCACAATATATATTTATTGTATTACCCTTTACACGTAACTAAAATTACTAATAATTTATCATAATTTTCTCTCCCATGGAAATATTTAGAGAATAATTTTTGATAAAATCCATTGAATAATTTGACTTTTTAGCAGTTGAAGACAAATTCCTTGGACCAAGGTCCTCCATACTTTGCAAACCTCATTGTCATGTAAGGGTCCATTGTACTAGAAGAACTAAATGATGTACACTTTACAGGAGGAACCCAATTTATACCTACAAGCATAGTGTTGGGGTAAAGTTTCTTCAGAGTAATATTAACCTCTTGTTATACATTTATTATTATTATTATGATGATTATCATTATTAATCATTATTAATTATTACTCGTGGGTTTTATTCACTGTCCTTTAACCCTTTAGCACCTTAGAGACTCCATGAAAAGTGTCAGCTTAGCATTTTTTCCCAATTGAAAGTGTTTGTATAATATTATATCAGTGTGTTTTAATGGGAATTTTTTGCATTTTCTCTGCTTTTTTTTTGTGCCGCAATCTGACAGCTAGCACATACATGTACTGCGTATGAGCATTTTGGACCATGTTGTATACTGCATGACCCTTAAAGTGCAAAAAACGTAGGCGGTCTGGGCGGTTTAGGTGCTTAAAGGGTAATAAAAGGAATGTACTCACCAATAGTTTGAGGTGTATTGATATCAATATGATCAATGACTGTGAATGCTCTCTTGGTCTTGCTATTAAAGCCCCACGGTTTGTCAATCTCAGCCTTTAACCAGTATCGTATCCTACCGTACTTTCCTTCAAAATGACGTTAGCAACCCTCCTGTATAGAGAAAGTATAATTTACAACAAGCTAATTAATTTATCATTGGACATAATTTGTGGCCTGCCATCTTTTAATACCTCAATTTCTCAAATTCTTATTTTTGTTATTTTTTTTTTAATTGATATTATATCATCACTTTTTGCTTAGAAAGGGTTTTATGAAAAATAAAATGTTAGACTCAATTCATGGAGCAAAGGAGCATACCCATAAATTACTGAGACTAAAATGATATTACATACTACACATGTAGTAACAGTATCTACACCATACATGCACATGTACATATGGTATATACATGTATGTTAAATGCAAAGAGCAGCCAAACTGGTGAATTTGAAAAAAAAAAGAGTAGATGGCACATTGTACATGTTATACTATACACGTACATGTACGTACACTATTAATGAGCTTTCTCTCGAATAAATAAATTAATGAATTATTTATCAAGGACATCAAGTACATGCTCAGTTCAAAAGGTGATGAGTGAATGCATCATGTATAACAGTGGAGACCTGATTTTAATCATCTCAATATTGTAATGCCATCAATATTTACGCACTGAGAATAATCTTGATGCACCTATATCCGTAGCACCAAGTGACTTGCTTTAAATGTATACAGGTACATAAATGAACTACATGCAGTGGTGGCCAAAATTACTAGAACACCTACATTGTAGCAATATTGAATTATTTTGGTTATTTTTATTGAACTGGCCATTAAAATACTTTAAAAATGGTTTGAATGTCCTCAAAAGTCAGCATTATACACTAACAATACTTTAAAAACAATAGAATACAGTCATGCATCTTGAATTCGCCCTATTTTTGTTGCGCCACAATTGACAAATAAAAACAAGATGAATCCTCGACGCGCTCGGTCGAAATTATATGCCTCCGCCATTGCCAGATCAGAAAAATTACGCACTTTCATCTATTCATTTGCTTTTATATAGAATGACATTTTTTACCTTGACCTTTTGACCTTGTGACCCTAAACCTAATCAGACCATATTCCTCTGGTGATAGATACTACCCTTAATTTGAAGTTTACATCTTAATTGGTTCCCGATATATCGCGATGACAATCTTCAATACATGGATTTTTCACATCTTGACCTCTGTGACCCTCGACCTTTGACCTATATAACCATAATCTAACTCAGATCATCTTCCTATGGTGGTTAAATACTACAACTAAGTTTGTAAGCTCATATCTCAAACGGTTCTGAGATATCGCGATAACGAACTCAATACGTAGAATTTCACTATTTTTGACTCCGTGACCTTGACCTTTGACCTACATACTCCAAAATCTACTCAGATCTCTTCTATGGGGGTACATACTATTCCCCAAGTTTGAAGTTGATATCTGAAGTGGTTCTTGAGATATCGCCTGATTAACGAGCAACGGGACATACGGACGGACGGACAACCCGAAAACATGATGCCTCCAGCACCACCTTCGGTGGCGGAGGCATAAAAAATCTTACACCTATCAGGATTAAAAGTTTCCATAACATCAAAAATATTAAGTTTTCTCCCTACAAAAACTATACATTTTCTGAAAGGATATTCCTAAGGATATCAAAAAATAGACATTTATAATTTAGGTAGAATGAAGTAGTTACATTTTTTTTACGAAGGGATTTTATTTTGATTTTCAAGGGCCCCCATTTTTTAAATTTGGCACCCCTCATTCAATTCCCCCTTTCCTCTGTACCCTTATAAGTAATCGCCATACATGAATTGCTAACAGAATTTCCTTCAAAAAAATATATGTTTAAAAGGAATTTCTTCATTTTATGAGAGAAAATCCTATCTAAACGTGGCAGAATTTTTTTTGGTCATCTCACGACCAGTGCAGGGGGCCAATACCACCCCTGCCCCATGTTGGCAAATTTCTGAACTTGGCATGTATTTGGGAACCTCAGAATGCAATAAGCGTGCAAAGTTTCATACGTTTTCCTCTCATACTTTTTGATTTATAGCCATATATGTAATTTTCATTTCACGTATAAGTGCATTTGGTATACAAGTTCAATACATACATGTATGTATGTAGTCTATGGGGGAAAACTGAACCGCGCATAGCGCAACAATTTTTGAAGATGAGCAATTACCTACATGTACATGTAACGGCATCGAAACTATATAAATTACAAGGCAGTTATCAAAACGCGGTGTAAGATCCTATCCTGAAAAGTCCCAAAAATTTGCGGCACAAAAATGTTATCCCATAAACTTTCTTTGGCGAATAAAAACAGAAGGGTTCAGAATTCCATAGACTTTGTGTGTGGCTCTGGTGTTTCTGATAATTTTGGCCACCACTGTACATCAGTTTGTATTCAAATAGACTTGCCATTTTAACATTCTGTTTTGAAAACAAGGAAATTTTCATTTTTGAAAAAAAAAAAAAAAAAAAAATCATATTATTTAGTCTATATTTGCTCAATGTTTCAATAGGTGCCTCAACATGTATGTATGTAGAATGCAAAATAACTTGTGCTTGTACATAAATATTGTAAATCCCTAATTTCAGACAGGATTATCTGCTGTGTAAATCATACATTAATTTTTCAATCTAAAATCATCTGCATGTACATCTATTCTCAAAATCAGCACATGTTTGATTGTATATCAATGTATGCCAACCCCTTTTGCTACAATACCAAGCTGCCATTGCTTAAAGCCAGTATCGAACCAGGAGCCATCTTAAAGGGACGTATAATTGATAAAAACATGGGGAATTCACCTTATCTCGGGTTGAAATGAATAACATTCCAATCTGAGCCTGAGGCGTTGTTGCGTAATCTTCCAGCGCCAAACCACCGTCTTTGGAGCAATCCGGTTAATCCTTTCATGGGCGCTAGACTAAACTAACCAAAGTCCGCAAAGTAAATCTAACCTATGTTTTGTTTTTGAAATGGATATTATACAAGTCCTCCTCTTGAATTAATACGAAGAGACCTGTTGAGAGTCTATAAAACTAATTCCGAAGCTACTGACCCTATTGACTGACTGAATTCGGTAAACTTCGTCATGTTCGTGCTGTCCGAATGTTAATCCCAGTAGGCCGACCTTGCGTAAAGCCTCACTGTAGATTGTGTATGAGTCAATGGAGCCTCAGAAAAACACGCATTCCCCACGATCTCCGACTTGCGAGGGCCTTTAAGTCCTCAACTACTCAATTCTGCCCCGATTTCCTAACCCATAATGCAACATCCTGAGCAGTGCAGTCTTATGATAACAGGCCCACTTGAATGAATAAAACACTAATCACTTACACAATACATTCATACCCCAATAAAGATGTTAACAAGTTGCAAAGCAAGTTCTTTTCCCTTCAAAACATTTTAGTTTTCCTTTTGTTCAATAAACTTGAAGGCTGTTTTAGTCACTCTTATATTGATAGTTATCTCAAAAGGTATATTTTTAAGACTAGCTATTTATATAACACACCATCAATTAGAGTGTTTGTCAGTTCGCTCTCGCTTTAATACACCATAGAATAATGGCACACTTTTTCTTCAAAAAAAATAAAGCAGAGAGACGAAAAAAAAAAAAGGTTTTCGGCAAAATAAAGTCATGTACAAGGCCAGTTTCTACAACTTAAATTGTATGTCTTGATTCACAAGAGTGAACACACACATTGAAGCATTTATTGTCACTTTTCAAAAGCCTCCAATCAGTCATTTTATTTATGTTAGTAATTGTTGTTGATTTGTTATTGTCAATTAAATATTTTGATTGACAAATATATTTTTTATTGCCGGAGTAATATCAAACAGATCTGTAGGACCACTTATAAAATTCCATGAGGGATAGTTGTTGGGGGGGGGGGGATTATTGAGGAGGGAGGAAATAATTTCCTCAAGTGTAGTTGTCTTGCCGAAGGGGTGGGTTCTATTTTCTCCTATAGATAGGCTCATTAGATGAATGGTTGTGGAGTTTATTGAACTACCCATATAGGATCTGAAAAGCTAAAGCAGTTCATTGATGCCCTGGGGGGAGGGGGGGGGGGATGCACTAAAACAGCCTTCAAGTTTATTGAAACAAGGAAACTAAAATGTTTTGAAGGGAAAAGAACTTGCTTTGCAACTTGTTAACATCTTTATTGGGGTATGAATGTATTGTGTAGTGAGTTAGTGTTTTATCATTCAAGTGGGCCTGTATCATAAGACTGCACTGCTCAGGATGTTGCATTATGGGTTAGGAATCGGGGCAGAATTGAGTAGTTGAGGACTTACCTCGCAAGTTCGAGTCGGTGGGGAATGCGTGTTTTTCTGAGGCTCCATTGACTCATACACAATCTACAGTGAGGCTTTACGGCAAGGTCGGCCTACTGGGATTAACATCGGACAGCACGAACATGACGAAGTTTACCGAATTCAGTCAGTCAATAGGGTCAGTAGCTTCGGATTAGTTTATAGACTCTCAACAGGTCTCTTCGTATTAATTCAAAGAGAGGACTTGTATAATACTCCATTTCAAAAACAAAACATAGGTTAGATTTACTTCGGACTTTTGGTTAGTTAGTCTAGCCATGAAGGATTAACCGGATTAGCTCCAGACGGGTTGGCGCTGAAGATTACGCAACACGCCTCAGGCTCTGATTGGAATGTTATCATTTCACCCGAGATAAGGTGAATTCCCCATGTTTTATCAATTATACGTCCCTTTAAGATGGCTCCTGGTTCGTACTGGCTTTAAGCAATGGCAGCTTGGTATTGTAGCAAAAGGGGTTGGCATACATTGATATACAATCAAACATGTGCTGATTTTGAGAATAGATGTACATGCAGATGATTTTAGATTGAAAAATTAATGTATGATTTACACAGCAGATAATCCTGTCTGAAATTAGGGATTTACAATATTTATGTACAAGCACAAGTATTTTGCATTCTACATACATACATGTTGAGGCACCTATTGAAACATTGAGCAAATATAGACTAAATAAATGATTTTTTTTTTTTTTTTTTCAAAAATGAAAATTTCCTTGTTTTCAACAAAATGTTAAAATGGCAAGTCTATTTGAATACAAACTGATGTACAGTGGTGGCCAAAATTATCAGAACACCAAGAGCCACACAAAGTCTATGGAATTCTGAACCCCTCTTTTTATTCGCCAAAGAAAGTTTATGGATAACATTTTTGTGCCGCAAAATTTTTGGGACTTTTCAGGATAGGATCTTACACCCGTTTTGATAACTGCCTTGTAATTTATATAGTTTCGACCGTTACATGTACATGTAGGTAATGCTCATCTTCAAAAATTGTTGCGCTATGCGCGGTCAGTTTTCCCCATAGACTACATACATACATGTATGTATTGAACTTGTAGTACCAAATGCACTTACGTGAAATGAAAATTACATATATGCCTATAAATCAAAAAGTATGAGAGGAAAACGTATGAAACTTTGCACGCTTATTCATTCTGAGGTTCCCAAAATACATGCCAAGTTTCAGAAAATTTGCCAACATGGGCAGGGGTGGTATTGGCCCCCTGCACTGGTCGTGAGATGACCAAAAAAAATTCTGCCACGTTTAAGATTAAGATTTCTCTCATAAAATGAAGAAATTCCTTTTAACCATATATTTTTTGAAGGAAATTCTGTTAGCAATTCATGTATGGCGATTACTTATAGGGTACAGAGGAAAGGGGGAATTGAATGAGGGTGCCAAATTTAAAAAATGGGGGCCCTTGAAAATCAAAATAAAATCCCTCGTAAAAAATGTAACTACTTCATTCTACCTAAATTATAAATGCTATTTTTGATATCCTTAGGAAATATCCTTTCAGAAAATGTATAGTTTTGTAGGGAGAAACTTAATATTTTTGATGTTATGAAACTTTAATCCTGATAGGTGTAAGATTTTTATGCCTCCGCCACCGAAGGTGGTGCTGGAGGCATCATGTTTTCGGGTTGTCCGTCCGTCCGTATGTCCCGCTTGCTCGTTATCGCGATATCTCAAGAACCACTTCAGATATCAACTTCAAACTTGGGGATAGTATGTACCCCCATAGGAAGATGATCTGAGTAGATTTTGGAGTATGTAGGTCAAAGGTCAAGGTCACGGAGGTCAAAAATAGTGAAATTCTACGTATTGAGTTCGTTATCGCGATATCTCAAGAACCGTTTGAGATATGAGCTTCAAACTTAGTTGTAGTATTTACCACCATAGGAAGATGATCTGATTAGATTATGGATTATATAGGTCAAAGGTCGAGGGTCACAGAGGTCAAGATGTGAAAAATCCATGTATTGAGATTGTCATCGCGATATCTCGGGAACCAATTAAGATGTAAACTTCAAATTTAAGGGTAGTATCTATCACCAGAGGAATATGGTCTGATTAGGTTTAGGGTCACAAGGTCAAAGGTCAAGGTAAAAAATGTCATTCTATATAAAAGCAAAATGAATAGATGAAAGTGCGATATTTTTCTGATCTGGCAATGGCGGAGGCATATATTTCGACCGAGCGCGGTCGAGGATTCATCTTGTTTTTATTTGTCAATTGGTGGCGCAACAAAAAATAGGGCGAATTCAAGATGCATGACTGTATTCTATTGTTTTTAAAGTATTGTTAGTGTATAATGCTGACTTTTGAGGACATTCAAACCATTTTTAAAGTATTTTAATGGCCAGTTCAATAAAAATAACCAAAATAATTCAATATTGCTACATGTAGGTGTTCTAGTAATTTTGGCCACCACTGCATGTAGTTCATTTATGTACCTGTATACATTTAAAGCAAGTCACTTGGTGCTACGGATATAGGTGCACAGATATTCTCAGTGCGTAAATATTGATGGCATTACAATATTGAGATGATTAAAATCAGGTCTCCACTGTATACATGATGCATCACTACACATCCTTTTGAACTGAGCATGTACTTGATGTCCTTGATAATAAATTCATTAATTTATTTATTCGAGAGAAAGCTCATTAATAGTGTACGTACATGTACGTGTATAGTATACATGTACAATGTGCCAATCTACTCTTTTTTTTTTCAATTCACCAGTTTGCTGCTCTTTGCATTTATACATACATGTATATACCATATGTACATGTGCATGTATGGTGTATACTGTTACATACATGTGTAGTATGTAATATCATTTTAGTCTCAGTAATTTATGGGTATGCTCCTTTGCTCCATGAATTGAGTTCTAACATTTTTATTTTCATAAAACCCTTTCTAAGCAAAAAGTGATGATATAATATCAATTAAAAAAAAAATAACAAAAATAAGAATTTGAGAAATTGAGGTATTAAAGATGGCAGGCCACAAATTATGTCCAATGATAAATTAATTAGCTTGTTGTAAATTATACTTTCTCTATACAGGAGGGTTGCTACGTCATTTGAAGGAAAGTACGGTAGGATACGATACTGGTTAAAGGCTGAGATTGACAAACCGTGGGGCTTTAATAGCAAGACCAAGAGAGCATTCACAGTCATTGATCATATTGATATCAATACACCTCAACTATTGGTGAGTACATTCTTCTTTATTAACCCTTTAAGCACCTAAACCGCCCCAGACCGCCCTACGTTTTTTGCACTTTAGGGTCATGCAGTATACAACATGGTCCAAAATGCTCATACGCAGTACATGTATGTGCTAGCTGTCAGATTGCGCACAAAAAAAGCAGAGAAATGCAAAAATTCCCCATTAAAACACACTGATATATATTATACAAACACTTTCAATTGGGAAAAAATGCTAAGCTGACACTTTTCATGGAGTCTCTAGGTGCTAAAGGGTTAAAGGGACAGTGACATAAAACCCACAGTAATAATAATAATGATAATAATGATAATCATCATAATAATAATAATAAATGTATAACAAGAGTTAATTATTACTCTGAAGAACTTTACCCAACACTATGCTTGTAGGTATAATTGGGTTCCTCATGTAAAGTGTACATCATTTAGTTCTTCTAGTACAATGGACCCCTTACATGAACAATGAAGGTTTGCAAAGTGATGGAGGTACCTTGGTCCAAGGAATTTGTCTTCAACTGCTAAAAAGTCAAATTATTCAATGGATTTTATCAAAAATTATTCTCTAAATATTCCATGGGAGAGAAAAATTATGATAAATTATTAGTAATTTAGTTACGTGTAAAGGGTAATACAATAAATATATATTGTGAACTGTGCAAATGAATGTACATGTACTGTGCACACAAATGCATTGTTATAATATTTTGGACCATAGAAGATTTTTGTAGGTGTATGAGGATTATGATATGAAGGTTAATTAGGTTGGCTTCCTGGCAACTCTCATTAGTTTTCTATTACCTTAAAGTCCGTTACTTAATTGACTTTTATGAGACCCTACATTTATACTGAACCTTCTGGGGGTCTTTATAATGCGTCATCATTTTATCGTAGGATTCCACCGTTCATGAGCTGCGATTAATATTTTTTTTGGCATGAATTTGTCAATACATAAAGTGTGTGTAGATGACCAGCTTGTTTTTCTGTTCAAATTGAAAAATTCATGTCTAGTAGTTATACAGGGTGACCCAGAAAAAAGGAAACCCAAGTTTGATCATCAATAATTTAAAAAAAATTACCATGGTGATTATAAAATTTATATCACTGGAAAGTGCAACTCATTACTATTTTAATGATACCCTGCTCAGCTCACCAATGTCACGCATCACTGAACCTCATTGTTTTGAAAATGTCTTGCAAAATTGTGAGTGGTTCACTTTCACGCTCATTGAGATGGGTTGCTGCAATGTGCCTAAAAAGGGAACCCAACTTTCATCATCAATCATTTTAAAAACATGACAGTAGTGATTATGACGTTTATATCACTGGAAAGTGCCACTCGTTATCATTGTATTGATATCTCTTTCAGCTCACCAATGTCACGCATCACTGAACCCCATTGTTCTGAAAATATCTTGCAAAATTGTGATTGATGCACTGTCATGCTTCTTACATTATCCATGGGGAACTGAAGGTTCTCTGGGTTGTCGTGACCGGTAACATGTTGAAATTACCTGGATTGTAAGATTAAAGGACTAAATAAGTAAAAATTTCCAACCCATTTATCAAACTCATTTATTTTATTAGTCACTGGAATGCTTTACTTAGATTTGTTAGGAATCTTTGAAGCAACTCATCTCAAGGAGCATGAAAGAGAACCTATCACAATTTTGCGAGACAATTTTCAAAACGATGGGGTTCAGTGATGCATGATATTGGTGAGCTGAGAGAAGTATCATTAGAATGGTAATGAGTTGTACTTTTCAGTGATATTAAATTCTTAATCACCACTGAAATATTCTTGAAGTTATTGATGATCAAAGTTGAGTTTCCTTTCCAGGCACATTCACACAAACCATCTCAGGGTGCATGAAAGTGAACCACGCACAATTTTACAAGACTTTTTGAAAACAATGGGGTTTAGTGATGCGTGACATTGGTGAGGTAAGCGAGGTATCATTAGAATGGCAATGAGTTGCACTTTACAGTGATATAAATTTCATAGTTACCATTGAAATATTTTTGAAATTATTGTTGATCAAAGTTGGGTTTCCTTTTTTCGGAAACACCCTGTAGTAAAAAGAAAGTATTTTGCAGCAATTTCAATGACATGTACATTGTACATGTAGATTAGGTAAAAAGCATTAAAAATGCCAGAAAAGCAAATTTTCATGTCAATAAAAAGCAGTTGGAGTTCAATTTAATTGGCAACATCTGCTTTTCACAAGTTTTCACGACATGTACATGTATATCCCGAAGTTCTTTCAATGGGAGTGTACCGGTATCCAAGCACCTCTGTCATAGGGCCCTCTTCAGTCTTGAACCATATCAATGTCCGATTTCTTCTTCCTGGCTGTATGCATATTGGAATCATGCACATTATATGGTGGTACATGTATCTCACTTCGCGGAGACGGATTTGGGATTACTTTGAGGGTTTTGAGACTGTCCTGAGACTGTTTTGAAACTTGTCGCGGAGATGTCTCCTGAGTCCCAGCGACATTTCATGAGTCTCGTCCCAAATCTGTCTCCGTGACGTATCGGAGAGGTCTCCAATACTTTTTTTTCCGTTGCGGAGACGATACTTTTTTTTCCGTTGCGGAGACATCTCTGATACCTTTTTCTGTCGTAGAGACGGATTTGGGACTACTTTGAGACGGTTTTGAGATTCCCGAGAATAATGACACGTTGTGGGGATTCAGGAGACATCTCACAGACATCTCTGTGACAAGTTTCAAAATCGTCTCAAACCCGTCTCCGCGAAGGGAGTCTTATTAGTCACCAATAGTCTACATGGTATGCCCACCCGAATGATTCAAGATTTATCCTGTACGCTATCTCTACATCGTTTCTGCAAAAGTTGATACAATGTAGGATCCGATGGTACATAATTTGTAGACGCCTCCTTTAAATGTTGATCTTGATTACATTGAATCAGTAGCAAGTAAGGATTGTGCAGTTGGAAAATAGAATGCAAATCCTGATGACCTGAATAACTGATAACCTTTAAGATGAATACATGCATTGGATTAGTGGGAATCCATTAATACTCTGCGCTTGGTTCAAAGTAAATTGAAACTGTAGATTTGAAGAAGAAAAAAAGGCTACTGCCTGACCCTTTCTGTTTTTTATAAATCCTCTCTAGTGTTTTAAAACAAAAATTTAAAAATAAATATACCAACATAAGTACATGTACATGTATCGATACAGTTTAGTCTTTTTCATTAGAAAAACATGATCTCCCGTTACGTGAAAAGATATTACCCTAAACAGTATGGCAAATTGGGTTCATGAATTTAGGGGCGTACACTTTACATGCATTATTAGTGTTATGTTATGAATTTAATACATGCTTTATCATTATCTTTTTATGCTGGTAAACTTGCATATGTAATATTTCAAGAAATTGAGCTTTGAAGCTTTTTGTAAATCTTTAACAAAAATAACGTTTTCATGGCAGTTGTTCGCTTATAAATCTCTAGCTTCCTGATAGAAGAGGAAAGTTAACTGACTGTGACGTAAAACTCGGGAAGCCATATCAAATTCTATACTAGCTGGTCTATACTTTAAGATTCTTTACAAAATGATGGAGTTCGGTTTTACATTGTAGACTCGAACAAGAGTTTGAAATGGTGTTTTAGTCTCCCATTTCCCTGACTCTCCATACATGTATTTCATGCTGCAATCCAAAACCAAAATTGTCTACTGTACACAAATGTAGTTTAAAGACGTATTACTACATGTAACATACTACATGTATGTACATCTATAAATCTGTGCAGCAGGATATGAAGAGCTTGATTCCAAAAGGGACTAAATCCACTTTTGTAGCTTCAGAGTAAATGGCATTTCTTTGCCTGATTTTGTACAGGCGTCTATGGAAAATTGAGACTAAAAGTTGCAATTTCTGGAAGTTACAATCAAAATTTATGTACGTTCGTTTGCTCACAGATGGGTACGTACCTGAACAATGTCCTGATATCGATAACTCAATTTTCATCAAAAGTGGATTTACATGTAGTCCCTTTTGGAATGAAACTCTTGACATTGATTTCTCCTTTTTTTCCAAATCTAATTCCAGGCTCCGCAAACAGGTTTTCAAGAGAAGAACTGTATGCTGTGGACTATGTGTGGCTGGTAATATCAGTATGTCCATCAAGACTGATCGTAAGGGATATTGTCCAGGTAAGAGAGACGTGTATGCTGTGGACTATGTGTGGCTGGTAAATATCAGTATGTCTATAAAACCGATCGTAAGGGATACTGTCCAGGTAAAGAGAGAAGACTGTATGCTGTGGACTATGTGTGCGCTGGCTAATATCAGTATGTCTATAAAGACGATCGTAAGGGATACTGTCAGGAAGAGAAGACTGTATGCTGTGGACTATGTGTGGCTGGTAATTCAGCATGTCTATGAAGACAGATCGTAAGGGATATCTAGGTCAAGAAAGACTGTATGCTGTGGACTATGTGTGGCTGGTAATATCAGTATGTCTATAAAGACCGATCGTGAGGATACTGTCCAGAGGTATGCTGTGGACTATGTGTGGCTGGTAATATCAGTATGTCTATAAAGACCGATCGTAAAGGATACTGTCCAGGTAAGAGAAGACTGTATGCTGTGGACTTGTGTGGCTGGTAATAATCAGTATGTCTATAAAGACAGATCGTAAGGGATACTGTCCAGGTAAGAGAAGACTGTATGCTGTGGGCTATGTGTGGCTTGGTAATATCAGTATGTCTATAAAGACCGATCGTAAGGAGATATGTCCAGGTAAGAGAAGACTGTATGCTCGTGGACTATGTGTGGCTGGTAATATCAGTATGTCTATAAAGACCGATCGTAAGGGATATTGCCAGGTAGAGAAGACTGTATGCTGTGGACTATGTTGTGGCTGGTAATATCAGTATGTCTATAAAGACAGATCGTAAGGGATACTGTCCAGGTAAGAGAAGACTGTATGCTGTGGACTATGTGTGGCTGGTAATATCAGTATGTCTATAAAGACTGATCGGTAACGCGGATCACTGTCCAGGTAAGAGAAGACTGTATGCTGTGGACTATGTGTGGCTGGTAATATCAGTATGTCTATAAAGACCGATCGTAAGGGATACTGCCCAGGTAAGAAGTTAGAAGCATAATACCAAACAAACACTGTACCTGTACATGTTTAACCTGTTGGAGACGAGCTGATTTGGCTATAACACACATTTCCCATAGACCTCAGCCCGAATATATTCGGGCTCAGTCCCCAATGGGTTAAGAACTTATTTTTGCAGTGGCTTTGTTAACTCAAATTTTGTGAGTCATTTCTTGTCAAAAATTCCACTTCAATACAAGACTACATGTACAATCTGACATCAAAATGATAGCTCTGTGATATAATGAATTTTTAGTTGCATAAATTTTTCTTTATATCATCTCAGTTCCTAGTGTGAAAATACTGATGACAATTTGGGTTGTCAGTTAAACCTAATACAGGTAATTGCCTGAAGCTATTGTAACTAAAACTGCAAATTAGCCGATGAACAAACCTAAAAGCAAACAAAGCAAATACAAAGTATTATTCGTAATGAAAAATCTCAAAATGATGCTCTTATGAAAGCCTGTTGCAAACCTTAGCCTAATCTTACATCTTACATTATAGATGAAATCATTTTAGAGCCATTGTGGCCTCAAAAAGTGTTGGTGTAGCAATTTTGAAACAAACATTACATGCATGCATAACATCTAAATGTGAAATGTTCTTGTATACTTCCAGGAGAATCGATCGCCATATCAGCTGAGTTTCAGAACGGTTCCGCCCGACGCATCAAACCTCGTGCTACCCTTTATCAAAGGACCACATTCTTTGCCGATGGCAAGTCCAGGTCTGTACGCAACGCTGTAGCTGGTCTACAGGGAAACACCATTAGGGGAAGGAGGACAGAAAACTGGAACAATAAACTCTTGAAAATCCCTCCAATCACGCCTACGCTAACAAATTGTGGCATTATAAAGCTGGAATATTTCCTTACGGTAAGCAGATTCACTCCAAGGTGATGTTGTATAAAAGTTGCTATTACAGTGACATTGCCATCAATGGTAACTTTCATGAAATGCTGCATTTAGGTTGGCTGTTGAACAATGTTACCATGGTAATCATCATTAATGATGAAGTACAGTCTGTGTCAAATAAAATGGTACAAGTGGAAAACATTTTTTTGTATGAAATTTAATCATAGCATGCTATTGTTTGGTATTTTCATAAAGCAGGAAGATCTTGCTCTTACCTGCAATTTTTTCCATCACATTTGGTGTTGTAATTTTTGAAATGTGACTAGTTTTCTACAATCAAGAAAAATCCATTTTTTGCACGCCATCCCATGCCTTTGTGTATAGGTTTCACATAATGGCCATGAAGTGCTCAATTTCGATTTGTTCCTCGTCGCACAAAATTTAGCATAACTTTTGTTTTACGAAAGCAAATTATACAGAACAAAGCGCATCAACAAGGAAAATCTTTTGGCTTTATTTTGGTACCCCATACACATATTATCTGAAAATATTTCGCACCTAAATAATTTTTTCCCAACTGTACCATTTTTTTTTACACAGACTGTATGTATGAAGCAACTGTTTATAATGCAATTGTACACATCTGGTTTGAAAGTTATTTAGAGGAGATAAGTTGAATACCCAAGACTTGAATATAATGTAGACATTCTCGGACTCTTTCACAGGTATGGCGAGATATCATATGAGCTATGAACCTCTACTAGGGCTTGTCACCTTTACTTGGAATCAGCTAGAATAAAGTATCTTAAAAATTCAATCCCACTGCTGACGAATGTTAAATTACCAGCTGACCGCGTTGCAATTATGAAATATGGTTCTCACTAGAGTGGGATCACAATGTTTCAAATACTGTTGGAATTTCATACAAACTGCAAGAATATTAATGCAGTCGGAGTTGGGTTAGAATGCACTTCAAGGGCAGTTTGATGTTTCCAATCCAAATTGGAGCTATGAATCACTACATAACTTTCATTGTATCTTTTCTCATTGGAACCATTCCCCTCAGAGCCACGCCTTTTACACCCCCTTTGGTCTCCTACATTGTAACTCCCATTTACACCACTTGTTATTCCTTTACAGGTATGCCTCGGTATCACCGGATCCATGAACCTCTACTGACATCTTTCTCTACTGACATCTTTCTATCGTCATAGGAACAGTACCTCTCAAAGCCCCGCCCTACACACCTTTAATCTCCTAACTTCCATTTACTCTGTTTGGTTCCTTGACAGGATTATGCCCTGAGATATCACCGGAGCAACAGTATGACTCTACTTACAGTCTATCTGACCGTGCCATAGGGAAAGGTACCTCTTCCTCAAAGCCGCCGCCGCTAGCAACACCTTTTTATCTCCTTAAACTTCCATTTGTCTTGTTTTGGTTCCTTACAGGTATGCTAGATAATCACCGGAGCTAGAATCTCGTAACTTACTATATCCTTATCTTGTCATAGAACAGTACTTCTCAAAGCCCCGCCTCATATCACCTTTAATCTCCTAACTTCGCTTTTTAGTCTGTTTGGTTCCTTACAGGTATGCCTAGATTTATTAACCAGCTGCAAGTATGAATCTCTACTTCCATCTATCTATCGTCATAGGAACAGTACCTCACAAGCCCGCCCTACACACCTTTATCTGCCTATCTTCCATTTATTGTTTGTGTTCCATACAAGGTATGCCTAGATATTACGGAGCTAATGAATCTCTTAACTTCCATCTATCTATCGTCATAGGAACAGTACCTCTCAAAGCCCCGCCCTACACACCTTTAATCTCCTAACTTCCATTTACTCTGTTTGATTCCATTACAGATATGCCTATATCACCGGAGCTACATGTATGAATCTCTACTTACATCTATCTATCGTCATAGGAACAGTACCTCTCAAAGCCCCGCCCTACACACCTTTAATCTCCTAACCCCCATTTACATTGTTTGATTCCATTACAGGTATGCCTAGATATCACCGGAGCTATGAATCTCTACTTACATCTATCTATCGTCGTAGGAACCGTACCCCTCAGAGCCCCGCCCTACACACCTTTTGACGTCTTATCGGTAGCAAGCAGTGGTATAGAAGTATCCTATCCAGGAATTTATTCTTCACCACCTCTTTCAGAAGGAGAAGGTATGAAAAACCTCATTTGTTCTTATTTTGTCTTTTATAACATGAAGAATTTTAGTTTAGGGGGAAGAGTTTAGTGCAATTTCTCTGAATACTTTTAAAAAAAGTAATGCCTGAATTTGTTGACAAATTTTCAATCTTTGAGCAATCAGGGCAATACATGAATAAACTTTAATTCATAACAGGATATGTCAAATCCTATGACACTTTATATTTTCAATTTGACCATATTAAAATCCTTTGCAAAATTGTGCATAAA
Source organism: Paracentrotus lividus (assembly GCA_940671915.1). NCBI lineage: Eukaryota > Metazoa > Echinodermata > Echinoidea > Camarodonta > Echinidae > Paracentrotus > Paracentrotus lividus. The sequence goes on along the minus strand of CALNVZ010003425.1, from coordinate 34,586,699 downwards.
CAGCTTTCATGAAATACCCCCTGAACTCTGAAAGAATTTAGAAATTGAAACAGGTACCCCTATGTACACCGATCAATTTAGACCCCTTAGAAAAAAGGAAGTTTTAAAATTTGTTAAGTCTTTTATCATTAAGTGTTCATGAACTCTTGTGAGTTCTGCAATCTATTGATCAATCTGTACAGTAATATATACCCATACTATTTGAAAATTCTTACTGTCATAGTGATCATGGATCTTGTAATCTCATTTATCAATCAATCAATCATCCTGTATTACATGAGAGTAACATCATAATCAAATGTTCACCTTCTCTTGAAATGAAATGTCGCTCGAATTGATGAGTATCCTTACGTCAACCCCTCATTTGCCAGCCGCCAGCAGTTCGCGAGCTGAGCTGCTGTATTAGACCCCCCTATCAAAAATTCTCATTTGAAGATCTAAGATATTTCATTTCCAAGCACTATCGACCCTGCATGGCCAGGTAATCCCTGTTATTTAACTTTTCAACTCTGCAGGCTAGCCTGAACGTTGAGCCAGGGTTAAATGATAAACAACAGCTGTGATATTACGTAAGACTAGCTCTGCCTGCAGTTGGCCCTTCGAAATGAAATGATTGTATTTGATATTTTTCAAGTTTTCAAAGGCATATTATATTTAGAAATCCAATGTTAATTCGTTTTCAATTTCGAACGAAGAAAATCAACCTCGGAATAAGGAAAGTACAAGAATAAAAAAAAAAAAATGTATCTGTACACACATCTACATGTAGATCGTTTAATGTAAACAATATTGCCACCGCGTGTGGCCCCCTGCTGTGACCTTGGGTGATCTCTGTTTGGACCGAGGTCAAGGAACAGATGTTTAGATACTTAAATAGCTTGCTTGTGGTGAATTAAGGTTTGTTACACTTGGAAAAGAGAACTAATAGAGTTGCAAGTAGGGGTCTATTGCCCTCAAACAGACTTTATCCTCATGTTATTATCACCACAATATTTAGCTAGCTGAGCTAACTGAGAAGACCAAAAGTTATGAAGCATAAAAGATGTTTGCATCGTAACTTCACCAATAAGATTGCACTGCAAAGTTCATGTACAAATGTATGGGTCTAGATTAAAACTTAAAATGGTAAAATCACTAGCCCTTTCCAGCTCTCATGTAATACATAAAGAACATCTACGTCCAGATGTGTAGGTATTACATGTACTTGGAACAAGCAGGTGGTACATGTACCTAATAGAGCCTAGGTTGAAGTATGAAATTAACCACTGACATATTTTCTTACAACACAGCACCCCCAAGCTATGCGGAATGTGTGTTTGGTGGAGTAGATATACGTGATGATGAACCAGGTGATGCTGAGATGACGGGTGATCCTATGTTCACTCCCATGTACACCTATGTATCTAACTATGAATTCAGGCAACCACCACCACCTTATTCTTTAGTAAGTATTTGATTGGTTAAGACATCCCATGGGGGTGATTTACTAATTGGGATTGATATCGATATCTAGCGAATCACCCCTAGGGGTGCTTGAATGACAAGGGACCCAAATCAGTCCCACCTCTTTTGTGAGATTTATTTTCCTTAATTCTTTAGTATCGCTTGTGTAATGAAGAAAGTGTTTTGCAACAAGTGGTGCTTTGCAGTGTGTCCAAACAATTGCCCCCCCCCCCCTTCAGGGAATTTCAGGCCTTCAAGCGCTCCTACTTTTCCTACTTTTTCACTACTTTTTTGACAACCTCCTACTTATCCTACTCTTTTTCTGGAATCTCTTACTTTTTAACTACTTTTTTGAAAAAGTGAAGAAAAAAAAAAATAATTGTAGGCTTAGCCATAGGTTTGATATGAGACCGAAAATCCTGTCACTTGTTTCATTACTAGAATTAATGTATTTGGAATATGTTTGGGTCTGCTCATTTAGAGACATGCATGTACATAAACATGAAGCATCCCTATTAATAACCTATCCACTTTTTCCCTGCACATTATGGCACAGCCAGTCGCAGCATCATGACATGAGTATCTGCGCGTATAATCATTATATGGGGGAAAGTGCATTAATTGTGTTATAGGTTATTTTGTCTTTACATGTAGATCGGAGAGATACATGTAAATAAAACTGTAGATCTACTCAAATAAAAGGCAAAAAATGAAACTGGAGACAGAATTTTCAGTCTAGTTTAATGTTTGTTTGATGTATGAGTCTCTATAGGTTTTTTTTTAGGCAAAGAGTCCTGTAACTACCATTTGTCTATGAATGGAATCACCTAATGTTGAAGCTGTTTCTGATGTTGGGATCTGAGCTCAGATTGTAGATTGGAAATTTTTCAGTTATGACAACTGAGATAAATTTATGCACCTTACATTGTTTAGAGTGCCAACTCAGCTTTGGCATTGTATCCTTTGACTGTGTTAACCGTTTTGTTGGCTCAGTGGATAGCACGTCCGCCTCATAATCGGGAGGTCATGGGTTCGATCCCTGGCGGCATACCAAAAGATATTAAAAAATGGTAGTTGCTGCTTCCCTGTGTGGCGTTCAACAAAAGGGGGATAGAGCAACGTCCTTCTGGCGCTGCTCAGCGGCTGCCGGGCTCACGAGAAAAGGGGCAAAACAAATATCCGGTCATCTTTGTTTCAGACAATAAAATTTGGAGCATTTGGAGCATAAGTTCACCTTTATTCCAGATCCTTACGCATGCAGTAATCTACAAATGTGGAGCATGATTTTTTTTTTTCCTTTTTACTTTTCAAATTGCATACGCCATACTACAATGTGTCCAACAGAAAATACTAATGGCACTTTAAATGAGTATGATTTGAAAATTAGCAATTCATTGTATATAATTTTATAATCATAAACTAGCATTTATTTGATGGAACTGGCTTAAATTTTATGCCATATTGTCCATTGAACACATTGATATATGAGCCTTCTTTCAGCACTCATCAGAAAACCTCTCAATCCAAGTTTTGTTATTTCATTGAATAAAGTATGTAGTCCAATTACATCTTCATTCACTCTTATTTTATTTCTTCTTTTGCTTTTTAAAATTTGAGCCCACAACTTGCGGCCATATACTTAATTTTTTTTTTAAAGATGAAGGTTTAAGAAAATTGGCATGATATCTTTAATCAAACATAAAAATTATACTAAACATGTTGTTAGCTGAACCTGACTACACATACTACTTAATACAAAGCTTGGATGGAGAGGGTTCCTGATGTGCCATGAACAAATGCTCTTATCTATGTGATTATTGGACCATATCACATAAAATTGCATCCATTTAATATGTATATAATGTTGTAATTTTAATATTATACACATTTAGAGTGCCATTAACTTTTTTGGGGACACGCTGTACTTACATGTATTGATGGATTTCCAATGCAAAAAGCATAGTAATCCAGTGAATAAGGACTTTATCAATTGATGTTTCTTTTTTTTTACACCATAAATAAACACGCAATGCATCTTTCCAAAAACAATTTCCAAGAAAATGATGTTAGGTTACAAGTTTGAACTCAAGTGGCAGAGACTGCATACAATGCACACGGTATCCAGAGTTGATAATTCAGGTTCCTTCCAAGTCATAGGCATGCAAACTGAAAGAAGCATGGTGATTTTCAAATGCAAGATTTATTGGAAATTAAAAAATAAACACTTTGTACTACCTAGTGAACAGAAACCATCCTCAGTCATGTACATACATGTAATTATAGAACCTGTGGCTTGATGCCAAGCACCCCTGAGAAAATATCTAAACACAAAATTCTCTGTTCATTGAAGGTTTAATACTCAAAGTAATGGCGCTCCAAAATATTTTATGCAATGACTTTCTCAATGAGTTAAACAATGGATTCCACGAGGTCCTATTAGAATCCATGGTTAAACAAAGGTACCATCTTTAGTTTCTGATAGCTTTAGTTCCAACTACTGGAAGCAGATGAAATTGGGAATGCAAAGAACCAGAATCAGTATGATATGTTTATCCAATAATGTTTACCAGAGATGATTCAAATATATGTAAGATACGTCAAAGCTTTGATGTTTTGGCATGCACAAGAACAGAAAGTTGGGACAGGCAATACCTGATGCATTGTAGATGAAAGGTTACCAATTACCACTAAAGCAGCTTGTCAGTCTTGGCTCAGATGTAAACAAAACATTCTGAAATTATGTAAACTGAAATCACACTGAAATGGAATTGACTGGCATGGTGCTATTCATCCTTTGTAATCTACATGTTGCCTATAATGCCTTGCAAAAAACCTGCGTTAGCTTGGAGATGGTGATGAGCAGACTGTGGTTCTGGATCTCTTTTATAATATCTGAAAACATCCCCTTGCAGGAAGGAAGACTGCTGAAACCCAGTAGCATCTTGGTCTCCATGAAATAAATTTCCTTCAACACATACAAAGTTGCTGGCTATGAAAAGAGTGGATAGCATGTTTTAAGCAGAAAATCTGTAATTTGTTCAAGATCTCTACATGGCTACTATGGAAAGCAGGAATGGCAAGTCTCATGAAAGAAATGTGAGATACAGAAAAATCACTAGGAAATTGAAAGATCCCCTGATAAAAGTGCAGCTCTGGTTTTAGCATTAACAATGTATTCAATGTCTTCTTGATATTTTGGATAGAGTCAAGCCCTGTCTGTTTTTGCTGTAAAAAAAGAGAGAAATGTTGATTAGAGTATAAAGTCATACATTGGATCATTGTTTGTTAACAGCATCTGTTTGATATCCTTTTAGGTATTGGGTATCCCTCGAGCTTAAGCTCAGATTCAATCTAAAATAAAAGATAGGGACTTTCATCTAAAACATTTATCTAGTATGTATTCCATCATTGAGGGTGGGGGGGGGGGATATAGGTGTACTGCCTTGACTTTGAGTATAATGGATCTGGATCTATTAAAAAAGGATACAGTGCCAAACATATATACTCTATGCAATGTGCATATACATGTAGGGTATATTCATTTCCCTCAGGTGTTATCATTGAGAATATAATTTAGTGAGCATTTTTTAATCTACATGTACATGTACCTTATTGAACTTATCCTACCATCAGAAACTGCTTCAATATGATCCCAGGAATGTTATTAGAACATATTAGGGGATTTCCATTCATAAACAGGTGATGATCATAATGATGGTACATGTACATGCAGTTCTAATACTCTTAGCAGCAAACTTTAAAGACTACTGTAAACTTTCCAAACAAATATTATACTTTTTTTGTGTGTGTGTCTTATTTATGTACATTCGGCCCTTTTCATACAGATAAAACCCTATTTTTATCCTTCTTTTTAAGATTAAATCCTACTTTTATCCTACTTTTTTAAAGATTAAATCCTACTTTTATCCTACTTATTGGAGAATTTTGCTCCTACTTTTCTCCTACTTTTTCATTCAAGCTGACTTGAAGGCCTGGAATTTACACCCTGGATAATTATGCCCAGGACAACTACCCTTGTGAGTTAGGATAGGGTTGATAGGAGGGGGGGGGGGTGGCGGGTGCGGTACCAAAATACAGGGCTACCTTGTATAACTGAGGCATTTGTCCGAATATCACACTCTGGTTAACCGGTCACAGGGTGTGCTTATTATAATACGAGGAAATGACGTGGACAGCCGATTTATATTTAACAGCGCAGGACCGACAATCGAAAATAGATAATACTGCCGGTCCAAGACAGAACAGCAATGAAGGGAGGTAGTTGCCTTTCATGTGTGCTTCTTTCCCCTTTCTTATATTTTATGTCGTCGTGTACAGGATGTTAAGAAAAATTGTGGCCAAGATGAAAACAAAGAGAGTACTAAGGGTAATATATTTTGTATCATCACATAATTTCATCCCATATTACGTCCGAATGGAAATTGGTCTTGCAAAATTCACGCTCCAGATTGATATTACATGTGCATTTATGTAAATGACTTAAAATAATTGAAAATAAAAGGTTCCACCACATGTATATCAATGTGCATAATGATAAGGAAAGTGATTGTCTTCCTGGTAAATATCCTGCTTTAAATTTTGATAAGTTTCATGTGAAGGAAGTAATGTGTTCTGCTAAATATCAAAACATGATGATAAGGTCTTTTAAAAACTTCCATAGGCCTACAGTGTATAATTTTGTTCCACAGTCTTTTGCACATTTCAATATAAGTCATGTTAACATATCACTTTGTTACTTACACAAATATTGTCATATTTTTCTTGAATTTATCTTTTGATCTCATGTATAAGTGAACACTGGGTGCAGAGCAAGTGATTATTTTGTACTCACCAACAAAGATTCTCCCCATTTGCATTCAAATAATCATTGAGGAAAGTAAGTTTGTGCCTTTGTGTGAGCAATGAAATTAAAAGATTGATCAACAGTGATGATATTATTCTCCTCATTTCTTTTGACCTCAGACGGATCCTAATATCCATGGTAGCGAAGAAACAACAAGACAACCGTCACTATGCGAAGGAGTTTCATAGATCCTTGCCTGATCATCGTTACTATGGTAACCCCTCATTTGTAGCTGACAGACTGGTTGATAAAGATGTATTCAGACCATCAACAAAACAAGTTGAACTTCAAGTTTGTACCAAAGGTTTACATAAGGTTTGCCAAAGCTTCACTTATGGTTTACTGAAGGTTTACTATTGACCCACTTTTTCTGTTTCTATTTTGCTCTCATTTAATATATTGGTATTTATTTTTCCATTGCTGCTCAGTTATCAAAGCTATGCTACAAGAAGTTCAGATTTGTGATACTTCTGATTTTGTAGCAAATAGGAATAATGACATTGTTCATGTACTTATTGGGTCAGAAGGGAGCTATTTTGATTGTGCCATCAAAATGATAGATTACATTAACTTTTTGCTCGGAACCTCTTTTCTCTTTTAGATACAGAAAATAGGAAAAAGAAATTGTCTCAGAGATCAAATTATTAGTTTTCTTATAGCTTTGTATACCCCTTTCCCATAAGCGCCTTGGCATGACATAAATACTGAATAGTAGGGATGCTCAATTGTATACCTCAATGGTGCCAATGAAAATATGTACTGTAAGTGATAACAGACCATTATAGAACTGTTTAGTAACCAGCATCTTTAAGTAGTGTTGCTGTTTATTTAGTGGTCTTGGCCGTATCGGATTATTATCGTCATATAGCATTAACGCTAATGAGAGAATGTTTATTTTGTGTGTGATACACACAAGGGACCAACATTTTCATGTAAATTTTTTTACAAAGTTTCACTCAGTTTGGTGTTTATCTCTTTGACATTTTGTTGTGTCAACCCTGTCTTGATCCTTTATGGAAGGTTTAGACTTTAGAAAAGATTATCAGTGCAGATGCAGTAACTGGTTGCTCAACAGGGATGAAGTCGGTACTCCTTTCAAAATCCAGATTCAATCTTGAAGTTGTCACAATAATCTTGAAAGACACCCTGTGGAAAATAATTGTCATGTTGGCCGATGGCTAAAAACTACCAGTAAGTTGCAAAAAGGAGTCTACAGATTGAATAGCTGTTGAAACAGGTTATTTTGCATAGGATATCTCATGGGGTGAAGCTTGTACATAAAAATGCTTTCCTCAAGGAACATAAGAAGCAGTACGTGTGTTGGTTTTTTTTTTTTTCAACACCAACCTGATACTGATCTTTAACTTCTCATCCTTTGGTTCATCTTTCTCTAGTTTAATTAACTGCAAGGTACTTTACTATTTGGCTGTTTAATTTTGCTCCAAAGCTGATTTGATATTGGCTTTGAAAATACTATAACATATTAAAATACTAATAACTAAATAAAGCTGCACATGGTTCTATGCTCTAGATGCAAAAGAGAAACAATGTGACTTCAACCTTGTGCTCATGTTACATTATTCCTTTTTGAGGAAATGTCATGTTTATGAAATTGTCTAAACATCTGTTTTTGTTTCCTGCTTTGTACACTGTTTATGCCCACTCGGGTGTGGTTAAAAACAAAGTAAATTATAATAAAGAAAGTATTTGTAAAGGTTCAGGTGGTCCATTGCGGCCGGACCACATTGCGAGATTATATACATGTACCTGATGTACTTATCCCTCACTGATTCGATGGAAGAAAAAGTACGCTACATCATGTATATAATCCCGCTACACGATTTACACACAGCGGAATGAGGAATAAACTTTTGGTGAGCCGCCTTAGTACATCCAAAACCTGTTCTTTCTATATGTTTATTAATGCAGTTGTTGTACTTTGAAATTCAATACATTGATGTGTTATCTTAAACATGCCATTGATTGAAGTCATGACATTATTATCATATTAAGATTCACATGCATGCTATCGTACAGTAAGGGAGATTCTAAATATGTGTTCTCATCCAAGAATTTATCATTCTCGATATTCTGCTTTTCAAAAGTAGCTGGGTCCTTGTAGGGTCTTTCCTGGCTTATTTCTTTTACTTACTTAGACTTGGTTCCTCCTATCCTATGAGGAACATTGGGCAGCAACAGAAGATCTCCACCCTCTGCAGTCTTCAGGGAGGTACATGTATTGGGCATCATCCCAACTTACATTCATCTTGTTTAAGTTCTGGAGGACAATCCTTGTTCAAGTAGTTAAAGGTAGCCCACGTTTTCTTCTACATGTACCTTATTCTGGTTTCCAATCTTGGAAGGTCCTTGGATGTCTTGTTGGTGGTATTCTGAACACACTTTGTCCTAATAACCTCAGACGGCATTCTTTAACTGTCGTACTAAGTTGTCTCTTGGATATCTCATATACCTCTTCATTTATGTTTCTGCTTTTTTCCTCCCCCTTCTAGTTCTATACAGTGTGTCCCAGATGAAAGTATACCCAACTTTGAGAGCCTCATATTAAAATATTATAACTTATGTGTACTTAATTTTAATTTCATGACAAAGAGTAACTTATATTCTATCTAATATATCAATATCATACCGATACTGTCATGAATGACTGATCACTCGAGTTTTTAAAAACATTGGTCAAAAGTGATCTGTACCAAGTTGTCTGAGAAGCAGCCCTGGCCTTCTGATCATTCATTGTTTGTTTGAGGTCAGCCTTCCTGAGTCCATTCATTAGGCACAAAGGATTACTTGATCTATTGAAATGCAAGGGCTGCAAACTTGGGACAGAGCACTTTTTACGCTTGTTTTTAAAGCCCAACTGCTTAGTCATCCGTCACAACACAGGTATAAGTTTGGTATCATTGAAAAGAATATGAGTTGCTCTTTATCATGATATATATTTCAAGGTCACACAAGCTATAATCTTTTAATATGAGGCTCCCAAAGTTGGGTATACTTTTTTCTGGGACGCACTGTATTAAGATGCAAGTGTTACATACACTTTAGTGTCAGTCCTGCTTGTCTATTCATGCTCCATATTTTCTGGTTTCTAAGAAATCTGGTAAAAAAAGTTTCAAGATTCATATTTTGGATTTTCAACTAAGGTATATATCCATGTAATGGAGAAAGAGTCAACAATGCTAACATGATTGTTGTTCATAATGCTGAGAATTCATTTGGTGTAGTTGTCAGTACATGTATGCTTGTTAAAGTGTTAATTTCTTGCCTATATCACCTAAACATAAACAGTGACCAAAGTGGCTGTATTATAATACACACCTTGATATTAATAAAGCTTATTATATATAATTTATGTAACGTTAGTCCTTTGAAATTAGGCTGTAGATGTGCAATAGTTTGGGATTATAATAAACACCTGTTAAAAGCTTACTCTGGTGCATGCGGTATTCATGGGTTGTATGGTTTCTGTTTTTTGTCTAAATCCCTATTTAATAACTTATTTATGTGTTGTGGTAACAGTTAATGCATAGTTTACCTTTAAATAAATGCTTGGGAATCAATATTCCTCTGTCATTCGGACAATAGCATGTTGCTTAATATATTGAATATGTGGTACATGGGTAGATTAACTCTAGAAAATAAAATCTTTTTCTGGTATTAATGATATACCACTCTGTTTTGTACTATTTTGTATATGTAATATACATTTGGACAGCAAATGATTGTTTGTTGTTAATTATGATAGCTCTGAAATGCCTGTACATGTAATATTATATTCTTTGCACAAATGTGTAGATATGTAAATGTGAAAATATTGTTAACATTTTATGATGTTTGTTGTTTGTATGTATGTTCTCAAGCCAATCTTTCCTGTCAAGTCATTTATGATTACAGTGCTAAGTTATTAACCCATTGAGGACTGAGCCCGAATATATTCGGGCTGAGGTCTATGGGAAATGTGTGTTGTAGCCAAATCAGCTTGTCCCCAACAGGTTAAGGTGATGTTGCACTGTCCTGAAGTTGAGCAAAGATGGACACACGCAATGTGAAATGTTAGCGTTCAGGGTTGGGGGGGGGGGGCGTTTCTATACCATCGGTGGCTTTTCATAGGAGGCCACGAAACCAAAACGATTTCACTCTCTTATCGCCAAGATATCAGTCCAAAAGTTGATTTTGAGACAAATCCTTTTTTTTTCTCACAGCGGTTCATTAATGTATTCTTTGATTTTGTTATGCAATTGAAGCAGAATTAACAAAAGACATTTTGGTTTTAAGAATTATCTAACTGAGTTTGGTTTGGCATAACTTGTATAGGGTAAGATTGGATGTGGCAGTTTTAGTTTATGTTTCTTTGCACTTCATACTAGCTTGTGAATACATTGACAATTATGTCAAGTATGTAGGGTTAGTTTATTACGTGTTGAAATTTTTTAAAGAGCATGTAAAATATCTTCTGAAAGATGAGACCTTCATTTGATTGTTAAATGTACATTCTAGATGTAAATGTATATTTGCATGGTTTTTGTTGTGCATGTTTGAAACGTGTATATCATCATGCTACCTTTCAAAAGGGTCTTTCTCACATATAGGCTGAATGTTTAGGTATTACACCCACAGTAACTTTATGTAATCGATGTACGAGCAAGGGCTTCTATTAAAATAATGTCCAAATGATACATCTACATGTAATTAGGAAAGATAAATATGTCAAAATATAAATATGTCAAAATATGGATAAAAGCTGGCATTGTAGCTACAAGTTATGCAGTGTCAGGCAGTTGCTTGGAACCCTTTTTAAATGGTTTCAAATGGAAAACACCAACTTATGGAACAATATGCAAATATGTTTTCATGCAATGTTTTTTGTGACTGAAATGTTACCTACAAGAAATAGTCATGTGAATGAAAGATTCTGTAAATGCATGTGATATTGAATCCAACATTCTCACATTAGATAGCATTTGTGATTCATTGTACCAAAATGAGATGATACAAGTCACCAGAAAATTGTCAAGGATATGGGCAAAATAACCCATTTTAAGATATTACCCCCTTGTCTTTTTTTTTTTTTTTTTTTTTTTACACATGGGACATTTGAAACATTGAAGATTCCTAAAATGAAACAATATTTTTCCCCAAAATTTGACATTTTTTATTATTTTGCTGATCAAAGACACAATATTCCTTGGCAACGGCACAAATGAATTAATCGTCTCGGGCCCTCGTCTTGATCCTTCCTCATTCCTTGATCCTTTGCTGTGTATGCTCTGACTTGTGTCTCATTTTGATATGATGAATTGCATTTGAACGCTCTGTTTTTCTTGTCCATGACTAAATACATGCCGCTCTAGCTCTCGGACTTTACCATCAAATGACAACCAGCAATAATACCACAAGAGGCCCTCATGTCATGTGTGATCAATGTATTTGTATGGTCAATGTCAAAGCGGGGAAGTGGTCAAAGGGTCAAATAAAGTTCACTCCAGTTATACATGTAACTAGAACGGATACAAGTTTATGTAATTACGAAGCAATAGGTGAGTTTTCTTTGTTATTTTGATTTGTTGAATTTTCTTTCACGGGGATATTGTAAGGAGGTACTCGACAATTCCTGTTATTAAAGAATAAACTACAATATTTGGAATGCAGTTTGAATAATAATAACTAGCATTTAATGCGCTCTTCATAGTAAACTATATCACAGTGCTTAGAGTATATTATTATCCCGGTCATTGGATTCATTTACGATCCAGCACTTTTACAGTGCACAATCTCCACTCTTTGAGGAGTATTCCAGCTGGTCGCCTGCTAGGCGCACACATGCTAAAGCGAACCACATAGCATTCGCAATCTTACCGGGTACCCATTTTTATCACCTCGTGTGGGGTCAAGCATGTAGATAAAATTCCTTGCTCTAGGGACATAAGTACCGGTGCAGGAATCGAACCCACGGTCTTTGAATCGACAGGCAGTAGTGAGACCACTATACCACGGCACTTCTACATACACTAATACACTAGTTGTTGCAATGTCGGAAACAACTTGCTTGTCCGGCAAAGCAAGAACTAATATGTGCAAACTGCATTCCTTTTATTGTAGTTTATTCTTTAATAACAGGTTGTTGAATACTTCATTAATATGTCCCTAGGAACTTAACATCCACAAATTATATTAACTAAGAAAACCTGCCTATTCTTGTAATCCAAATCCAGACGTGTGCACGTGCGTGTGTGCCTATTTATTCATTATAATGAGACTGTGTTAACTTTAATACAAGTTCATTGGTTTTGTCCCGATCATCTCATTATAATGAGACTGTGTTAACTTTAATACAAGTTCATTGGTTTTGTCCCGATCATCTCATTATAATGAGACTGTGTTAACTTTAATACAAGTTAATTGGTTTTGTCCCGATCATCTCATCATAATGGGATTGGACTGTACCTGTATGTTCATTTACATAAAGTTGTGAAATTATTGTATTCATGCTCTGGGTTAAATATAGGCCTATCTAAGTTGGGGAGGTATCCAATTACTACATGTAGTGTTTCATTAATTTTAAATTTCCTTGTAAAATGAAAGTAGCTTTAACTTTCACTTTGGGGGTCTCTGTGTTTTTTTAAAGTATGTTTAAACATTTCAAGTCATACATGGTAATGAACTTTTGGTGTTAATGTTGTATTCTTGTCTAAAATGTTGATTGGTAGATGTAGGTTTTGATCATGTCGGCTTGAAAATAATATGACAATGATAATAATTATAAGAACAATAATAATGGACCGTATTGTTTTGTTTTTCACAGAGTACACTACTGGCTGGTCCATTTTGCGGCTCTCCTTTTCTCTCTAGGGACTATTAGCCTGGCTTTCAGGCTTATTTACTTATTTATTCTTTCCACCCTTCACCAGAACACAATTTTCATCTCTCAGGAAAGAAGAATCATTTAGAGGTCATAGAATTTTTATTTTTAAATCCAAACTACATTCTCATTTTTTGAGAGACTGATAGGATAGACTTTTCCTCAGACGTCTTTGAAAATAGTTTTTGATAGAGTGATGAGGATAGACTTTTACTTAGACCTCTTTAAAAACAATTTACCTTTTCTTGTTCTTGAAGAAGAATGCATAGGACTGGCCTGAGAGTCAGGCTAATCATGAAGCACATTAGTGTAAATATCGTTTTTCATGTGAATACATTAATTCTGAGCATAGTCATTGTGATGTTGTTTACTCGTATCTGAGTGATTTGTGAATGGGTATTTGTGAATTTTGACATTTGTGCAATAAAAATATTGTCAAAAGAACCATCATTTAGAGAGTGTCATCTGTTTATATTTCCATTGAACTCCATTCACAGAGAAAAATCTGCATTAGTAGCCATCTTTCTACACTCTGTGTCAAATAAAATGGTACAAGTGGAACAATTTATTTTACTGTATGAAGATAATTCACAATCTGGTATTGTTTGGTATTTTCATAATTTTTCATATTTTCTACAATCATGAAAAATCCATTTTTCGCACCGCGTCCCATGCCTTTATGCTACAGTCACACAGACACTTACGTCCAGTTGCGTCCAAAAATTATTTTCTTTTCTGCGGATCCCCACGGATGCCTACCCGTCATAGTCTGCAGTGGACATATTGATAATTTCGTTCATCCAGTAAAACAAAGAAATACATAAGAAATAATAGAATAGACCAGAAAATAATTTTTGGACGCAACCGGACGTAACTCAACGTAAGTGTCTGTGTGACTGTAGCATTAGCTTTGTGGATGATTTCGCATAATGACCGTGAATTCAGACGTGCGGAATTTCGATTTTGTTCCTCTTCGCACAAAACTTAGCATAACTTTTGTTATACGAAAGCAAATTATACAGGACAAAGCGCATAAGCAAGAAAAATCTTTTGGCTTTAATTTGGTACCACAAACACTCATTATATGAAAATATTTTACACCTAAATGATATATTCCCCGACTGTACTATTTTACTTTTTGGACACAGACTGTATAAAGGTCAACTGTTTGTAGCACTGGTGAAAATACCAGCGACAAGTCAGTGGCGGATCCAGGATTTGTAAATACAGGGGATGCCAGGCCCGAAAAGGGTGTTACCCGCTGAAATCGATTTTCAAATTATTGAGGGAGCGGGCGTCCCCTTCGTCCCCAGCGCCACCGCCTGGATCCGCAACTGCAAGTGCCTGAGCCTGAGGTTGCCCTCAAAGAAAATCATTTCCTGTAACAACGCACTCCTCGTTTAGACTATGGCTATGTATTCGGGTATCCCAAGGAGGTACAAGCCCTGGAGATCTTACAAACGGGAGTCGTTTGATCTTGGTTCAAAGCCGCGAGGAGAAAATATGTCAGGCATGCGTTTAATTGGATCTCCCTTGCAGATTGGTAGACAAAGAATCCCTATACTTGGCTGCCCTCGGAGGGCAACTTTCAAAAGAAGATATTCTTTTGTAATAGAAATCACCTTTCGCTACCACTTGTCTGAAAGTTGTGAGCAATACACAATACGTATACTTTGCGAGGCAAGCGAAAAGAAATGTCATAATATTTTCCGAAATATATATCAAAATTACTCGAATGGGCACTTGTGGGCATTAATCTGACATATAGCATCATACATGCCAATGTATCAACTAGCACATATTCAATTTTCGTCTGCCGGAAATAATCGGAAGATTGTTAAAAAGGGGATATTAGGATGATCAATTTTTAACCTTTTTCACAAATTTAAGGTGCTGTCATTTAATTCAGCCCCATGTATAGATATTATATCGCCCATATATTCATATTCTATCATGTGCTCAATTTTGGTGCTGTTCAGTCAAATGAAGAGTGAAATATAAGCAATATTCTATTTTATACGAAATTCGCTACACTATATTCCCATGAATCTGTCGGCTTTGAAGGTCAGACATCAAAGGCAGCATTGAACCTTTATATTCTTTTGTGCGTCTTTAGAAAGTGACAGCTTTTTGAATAAATTAGTTGCCTGTTGGAACTCCATCTCTTGTACCTCCTTGGGTATCCTATGTGACCACAATAAGTAGGGAGAGATGGTGTTATCGATTTGTTCTTTCTTTTTTAATATTAGCTGTTCAGCAAAGATTTTGAGGTGTGACCTAATTATGACACAAGAGAGTTTGAAATCCATAATTGTCTCACATTTTCGTGTTATCATTCCTGAATTTCACGCCCCAAATCAAATGATTGTCGCCTTATTTTTTTTTTAATGAAAATTATTATTGTCGAAATTATTGGTTGAGAGTCAATGTGATAAGGCTTTGAACACGATCGTTCAGGTGTTACTTATTTGTAGGAAAATGGTTTAATAAAAAAAAAATGAAAATTCTAATAATAATTACATAGAGGGAAAGATCGAAAGATCAGGGAGAGAGATAGAGAGAGAGAGAGAGAGAGAGAGAGAGAGAGAGAGAGAGAGAGAGAGAGAGAGAGAGAGAGAGAGAGAGAGAGAGAGAGAGAGAGAGAGAGAGAGAGAGAGAGAGAGAGAGAGAGAGAGATGGTTGGAGTGAACTTGGGAGTGACAAAACAAAAAGATAATCAGGACAGCTCCCTGGACATGCTGGAGAACAACTCCTCTTGAGTGTTGTCCTCCGGGCGGAAGTGGAGTTCTCCGGGGATTTGTCAGTTGGGGGCGAGTTGACTTCAGTTCTGGGCTGTATTCCCTAGTTACTTCTTATAACAAGGAATTCCTTATAAAGTAAGCTACCTTTTTTTATATACACTGTCCGTCATAAAGGTGGAATATTTTTTGCCGCTATAGCGACATGATTTTGCTCTGACTTTAATTTCTTGAATATGTTTGTCCCTGCTTTTACTTTTTGGGACCCTGGCTATATCTTGGACATTCTCCCAACCCTTCACGTGGACCTTTTTCAAAAAAAGTTTTGTCAACCCCCGTGATGCCCATTTTTGTCATTTTTTCTCATTTTGGGGCCCCTTTTTGTTTTCCCGGCAGATCAAGCCCCCCTCACTCCTACCCCTGTGAAACGCGACTGAGGTGTACTGTTTTATATTGTTCTTTAAGTCAAATCTATATTTCTGGGGACAGGCTAAGGTTTCTTGTCTAGGGGAGGGGTTGAATTAAAAAACGAGATTGGTGAAAATTCGGAATATTTTATTCCATCTTTATGCTGACAACAAAAGAAATGAAAAACCACCTTTAACCCTTAAATATCATCATTTCCCCTTAAGTTTTGTTAAACCTTGATGACAAGGCTGTAAATAACCATTATTGATAATATTTTATTTTGATTAATGTTTGGTTGGGATTTTACAATACAATTTAGGGAAGATAGATATTTCCATGGTGTAAAAATGAATAAAATGAATGTTGAACCCCAATCAAAATAAATTTTGACCCCTCCCCTAGACAAAAGAGTCGAGCCTGTAACCATAAATCCTGATTCAATTTAATGAACAATAACAAATCTCCACCTCGGACGTGTTTCCTTGGGGTAGGACTGAGGGGGCCTTGATGGGTCGCGTGAACAAAAAAGGGCCCCCAAAATAAGAAAAAATGATGAAGATGGCCATCTTCTGGGGGTGACAAACTTTTTTGAAGAAAAATCCCCGGGAAGGGTTGACGGAACGTCCAAGATATACCCAGGATCCCATAAAATGAAAGCGGTGACAAACACATTCAAGAAATTAATAACGGAGCAACATAATGTCGCTTGAGCCAGAAAAAAATATTCCACCTTTATGACGAACAGTGTATATATATACAGTGGTGGATCCAGATGGGGGCGCAGGAGACGCGCGCCCCCTCTATAATTTGAAAACAATTGAATGTACATGTTAAAATCGATGGGGAAAAAATGGCTGCTCATCCCCTTATCGGGCCTGGGGCCCCCTCTATTTTGAAATCTTGGATCCGCCACTGATATATATAGCGCTCGATTAATCCCTGGTTTCTACTAACAAACTGTTAGCAGCTTGAAGGAGAGGCAAAGACAACAGCTGGCGAACCAAAATGAAATAATTTAATTTGTTGAGTTGAAAAGTAAAGTTGATTCAAGTAACCGACTTTTTTCTATGTATACGGCCCAATACGTCAAAGCAAGGAGGTACAAGCCCTGGAGATCTTACAAACGGGAGTCGTTTGATCTTGGTTCAAAGCCGCGAGGAGAAAATATGTCAGGCATGCGTTTAATTGGATCTCCCTTGCAGATTGGTAGACAAAGAATCCCTATACTTGGCTGCCCTCGGAGGGCAACTTTCAAAAGAAGATATTCTTTTGTAATAGAAATCACCTTTCGCTACCACTTGTCTGAAAGTTGTGAGCAATACACAATACGTATACTTTGCGAGGCAAGCGAAAAGAAATGTCATAATATTTTCCGAAATATATATCAAAATTACTCGAATGGGCACTTGTGGGCATTAATCTGACATATAGCATCATACATGCCAATGTATCAACTAGCACATATTCAATTTTCGTCTGCCGGAAATAATCGGAAGATTGTTAAAAAGGGGATATTAGGATGATCAATTTTTAACCTTTTTCACAAATTTAAGGTGCTGTCATTTAATTCAGCCCCATGTATAGATATTATATCGCCCATATATTCATATTCTATCATGTGCTCAATTTTGGTGCTGTTCAGTCAAATGAAGAGTGAAATATAAGCAATATTCTATTTTATACGAAATTCGCTACACTATATTCCCATGAATCTGTCGGCTTTGAAGGTCAGACATCAAAGGCAGCATTGAACCTTTATATTCTTTTGTGCGTCTTTAGAAAGTGACAGCTTTTTGAATAAATTAGTTGCCTGTTGGAACTCCATCTCTTGTACCTCCTTGGTCAAAGTAAGATGAATGGTATCATGTGAATATCGAGTGACATATATCCTGGATATAATACCTTTAATAAGGAAATAAGGGAAAGCACTGGGGAAATCGATCAAATCAGAAAACTTTAAAATAAACCACAATTCCAGGAACATAGTAAACGTAATCCTATCATATAGTTTTAGGGGAATCGAAAAAAAACGAAAACGAAAATATTTTGAAGGATTTTCGTGTGAATGCTGAGGATTATAACCAGTAATATAATATGCAAATTAAGCGTTATACTAAACATGCGGGTTTCAAACATGGTATAACCATTATAGTGGTCATAAAGTGATACTTATCCTGAGAGGGATTTTTTCTAAAGGGTATTTGGGTTGGCTAGGGTGGTGTTTCCCCAAGTCGTTCGTTTGGTGAAACATTATTACCCAGGGGTATTTTGCATGGATGTAAAGTTGTCCTCAGGGGAAAGTTGTCCAAGGGATATTAACCCTAATAAGACTGGGGTGTTTTGGTAGCTGTCAAGACTGGGGGGGGGGGGCATGATGCCCCCCCCCCCCCCCGCTAAGATCTCGGCGCCGATCGCGTGACCGTGCTGAAAATTTGCACGATGGTAGGTGTCATGGTAATTCTACAAGACTGCGTTGTTCTAGAAACACTAAGGTGGATATCGTATTAAGCGCTATATAAATGCAACTATTATTATTATTATTATTATGATTTTTGTGAAATAATATTGATTTATTTTATATGAATTAATTATGCTAATTTATGCATGAAATCATACTTTTTGCTCTAATTGAAAAAATAAAGCTCCTAGAATGCTAATTTTGTGTATTATTATTCCTTATAGCATTCCTAACGATTGTACTAGAAAAAAAATTCTAGTATCAAAATTAATTTCCTATGTATTTTATTGTTTTATGAATTTCTTATGTATTTCTTTGTTTTTTCGACCTCTGGCTTTTCATTCTTTTTTTCGCAAAAATTATTTAAGAACCATTTTGAAGCGTAATAATGCTAAAATAAATTAATTTCAGCCAATGAAAGTGAAAATAATCATATTTCTATGAATAAGGTGAGAAAACTCAATTTGCATTGACTTTGTACACAAAATCACGTTTTTGAGCTGTTTTCGGTCTGAAGGATATTTTTGAAAATCGTGCAGCGTCGTAACGATAGGACCGATTTTCACGAAAATGGTTTCAAAAGATGCGCAAGACTTGAAAGTATAAAGTCATCAAAAAACATCAAAAACCAGTCTTTTTAGGGTTAAGAGAGATGCAATGATAAGAAGATGTTCTCCACCTCACAATCCAGGCATGAAACACATTGTACTTTCACGATGCGGGCGATTTATTTCTGCAGTAACTTTCACATTAACAACAGAGGAGTACCATGCTCCTTTTTTTTTTTTTTTTTTTTTTTTTTTTTTTTTTTTTTTTTTTTCTAGATGTCATATTTCAAGATAACCTGTCGAATGTTGTAAAAAGTTATTTTTAAAACGCAAAAGGGAATACTTTGAACCTTCCATCTTCACTTTTGCGATACCGCTATAATTGCTGTTGCTTAGAAACAGACGTAATTCTTTATTTTCCTTCTGGATATGATATTTATTGTTTTCTTTTTGATACTTTGAATTTGAGGTGCCTCAGATCAACGCTTTCATAAGTTAATTGATCATTGTATTTATCACAAGAGTTGGTGTATGTTATATTGCGTATAATCGCTATTCGATGAAGACCCCCTATATATATTTTTTTTTTTTTATTTATTTATTTATTAAGCACGATGTCAAATATTGTTAGTAATGATCAAGTATAATTATGAGGAGAGGACAAACACTATAATTTTGATATCAATGGATTCGTTTAAAATGTTACGCATCACCTATTTTCTAATTATGAGATTGCATGGTTGTTACTTTATGCATGGAGATACTAGTTTATCTCCATGCTTATATGCATGTGAAATCAAATTACATTAGTGAATAGGACAGGTGACCAACGAAAGTTATTTCTATTGTATGAGGATGAAGATCAAATTTTCAAGGGGTTTGGAATGTTTTCTTTTATTTTATCCTTAGTGTACATCAACGAACGTAGAGGACGACAACACAAAACAGTGATTGTGTTGTCGCCCTCTACGTTCGTTGGTGTACATGTATAGGTTATAGGTGACCTACTTTACCAATTACAATATGGCAAGTGAGGAATGACCCTAATAGATGGACAACCAAAGATTCCTTCCTCTAATTTTAGAAATTAAATAAAATAAAATTGATATATTATTTTGTTATACAAGGTTGTCAAGTAGGGAGTTGAGGAACTTCAAATAAAAGTTCGCTGGTAATAATTGATAATCTTTGAAGGCACTTTACTTTTATGAAGCTATTAACCACTTCACTGACTTATTATATAATATACCAGTATGTTCTCAAAAGCAATTCATAGGCCAGTTACCTTTTGTTTTAACCCGCAATGTACTAATTAAACGTTAGGAATTACAATTATCTTAATTCGGAAGTGAAAGTATTTTGTAATGTACTATTTTCCAGGGCCTGTTTTAAATGGATTGAATAACGTTGTGGAGGCTTGCAAAAGTCTTAGCTGTAATTGGACCCAACATGTTCAATATATTTCAAGAGGAGACCCTGAAAATGTTATGTATTTAATATCATTACATGCTTCACAATTAGTAAAAAAAAAAAAAAAAAAAAAAAGGTGATAGACTTTAGATAGACTAAAGGTGATAGACTTAAGGTGATAGACTGCAGTGTTATCTTAAGCCTACCCAGGTATATTCTTATGACTATGGCGATATTTAGTTATCAATATC
Organism: Paracentrotus lividus; assembly: GCA_940671915.1. Taxonomy (NCBI): domain Eukaryota; kingdom Metazoa; phylum Echinodermata; class Echinoidea; order Camarodonta; family Echinidae; genus Paracentrotus; species Paracentrotus lividus. Next base: position 34,565,702 of record CALNVZ010003425.1, on the reverse strand, counting down.
TCGGCAATTAAACGACTGCTTATAGCTTCAAAATTTCAGGCGATCCCTCTTATTCTAAACGTTTGCAATCATGATAACAGCATAAGCTTAAAAAGTAATCATTTTTTAGATCCTGGATGAAGTAAAACAATCCCTTTTAATTTTTCATTTTTTTTTTCATAGTTCTTTTTTTTTTTTTTTTATCTTGTCTTTTAGAGAATGAATGTGTCTATCAGTATATCTTCCTTTTTTTTTTAAACATGTATTTTGTTTTATTTATATAAAAACCATATAAAATTCATCATGAGTATCCAAGATAAACAATCGAGTTTATTTTTTTTTTTTTTTTTAGATAGAACATCCAATACGGAATTTTGTATGACCCATGATCTTAAACGCTTATTGTGAATCGATGTTTATTTTTATATTGTATCTAGAATGTGGCTTCAAAGGTTGATTTGGTCATGGTATATTAAATAGTATTCGACATTTTTATTAGACATTTGTATTAGAGTGATGTAGGCCAATTCAGTTTCGTATAAATCTAAAAATCGTTCAAAATTAAATGCTTGGAAAAAACACAGATTAATGAATATGAATCATCATCAATTGTGTTATCATCATCACCATCATCATCATCTTCATCATCACCATCAGCATAGCCATTTTGTCATCATTTTCAGCATCATCGTCTTCATCTTTATCATCTTTATCATCATCATTACCATTATTATTATCTTCATCATTATCACTACTATTATCATCTTCATCTTCATCATCATCATCATTATCATCATCGTCATCGATCATCACCGCCATTCAGTATGATCAGCGTCACCCATCACCATCATCGTCGTCATCGTCACCAGCGTCACGATTTTCGTCAATAGCATCACCACTAGTATCAGCATGAGCATTATCATAATCATCTTGCTGTACTGTATAAGATTGAGTGACGAATCAAGTTTATGAGGGGATAAATAAATAAAGATGTTTTCACAACCTAAGAAGGTGTCGAATTCAAATATTTGAAGTAAACATCTCTATTACCGTTCAATGACCTAGTTTATAGACATATAGGTGCACTCATAAGAATGACATTACTTCCTTCATCATTTCCATGCCTCTCTTCCGTGTTAGGACATTACAAAGATCCTATGTATCCGGTATATAAGCTAGCTAACGTCCGGTATAGGAGCTTATAAATCTCGAAGGGTAAGTCATATCACAAAAGATAGTTATTCTTTATCTCATATAAATTTTATTTACATGCATGATGACAATAAAGTGTTTTTTTTTTCCAACGAAATATTTGTTTATTCACGAATTTTCATAGAATCTTTCTTCATTATTTTGTCAAGTGAAACGACAGTTATGACACAGTGACAACACATTAATCCAACTTTGGTAGGCACATAATACGTTTTGATTACCTTTCCTTAAAGACCGTTGACGGAGTAAATACAACCTTACATCGATTGAAAGCTAAGTAGGCGTATAACATAAATACCCCCAAAATAAATTAAATTTTCATAACAGTATTCATAAAGAGATGATCGAACCTCAACCAGGCCATCCCTCCCAAATACTCGAAAAGTTACCCCTATTTTAATGGCGCGGTATTTCCTATGATATCACTGCGTTCGTCATTAAGGGAACACAATAATATAGGTTTCCCCGGTCAATTTTAAACTCTTTGCAATCGAATTCGTTTATGTTCATTCAATTTAAACGATACCTCATGGAGCCTGCGGAGCTATCGGTCAATTTAATAAACGTTTAGATTTTTAATCGCGATCACATTTCGGACGAAAGTGCTTGTAGAAATGTCAAATTGATCGGAGATAGTTTAAACTTGACCGGGAAAACCTATAATATTGATGAACAAAAAAAAAGAAACATGTTTTAAGATCATTTTTCTACTATTATTCTTTTAAATCTCATCCGTTGGTATTTGTCGGACAGGACATTATTATACATCTTAATTAAGGCACAAAATAATGCACAGAACATTAAAACCAATTAGAGTCACAAGTGAAGTTCTTAATGACGCACGACATTTATATATGGCATGTATGAACTAAATGGCCCATATTCTGCTATGAAGACTAAGTTTGTATGTGTCGCAATCTTGTACAACTCTATTGTATCCCGCGTCAGACAAAAGGATCGCAGTTCATCGCACAATAGATTTTATGAACTTGCGACGCAGACAAACTCAGTCTTCATAGCAGAATATGGGCCAAATGTGTTCTAAAACGATTGCTCACTATATCACAGTTCACATTTTATACCCGTCTTATTTTTTCTCTCTCCGATGTACTTCTGAATATCAACACCCTGTGCATTTCATAAAAATAGTAATTTAAAAACTAATATGAAATACCACGAGGAAAGTTAGAAGTAGGTACAGATAAAAATAATCTCCATGTTAGTCCAAAAAAAAAAATATTGAACACATCTGAAAATACGACTGTTATTAATACCCATATAATACTTATATAGGCCAAGTTCTTGAAATTAACTCACTCATGCAATGTGTAATATAGACTTTGTAAAACATAGATTCTGAAAGTGCTTTGCTGCACTCAATCAATAATTATAATGTGGAATGGTAGTGAATTTATTTATTAATCCCAAGAGACTCTGAGACGCCAAAAGTCCTGATATTAACCAGTTGGCATAATAACCAACCTCCCCTGGGACACTCAAAGTAAATGTGCAGACAAAATTGAACAGCTAGCAATAAAAACCATACTTGTCGACAAATATGTCAATATGCTGACATAATCTTTAGATACGTCATTTGAAGTAAATTTTGCATTGGCCTTTGGGTGTCAAGATTGTCAACATTGATTATTGCAAATTTACGATGAAGAGTTTATAAAATAATTGAACTTCGGAGGAGAATATAAATGATTGCACATAATTCTATTTTAAAATTTAAAAAAAACCTGTTGAGAGTTTCAGTCAAAAAGGAAATTGATATTTTATTATCTGTTCGACAAAAGCTCTTGAGAAGGAATTTCCTGTTTATTTCACTTTTTCGAAAGGTTAAATTTAAAGGAAAATTACCCTCATCGATCATTGTTGATTTCATGTCACACAGCCCAATATGTATTATGTATTCCTTAGAATATAACTTTCATTTGACCTCGATCGGAGGCTCTTTATTGAATAGCATATTATAAATTATTTACCACCTATTTTACAACGAATATAAAGTTACATGTATATGTGGTACAGAGACATTACCATTAGGCCATTATGCGGGGGCAAACATTCATGCCAATCACAACAGCACTTTGGGTTCGAAATAATTTTTTATTTAAAGAAAACCTTTTACAAATAATTACGGCCTTATAGTATGACTTGTACCTATTGAAAAAAATGTTGATTTAAAAATACTGGAAGATTCTAAAAGTTGGTAACTAAACCCAAAACCATATACTTTTCATTTTCTAGAAGTTATACCATCATCAGTGATCATTGCGATCACGCCAGTGGGCATCTCTTTGAGCACCGAATGTTTGAGAACCTTTCTTTTCTCATCGCTAACAAGTAATAAATGTGTCGCAAAAAATCGTAAACAGTCTTACACTTTCGCAAAAATATGGTGAATATGTTTAAAAATCAAAGGAAATGCTAGCCTCAATACGCCACAGAAACATGAGACGAGACGCTTTGCGATATACGCAATAGATTCTACGTTTCTTTTATCCCTAAAATTTGTTAAAACAAAGATAACAAATATTATAGGTATCAGGTTTATAAAAAAAAAAGGACTAAAAATGTTCTCTCTTTTTTTAATTTTTCTTTTTTAATTGACAGGATATTTAACGCATGGTGCAGAAACTAGCACAGCTTCGATAAACCAGCACTTATATTTTCAACTCTAATCTTAAAATGCACTTTTAATTATCAACGAAGCATTCACATAAATTAACATTGTTATAAACCGTTCAAATCAAATCACAAGATCAAATTCATCTGATGATAAATATCATTTGGTGGAATGATTTGTAAATTGTGATGGTCAGTAATGGGGATTTTGTTTTTTATTCCTTTAGATATTAGTTTCGTTTTTTTTTTTATCATCTCACAACCTGACTAATTGGTACTTTTAATTACTAATATACGGTACATTACACATTATAAGGTATAATACTCAAGGTGCAAATTTACAGTAGGCCTTTTAAATTAAATTTGTTTCGGACAAAAAGTGGCACCCCAATATATTTAAATACAATATTCTAGTCTCCAAACATTAAGGCAAATTGACATCTTATATCTTACTTCCCATGAGACGGGTTTGAGATTGCAAGTTGAGTCTCGGAGACGCCTCAGGGACATTTCTCGAGTCTCCGTGGTGTCTCTTGAGTCGCCGGGAAATTGAACATGTTCATATCTTTGAGAGTTTTTCCGTGTCGGAGACGCCTCCAAGTCTCGGAGACGTCTCCATAAGTGAGATACAACATTTAACACTGTTTAATAACTCATCGAAACAAAAAGCAATAGCTGATTCTTCTGGTAACATATTCCATCCGGGTGCTAGCATTGTTCATACTTATATAATTATAGCTTTGTCGCACCTGCACAATAGTTGTCGATTGATTAAAAAAAAACAAAAAACATTACGTGATTTAAAAAAATACAAAGATATCATTACGCCAAGTCAATTTACTGTCCTAAAAAAGGCAAACAAACACATCGTCATGTTCACTTTAATAGACATCGTTTGGTGATGTTGGACGATAAACTGAGTTATACAGGGACATCCCTTAGTGCGTCTTCTGATGATGCAGATGCCTGTGTCTTTGTTGGGTCACTACTGTCTGGCAAACCTTTAAATATTTTCACTTTAAACGATCTTTCGAATCCTTTCTGAAACTGCTGATACTGCATCGTGTAAATAAAAGGATTCGCACACAAGTTAGCATACACGAAGATTTTCGTGATGGCGTACCAAATACCGGTAAAGTCCAGGGGTCCGCCAAGGTTATATACGAGGTAGTTAAAAGCTATAGGTGCCCAACAGATTGCGTATGTAAGAGAGACAGTGATCATGGTCTTGATGACGTTCCTTGTGGCCCTCTCGCTTCTTTCAGACATGGCTCGTTTAGAACGACGTAGAGCTTTAAAAGCCGATGTCGAGATTGGTGACGCTTTGGGTGAGGGTGCAGGAGCGGCCCGGGTTGCTGGCTTGCGGAGTTTGGATAAGATACGGGCATAGCTGAATCCCATTACACTCAGAGGTCCAGCGTACGTTATGAAAAAGATGAAAAAACCAATGATCCCCTGCATGATCTTGTTAGGCCAATAAGGGTAGCATCCACCCGTGTCAAAGACGACATGTATAGCAGGCCAGTAGCAATCCAGAATGAAACCAGAAGACCATGTTATTACCGAGATCAGTTTGATCCGCCGTTGTAGTTTCTTGGCAGAGCTTCGGTATTTGGTGGGGTAGATGATGGCAAAGTACCGATCGAGGGTGATACATACAAGGTTCAAGCTGGAGGAAATAAAGAGAGCCCAGAGGACGTACTCCGAAACCCATATCTGGCAGAAGATGAGTTGAGCTAAGCTTAGTCGGGTCCAATGGCCATAGAGGGAGGAAAGAAATCAGCAAAAATACGATGGAAGTTGTGAAATCGATGAGCGTTTGGTTGATGATAAAGGAATTGATAAGGTTTCGAAGTGACTTGTCTGTGAAGAACACAAACAGGACGACGCCATTTCCTATGACACCAAGACAACCGATGAGCGCTTCAAGAATGAGCCACACTAGAGGGTCAGTAGGCCATTTTCCTCCTCCACCACCACCATCACCACCACCTCCGTCATCTGGGATGCCATCCGTTCCATTGGCATAGGTCGCGTTTTCCAGGAGCGAATTCATGAAGTCCGTCATGGCTTTAGTAACCGTTGTCCTAAAATGAATCAAACACTGGAGTGGGTGAACACACTTATAATCAACCCAACGTTGACTTTTGTTTTCATGGGGAATTGATGGTCTTATATTCCCAAAGTCGCTTATATCACGTTCAGTAAACCAACGCGGCGTTCTAGAGATCAACACTTTGTGAGCCACCTATCCAATCAGCAGCTTTCATGAAGTCATAATGAAAGTATGAGCCTATTTCAAGATTCATTTGACGTACAAACAGGCAGTTGTTTCAATCATATAAACTCAGTAAAAATGGACGCATGTACTGTGGTGGAAAAAAGTATCCAATCTTTATTTAAGTCAACTGTGGAAATGCAGTCTTTTCAACCACCTGCACGATCGAGTCCCCCGTCAGAGCTGTAATGTCAATACCGAGAGTCTCGATCCTATACAATAAAAAACAACGTTCCATTGCATGAGTTCCCGCGAGTCCTTTCCTGATAGAAGTTCAATGTTTAATGCCAATTATTCTTGCAGTAAAATGCATCGCACAAATCGTGGTGGTTACCGTGCTTCCGAACTATGCCGAGTAGACCGCGACGGTTTCCACTCACGTCAAACCCAGAAAGTCAATGTTCAGTCCATATTAGGGTCCTTCCTTTAAACTTGTTCATTCACTCAGAAACAAAAACAAAAACTAGTTTCTCATTCATACGTCAGATGCTTGTAGTCCTACATGCAGCTTACCCGTCGCCTGACATAATATAATCTGCTGGTATACATGCTCCAATATATGTATGAGTTAATTAAAATGGTGAGCTACGCCAGTTCCTTTTCAGATAAGGTGTATCAAATTTCCCATTTTATCTCTAAAACTATAACTTATATAATTATGGCAATAATATATAAATATTTTATTACTTAAAGAAGCCTGGTCAATCAACTTTTCTATATATCATAAAGAAAAGTAATTGACTGACCAGTTATTACTATGATGTAAATATGAATAGTATACTCCTTTAGGAGTCAGCAGGCTGTAAATTTCCCCGGTTACAAATTTAGGCTTTATAAAATTCTAGCTATGAACCTCCTTTTGAAATAGAAATAGTAAACGTAAAATGTATCGTCCTATGTGGCCTATATAATTTCAAATGCATCTCCCTATTGTGTGTTGTGTGTGTATATTCTTCCGTATACATGGTATATATGTATTAATATTATATGCTTATATCATTTCATATTAAAGAAATTTTAGATAGTTTGGAATTGTTCTCATTCAAATTCATTTCATTTGAAACATTCCTCCAAAATGGATTCCTCTAAAATACTTCTAAACCATGTAAAAGCCCTTTTAAGTGGGTTCCTTTGGAGAAAAATTTACCAACAACCTTTTCAATATTATACCAGACGGTGTTCCCGAAACTTAAATGATTAAAACTCATAGCAACATACTGAGAACAGGAAATATTTTGGTTGTTAAGAAAAGTTTCCATCAGTTCATAGGAGCCTAGAAAAAACGTGTGAAATGTTGAGGTCTGGACTAACGATTATAAAAAAAACCTTCAATTTAGGAACATGATGATGAAGATGGACGATCATTATACTCCTCCCTGTTGGTATGATAATGATTGGTGATCGACCGTTTCCTTGGATGAAATCCACGCTGTGTGAACACTAATCATCACCTGTGGGAGATAGAGGTATAGAAGAGAAGAATTATGATCATAATACTCAAAATTGATTTCTTGCAGCATGAACGAACATGAACGGAAAAGATCGCAATTAGTTTATAATTTCGTAACACATGATATGATATTGCTTTTAGGATGTATCCATGGTAACTTATAGAAATAAATTTCCTGATTAGGTCCCCCACTGAGGTATTATATTTATCATAATATCGTGAAGGACTCATTCGGATCTTTAGCATTTTTAGAACAGAATGATGAAGGTTAATTAATAAACGAATGTCCTTGTTGGAGATTAATATACTGAATTGCGAGAAACCCCAATCAAGGGTTAACGAGGGGATACAATACATATACTGAGGAGGAACATTGGCAGATTAGTGAAGAATTCGAAAGGAAATACAATTTTTACAGGAAAAGAATACTTATTTGTTCCGTTTATTACTAAATACGGCAATCCTGATATAAATTTTGCATTCATAATGACTCAGAATTCACATTTTATTAATACCGTTAGGCTTTTAGTCTGTCAATATACAATATAAATATAATCAATTATAATGCCACAAATCCACTCTGCGGAGAGCTTGAAGTGTAAAGAAGAAAGGATAAAGACAGGGAAGAAGTATAAAGTAAGTTCTATTTTTGAAAAACCATGAGATGAAAACTTTGGGAGAATGCACCACGGGAAGCGTATTTGGAGAATTTATGGGTCATACCACTATTTCGTCTTTTAGCTTACTTAATCAATAATGCTTTATTGATACCATTAAAAATACAAATTAGCAGAACATCAGTCGATTTCTTTTTAAAAAGTACATGAATTTGCAACTCAAACAGCAAAAATATCACAAAAATAGAACTATCAAGGTTTTGTCAGTATTTCATGGACGATGATGACGTTTTTAGAACAAATTCTCTCGAAAGAGAACTTTTTATCTCTTCTGTTTGCGTTTCAAAGAGTACTGAATATGTAACTGATATTATGGTTGTATGGGTTACTTACAGCTAACCTTATTGCATTGATATTGATATGCTATCCAGATTGACAAGATGCAGGTATTAAACAGACAACATTGTGCCCCGTCAACTTTCTCCATTAAAAAAAAAAAGGAATTAACACACGCAAACAGACATCGTTCGAAATATTACACTCAGTCCGCCGCATCATGTCTATGGAATGGGTATCCTCACATAATGATTCTATTTTTTATTTCATTTAAAATAATTTCATTTTTTATTCAACCATCATCAAAATACAAATTACAGTTAAAATGACTTTTTTTCAACAAAAAAAAAAAAATAAAAAATACAAAGATGGTTTGGTAACCCCGGAGAAAGCAGAGCTTATAAAAAGGGGGCCCACCAAATTACAATACACATAATGAATCAATAATGAATAAACAAGAAAAAATACTTAGAAAGTTATCTGAAATAAGTACAAACAAAAACAAATACAAATATGAACAAAAGAAGACAATAATGCAGCAGCGGGGAAGGGGGAGAGAAAGAATGAGAGAGAGAGAGAGAGAGAGAGAGAGAGAGAGAGAGAGAAGGAGAAGACGAGAAATAACATGAAACAGAAGTTTTCATTTGTTTGCTCAGCTTTCTAAATCTTGAGAGGGTTGAAGTATTTTTTATTTTTTTTCGTTTGTTTCATTTGTAATTTTTGTTTTCAATTTACCCATTTATTTATTTTTATTTGTTTAATATAATGATACAACAGTACTAGCCAAGGGAAGGGGATATCAGGGGTATGACTGATTGATTGTTGTTGTTGTTGTTTTGCTGTTGTTTTTGTTTGTTTGTTTTTTTGGTAGAGAGTGCTCGTCAGGCTATATGCAGAGGTGCTAAGAACAATCTTTGGTTAATCATAATATAATTTTTATATTGATAAGTCTGTTTTGTTGACAATCAGTCATGCATAAAAAACTTTTGTTAAATAAAATATTTTTGCTATATTATAGGTCGGGTCAAACAGTATCTAATAACAAACTAGCTTAATAAAATTATGAAAACTAAGACTACTTTGGGGAAAAAATCATAACTCGTCTTATGGAAGGATATTTTTTAAACATTTATAATATTTTTACGTGATTTTTCTCTTTGATATTCTGATACCGTCCTACAAATGACTTTGCTTCAGATTGTTATCATATTCAATCCTGTATATGAAAATATGCATCATATAATTTGCCTTAAATGATTAAAATAGGACCTAAACTTTATATGTGCCATATAGCGCCACTGGTCAATGATGGTTGTAATTAAGTCATGATAACAGAGTTTTCATGATTCTCGGTTTTGTGTTTTTTGTGGGGTTTTTTTTTCTGAGACGCACAGCATTAACCTTTAATTAAACTAGTAGGCTAGGTGAGAATCTCAATCAATGACTATGAAAGAAATTATCATTCGCCACATTAGACAAATATTCGACGATTCATAAATCATCACCATGATTATAATTGTGACATATTAAATATCGATTTACAATAGAGCTATATTCTAAGTCCAGAATGACAGGGAAAGAGTGCGGTTTGGATATGTGACTTCGGCCTTAGACGATTATGGATCACCAAATAATTTGCATATGAAAACGTGAACAATCAAAAAGGACAGTGTTATTTTATACCAAACACGCACAGTTCCACTACAGTGCACTAACGACCAAAAAGAATCTTACGGGAAATGTGTGTACTGGGTATAGACTCTCTCTACGTCTGACCGTCGATATCGCGATAACAATGCCCTGAATAAAGACCGTGTAAAAGGAGAGTGCAAGCTGTGCAGTCAGGATCGAAGTATTTTATCATGATATTTTTTTTTATGATATCAAAAACGCGGGGGAAAATATTGACCAATCACAAAGAAGTTAAAATCATTGGAAAGAGAAATTAATATATTTACTTCACTCAGCGTAACTAGGAAATCGATGCGCTGCTGAATTTTACAGAAAGCTTTTAGTGACTGCTGTTTGACCAAAATATCATTTTCACACAGAAAAACGACCCAAAAATGACTAAAATGGGAGATTTTAAAGCTCAAAACGCGAGGGTTAGGGGTAAAAAAATATTCTTCCCAAGGTTTTATCTTGTTTTATATACATTAACCCTCATAAAACCTGTGTAACTAAGTAAATGATCTTCTCGATTTTTTTTTATTCCAGTATATTCAACAAAACTCCCGTTTTTCGGGCATTCCTTCCATTGACAATCGGTGCGTGAAAATGGTTTTCCTAGAAAGAAGCCCCAACGTTTTCATATGTTAATGAATATCTCAGGTACGCTTCCTGTTATTAAAATGAATAGTCTGTAAAACGGATGCATTTATGAAAAAATACAGATTTATAATTACAAAGTCACAACTATTTTCATGGTCGAATATTGTTAAATGTGGTTTCGATTTGCCGAGTCATTGCCCTATATCATGTTGACAAAACTAATGTCATATTGCATATCTATTTTGTTATTCTTGTCAACGGCGCACCTGGATTTTAAAATGGGAGAGGGTAGAGGGCGCAGTCGGTGAATTTCAGAAATAATATAGGTAGGCAAAGGCGGGTTGAAAAAATAAAATAAAATGAATTTTAAATGGAATGAATGGTAGGGTTTAACGATATATTTAAAAAAATATGTTGTTGACGTATTTTTATATTTAAATTTTGTAAACACAGTGACATACCATTTTTTCTTGGTAGGGAGGGGGTTAAAGACCGACTCTCGAGTATTTTTCTATTTTCCTGAACCAAGTTTTAATAGAAAAAGAAACTTTCAGAAAACAAAACAATTTTATAAATGATTTAAAGGGAAAACGAATTTCTTATGACTTAGTTATATATTTTTTCACTATCGCTGGTTATAACGATCACACGATAATTTGGTTAGAATTTCACAGTTGTCGCTAGGTAAGAAAGAAATAATGAAATTTTGATGAAAGGCTTTAGGGATTCCAGTTGGTATTTAGGAAATATGCAGCGCTTTATAAACCACAATACTCATGTTAAATACAACCTTGTGTGTCGACCATTGCTGTGGGTTGGTTTGGTTCACAATGCAATCAAAGGTTTTTCCGTCCTTGAATTTATTGCCAAAATTCAATTTTACAAAGGAAATCCGGCCTTGTTGATTTTTTTATTTTGCGGTTGTATTGTTTGAATAAACATGTACATTTTCATTTTACCATATCCTTAAATCCCTTTCTTTGTTTGCCTTCATTCTATAGCTATAGGATAAATCTTTATTTTCGAACATTCATGGGCCACCTTGTCAAGTCTAGAATATCTGAATAGTTCAATACATAAGATCTGACGAATGAATCAAATCAAATACATACTGATTTAATTTAAGAATTGATATGACCGTCATCTGACGCATACTCAAATAAGATATATATTTTTTTTTATTTGCGAGTCTTTTTTCGAGTCCTTCCTCTCGAATTGTCTTCTTCTTCTTTTTTTTCTTTTTTTCTGAAAATAGCCTAATCTAATACTTTACCTATCGTTCTATTAAAGTCATGACATTACTGCAAAGCAAATCTTTTAACCACAATCATCATGGTCAATATAAAATTAGAATTTTCTAAGTACACCCACTTATCCAGTGAGTAGAGCCATCTGCCTCACTGGCCCACACTTGAGTACTACGTGCAGCTACTTTCATATTTCTTCGAGGGTATGATAGTCATTAATGATCACCATACTTATCCAAGGGGTATTGTTTAGTCCACGTATTAACGTATCAAGAGTGATAGTAGATGCAAAAGGAATTAAAGAGCAGAGACAGATTGAGAGTACGTGGGGGTGGTCAAGGTGGAGCAGCCTATATTTACTTGCAGAAAAAAAATATAAAGATAAAAAATAAGCCTTAAAAAACGTGACTTGATATGGCTTTTCAAAGGGTGACGGTCATTCAGCCAATTGAACATCAGATAAAGCATGTAAAATATTTTGTGATATTTATGGCCATTATTTATATATAAAATTTATAAACAAAACCTGCAAACAGTTTTGGGAGAAGTATATACAAAGCAGTTTATCCCCATTTCCTAAAATTTTGTTGTCTTTTGACTTCCAATTCGTTTCAGAAATGACCAAGTCTGGTTAGAAGTGGAAAGGGACAAGTCTTCCCGTAAAAAAAAATAAAAACATGATTAAAAAAGTTATCGACAACACTCTGGTTATTAATAAAATATAGGCCTAAAAATATTAATGAATATAGAAAGGCTTGTAAAGTAAAAAAAATATATAATAACAATTTCGCTATGTTGTAATTCTTATGGCAAGTGAAAGTTTTATTTCATAAAGTTGTATTTGAATAAAATGCATCTCTAATGGAAAAGTATGTAGGGGAGACCGGGTATGGACGTTACAAAATTCACATTTTGGGCCAGATAATTCTAATGAAAGAACTCAAGCACTCCATATTGGGTCTGTAGTTAGCCTATTATGTTGGCTAAAACCTGAGGCATATAAAACTTGAAAACATGTAAACACTAATTAACTACAGCTTAATTAGTGAAGACATTTTTTTGTAACAACCTACCCCATATACGGGGTAGATTGTTACACCACACGGGGTCAATTGTTACAATATGTAAACATACGGGGTAAGTTGACAATGTGTAAATCTCTTATACCATACTCTAATTTCAACTTTCCAGTTTCTTGACATCGTTAACAGTAGATCAAGTAGAGCTCTAGAATATACAAAAGTAATAAAATAAAAATAAAAATATTAACACCTGAAAATTGAGACAAAATGTAATTTTACATATGTAATGTAATTGGGGTAAGTTGTTACATCAACATGGGGTAGGTTGTTGTAACAACCTACCCCATGAGTGATTTTACACACAGAAATAAACTGTAGCACAGTCATTAGGCAGAATTACAGGGCATGGCTAGGGGGTATATTAGTGACATACATGTACTATATTTACAATACCAGACTATCATCATGTGCCCTCAGTTGTAAGAGCTATTACAAATTTCAATTTTTGTCAAAAATTTACTTTGAACTGTAAAAAATGGTTTTTGTTGATTTACTTTTTAATAAAACAACGGATAAACCTCACGACCGGCAGTTCATCACAGCTATGTGTAGGCTGTATATAGATGTCAGTTAGCACATCCTCTCTTATTCCATCTTAGCACACTGAGAACTGTAACAACTGACCCGTGTAACTTCCATACCCGGTCTCCCCTACATGTATATCACGAATCAAATTTCAATTATCTATTGAATATATAATAGGTCTAAAACATTCAATTTCAAAAAAAAAATCTGTATTTTCCTTCGTCACAAACAAATGACTATTGATATCAGTAGAAATTAAAAGAGCAAAAGAGTGTGCATTACATAGGACGGCATAATGTGTCTTGTAAGTGTAAATATTGAATCACTGACTGCCACCTTACATTCAAAGAAAATGAAGGCGTAGAATTATTTTGTTCTGGGTTCATTCATTGGGCAATGCGTCATTTTGAGTCATTTTTATATATTGTTATCATGGTTATTGCAAGGCCGTTTGTTCAACGTAAATGAACAATAACAATATGATAATAACAATAAACCATCAAATATCATGCACAATTAAATAAACGTATTGTAAGATTGAAAAAAAAAGAAAAAATAATGACAAAACAAACAGAAAAAAAAGACATAAAAAGACAAAAGTAACAATATGAAAGATTAACATTATTGCTTTATGACTGGTTCATAAAGTACATAAAGTTGATCAGTAGGAAAATTATCCTCCGTTTTTGTATAGGTAGGTTGTTACAACAACCTACCCCATGTCGATGTAACAACCTACCCCAATTACATTACACATGTAAAGTAATTTTGTTTCAATTTTCTGGTGTTAATATTTTGATATTTCTATTATTACTTTGAGTATATTCTAGAGCTCTACTTGATCTACTGTTAACGATACCAAGAAACTGGAAAGTTGAAACAAAAGTATGGCATAAGAGATTTACACATTGTCAACTTACCCCGTATGTTTACATACTAAGGTGTTTTCGCAGGACTACGGGGAGCTTATCTAGAACGTTAGCATAACAGAGGGCACTATTTTCAAAATGCCTGCAAACCCTCGTTTTCTATCTTCTTCAATAACTTTGAATAAAAGTTTCCAATGGTAACCGCACATGTTCCCTTTGGCTTGTGAGACATTGTAACGTCTATTGTTGCAAGGAAGATTCAATCAGTATATAGGGCTTTGATATACAGTGCGACACAGAAAAAAAAAACTAATTTTAAAAGCATCTGTCACATTGAAATGTTTTGTGACTTTGATGTTTATTTCATTATAAATAGTCACTCTATATTCAATTATACCAAACGTACAATTGTATTGTAACGGTCGACTGAGCACTTAGGTTTAGAAAAATCGTAAAATTTGTCTGATAGTATATTATACCAAGTTTGAGCAAAAGCAACCCTTCAATTAATTAGTCTTTTTAAATATTTTGTCCCTTGAATGAATGAATAGACCCAGGAGGACTGACCTAAAACGATGAATGAATGCTCAGAAGCCAGGGTTTCTTGTGGCAAAACTTGGAAAAAAGGTGTATCTCAACAAAGTTATCAAAAATTCAAGTGCTCAGTCATCCATGATAGAACAGGTACAAGTGTGGTACTGAGGTATCTCACTTCGTCTTCGCGACGGATAAAAAGTATTAAAGACGTCTCCGATATTTTATTCCGTCGCGGAGACGTCTCCGTGACAATTTTTCAATTTTTCATTTTCCCGTTGCATTGACTGAGTATGAGGAGATGTCTCTGGAATGGTTTTCACAACCGTCTCCAAGTAGTTTCAACGTAGTTTCTGCGAAGTGAGATACCACCCCTTAATCTTCGTCATGATAATGAAATAAATAAATACATATCCCCAATAATTAAACACATAAGACATACAATCTTAATATGAGGGTCTCAAAGTTGGGTTTACTCTTTCTTGGGACGCACTGTATACGAGACAAGAACTTACGAAGTATGCAGAATGCGATCAAACCCCGCTTTTGTCATCTTGCATAAAGGATGTCAATGGCGCGCGACAGTGGCTGTATTTTCAACGTCTATTGTTGCAATACGAATTTAACCCAAAGGCTACTTTACTGGGGATACCTAGTTCTTTTTTTTTTTTCATACCAAGGTTTTATTGTGTCAAATGCGTCTATGCGTATAACAGCTGACCTAAAACATTGCTGATGAAAAGAACTAACCTACCGCCCAGCCTTTATGATTAGTCAAATCAAAGTATGCTTCTTTTATGTTTTAGCAAAGGGGGAAATGCCTGTATACATTCCTATCAAAGCGCTCGCTTATTGGCTTATAACAGACTTACGTTCTCCGCGGCTGAGAACCTATACGTTCTACGTTTCGGGAGAACGTACATTTCCCCAAAATAGCGTTGTAGATTTTGACAACGGGGAGCTATCTCTTGTAGCTAGGGGAAACCCTCGTTTGTGCACACGAAAACTTGTAATTTAAACGCTTGCCAGCCGTTTCTAGCAAATACCAGTTTTACACACTCTCTTTCCTGTACTAACAGTATGCAGGAGTTTGGGGTTTGAGCTATTTTGAAAATAAAACCTTTCATAATGCTAACGTTCTAGATTAGCTCCTCCGTAGTCCAGCGAAAGCACCCTACTGTAACAATCTACCCCGTATGGTGTAACAACTTACCCCGTATACGGGGTAGGTTGTTACAAAAAAATGTCTTCATTAATTAAGCTGTACTTAATTAGTGTTTACATGTTTTCAGGTTTTATGTGCCTCAGGTTTTAGCCAACATAATAGGCTAACTACAGACCAAAAATGGGGTGTGTGAGTACTTTCATTAGAATTATCTGGCCCAAAATGTGAATTTTGTAACGTCCATACCCGGTCTCCCCTACCCCGCTATAAATAAAATACAAATACAAAGAGAAGGTGCGATTTACCCGAGATACGCCCCCTAAAAATTTTTTCATAAAATAGACAATATTTGATTTATATAACACCACTATGTGTAAAGGTTTAAATTAGAATTAAAATTTGTATTTATTCATTTCCAGTTGGAAAAAAACAACAACAAAATGTATAAACTGTAAAATAATTACAGAACAGATGATAGATTTACATATTCCGATTTTCTACTTGTAAAAATTAATAGAACCCCCCCCCCCCACAAAATAAAAATATATAATAACCTTCCGCTATTCTGAGTGATACATTCATGTTCCATGTGATCAAATAATATCAATATGATCAACGTGATCAACAGCTACCCTACTTTAATTAATTCTATCATTGAATCAATTGGGTCACGATCTCCACGTTTACTCTCTCGAAAGTCGTGGTAGAGCATAACCTTCTCTACTTATCTGCAAGTATATACAGACTTCAATTTTTTTCTTTTTTTTCAGGGTGGGGGGGGGGAGTAAAAGGCGCATTGCGAGATGGGGGTGGGGGTAGTTAACATTGCCAATGCTTGATGATTGGCCAAAGCAGTAACAGATTATATCGCATAGTGTTGATTAAGACAGCATGATGCCCCTTGGGATGGACATATGTCCCTGCAAACTGCAGTGGAGATGAACATTGTTGATTATGTGCCAACTACTCAACCAAAATAATTGACATTTGTTCAAAGTCAAACAGGCGTCAATCTTAACAGATCTCGAATACTCCTCGATTTCTCAATTATGTTTACATTCAAGAAGCTTCTAAATTTCAATGCCGTTGCCTATATCAGTTTGAAATGAAATCTTACAATCGATTCCATCTGATCACATTGCCTGTCAACAGGCTATAACATGATTTAATCGGGAGTTGTTCATGTGAAGTCTTAATGTAGTTTTTTAATGCATTACATAAAAAAAGAAGGAATCGTCTCTACAATATCGAGTTAAAACTCAGCCGAATTTAAAGAAACAACGTCTTCAAAACAAGCACGTGTTGATGGTTACGTAATCAGATTAAATATTGTGTCAAACGTGTGACATAAGACCACGAGCTTATAATATTGACGCAGGAGTCTTTGGGTTTTTTTTCAACACAGACAAAAAATAAATTATTCGTGGAGTTTAATGTCATTACTATATTATGTTACATTGATTATATTAAAGGAAAAATGTGTCACGTTTAACTGAATAGCATATTTAATTTGTTATGATTAAAGGTGTACGATTATACACTTTGCTACTAGAAAGCGCTGATGGGTTTAGCTGTTTATGTACATGTATTCAATGGTAGGGGAGAGTGGGGTTAGTTGGATCACGGGGTTAGTTGAAACATTGTAATTTTCTTTAACAGCTATAAATATATTTATGCAAATCTTACCTCAGGTTGTTTGCTATATTAGCAACTGCCATCCACCACATTTTAGACAGCAAACATGCTTCAAGCCTCATGAAGTTAGAAAGTAATGTTTGTTTTTTCACCTTCTGAGTAAATTTTGTAACTTTTAAAAATGTTTTATTATCTCAGAGAAGATCATGAATTAAGTTGGCCGGTTTTTAAGTATAACGAACAGTTATACCAAGCTACAAAACATGGTTAAATATATGGCATGTTGTTGTCCCTCTTTTGTGCTGTAAGCTTACAACTGTCAAATGGGCCTCTAGGGTTACTTGGAACATTTTGAACGGGATTAGTTGGAACATGTACTAAGTAAATAGGTTTCAGCTGAATAACAACAATAAAAATCATTCAATTCAATGAAGTGTTCCGAAAAATATTAGTGCACATTGGACAATTTTATTTTGGTTTAAACAAAATATATAGCAGAATGCTACTTCACGGGACTTCAAAATATCTGTATGTGAGTGGATGCTATCAAGTTTAATAAAACATGAAGTAAAAAAAGAATTTGAACACAAATCTTAAATATTTTAATTGGAATCTATAAAGCAAGTTAGCTGAACCTATGCAATAATGTTGTTGCTAGTTTAAATATAATTCTAAAAATACCATGCACAATGTTTCAACTGACCCCATACCTTGTTCCAACTCAGGCCCGTAACTATAGGATTTTTACGGGAGGGTTCGAAATCTGCAAAAGTGGACCAAAAGGTACATCAAATTTTTTTCACGTCACGCCGGTCGAGCAAAAAGGTACATGGGCAGTTCCAAGCAAAACAGGACATGACCCCCCAAATTTCAAATTCATGGTTCCATGACAAATTTGGACATAGACAGCCTAAAAGTCCAAATTTTCAATATCTGTGGATGGTTTAGCCTTTTAGGGCATTTTGGGTTTAAAAATGGCATTAATATTCAATATTACTAAAATTGTCAAATTTTATATATTTTTTTATTTAAATTTCATGTAAGAGAAATGTACCTAGAAAATGAAAATATACTTTGATCATATTTTATGATAAAGCAGGATATTATAAAAAATAAGTTTTCACATAATATTTTGCTTCGCGATCTTTGTTCCTCATCAGTGAGCACAAACATGAAGTTACCTCAAAATGTCACTCCGTAACCACAAAAACACATATTTTAAAAATATTTTTAGAATAATTGGGTTTAGTGCAACAAAAATTTATTTGCAAATCTGAACACCCATACCTATCAATTACATAAACTTTTTAAATTTGCATGGATTTTTGTTTGAGAAATACGGCCTCATAAAAATGTGTCACTCCGTAACCATTATGGTTACGGAGTGACATCCATTGCATTGCATGTACATGTACATGTACAATTTGATCAAAGCTCACTCTACACTAGAATTTTTAAATTCAAAATTCTTTTAGTAAAGTGCCCAAGAAAGACATTGGGGTGTCATGCTTTGAGGATATGAGATCATAAATATGCAAATGAGCCCTTGTCAGCAATTAATTGCACAACTCAGGCATATGTGTGAGGTCTGATATGAGCTCCTTTGAGATTTTGCAGCAGATTATATTGGAAGAAAGTGATGAGGCTGTGAACTCAATCATTTGGTTACATGTATACCGTTTAAGTAAGTTTAAATAGTAGTTTAAAGAAGACACTGACCTGTACATATAAATAAAAGTAAGACAATGGGTTTGAAAATTACCCTACCATTGTGCTATCATATAAAGCATGACAGAATTGAAATTCATCAACAACAAAAAAAAAAAATTAGCATAAATTAGCATATATGATTATTTTCTAGTCAAAATTTCAAAATTCTGTGTAGAAGTTTTGTGAACATCATGGAGCTTTACCAGAATTAGAAAAAAAAATCTGTCAAAAGATTTTTTTAAATTTTTTTTTGTGAATTTTGAAAAATTGCATAAATTAGCATACTTAATGAGTTTCAAATTCTGTGTAAAATTTTACATCTCCCACCCAGTGCTATCATATAAAGCAAATGGAATTGAAAATGATCAACAAATAAAGGAGCTGAGCATTATTGTTAATTTTTAAGAATTATGCATAAATTAGCATATATTATGTAAACAATTTTCAAATCAAAATTTCTAAATTCTGTGTACAAGTTTGGTAAACCTCATGTAGCTCTACTAGATGGAACAAAAAAGAAAAAAAAATCAAAATCGGTCGACAAATAAAGAAAATCCATTATTGTGAATTTTGAAAAATGTGCATAAATAGCATACTTAATGAGTTTCAATATTCTTGTTAGAAGTTTTGAATCCCCCACCTAGAACTATCATACAGAGCAAGCAGAATTAAAATTGAAACAATCAAGGGTGTTTTTTTTATTTAGCAAGGGAGACATAGTCCATTTACATTGCCATTTTGTGTGGATGATTCAGAGGTCACTCCGTAACCGTCACTCCGTAACCGGACATGGGTTCAAGTTTTAAGTCATAATTAACACAAATATTCAACCAATTTTCTCATGCAAGGCAGCAATTATACCTAGTATAACATAGAATCTAATCAATTACTCAAAATTATGATAGTCATATAAAGTTCACAGAGTTTAAGCAAAATGTTTTGCTCTAATATGCATGTCCATTTTGCGTCACTCCGTAACCATGATTATGAATATTCATATCTCATTAATTATGCAGATCACTTAACAAATGTTATCATTTTGAAATGAGGGTACCATCAGCTATTGTCATGAATCATTTCTTTGTAAATAAAGATTAAAGTATGGATGATAAATGTGTTTGAATGCTGAAATGTTGCTTCTGAATGTCACTCCGTTACCTTGGAACTGCCCACATCTAAATTTTATCATGTCACGCTGGCCGCGCGATAACGCGGTGGGGGGGGGGGGGGGAGGGAGAGGGGGGGAGGAGAGGGGGGGGGTGTTAGGTGTTCAAAAATTTTTTGCCTTCGGCCATGCAAGAATACCATATATCTATATCGCCTATCTATAGGGGTAGGTCTAAGGTCGTTCTTTACATGATCTTCCCTTATTTCTTTCTTTTTTTCTTTTTTAATACTTTTTTTTTTTGGTTTTGGGTGGGGTGGGGTTCACGCGACCTTTGCTCGCCAGCGGAGGGGGGGGGCGGGAATTAGTTGGTTTCCCGTTTTTCGAAAACCCCCCGAAACAACACCCCCCCCCCCCTAGTTACGGGCCTGTCAACTAACCTCGTGTCCACACACGGGGTTAGTTGGAACACTTGACATGGTCTTGTTAAAGATGGATTTTTTTCCGAAACCATCACTAAGTTTAAGAACATTATGGGGTACATTTGCAGCATATACAGATATACACTCAAGCTGATTGTTTATTGTTTCTTGAAATAAATCCACTTTTGTTTTACGGCCATTTTTTGTGAAAAATGTTCCATATAACCCCGCTCTCCCCTACTCCATATCCATGCACTGTTTATCCTCTCTGACTCCAGGCTCAAAAAGCTGTAATAAACGATAACTTCTTTTTTTTTTTTTGGTAAATGTATTTTGCACCTTGCACAAGACATTTAAAAGCAAAAGAAATCACATTATTTATTTTGTTCTGGGTTGCAAACTTCTATTTCATTCCAAAACAAACAAAAGTTTCTTTTTAAAATTTTTAAAGTATTTTTAAAAGTATATTTAGATTTGGATTCTGCAGCCCAAATTTGACACAGTATGCAACAATAACAATTTTGGCACGACTATATAGCGGCCGGTATCTCACTTGCCATCAGATAGATTTGGACTACTTGCAAACGGGTTGGAAACTTGTTGCGGATACGTCGCAGAGGCGTCTCCGCGACGGGAAAACATGTATCGGAGACGTCTTCGCGACGGAGAAGAAAACGTATCGTCTCCGCGATGTATAAAATGTATCGGAGACGTCTCCGCGACAGAAAAAAAAAAAAACAAATATCAGGACGTCTCCGCGACGGAAAAAAAAAAGTATCGGAGACGTCTCCGCGAAGTGAGATGCCACCATAACTCGAGTCATTATTTCGACATAAGAGCCTCTACTATATCTACACAATTGGCTGTGACCACCACATTTCATCTTGTACTTCATGATGGACGTTTATTCTTGAAACTTTGAATTCACAAGCTTTAATTACATGTCTTGAAGGTAACAATGATCGATCCTTGTAATTCAGGAATGAGATTGAATAGCAAACCGACAATCATTTATTAAAATTGACTAAACTCTGAATAGACTTCCTGTGTATTGATACTTTGATGTCCAGTGTGTCTACACGTGAAATATGATGTTCCTTTATTGTGGGCTAATTACTTGGAGAGGAGTAAAAGCTATTAGGATTTTCTACACGAAAAAGACAAGCCATGAATATGATGATCGTGTGCTTGTACATGAATATTTCATAACAATGTTTCGACGCTTTTATATGATAAATATGCCATCAGGATTATGTCTATTATGGTTTATGTCTCAATAAAGTTGAGTTGGTATATATCATGCAATGCTACAATGCTTAAAGTGATAAATGATAGTGGATTTATACGTGTATTTGAATGATGGTGGATTTATACGTGTATTTGAATGATGGTGGATTTAAATGATGGTATAGATTCATATGAGGACTGGATTTAGTAGTGGATTCAGAGTGATTAATGACTGTGGATTTAAATATGTCACGTGGTAGTTTAGCTTGCTTATAATCCCCTTTTTATGGCCACGAAGGAATTACAAAGTCCATTTGTTCATTGTGCTGTTCTCTTTTTGTTATACCCCGTATACAATTTGAGAACAGGTCAACTGAGTTTATCTATTTTTTTTCTTGGTTAGTAATTAGAAAGAAAAATATATATAAACGTAATATAATCTTTAAAATTACCCGTCGATGGTCAAAATTCACAAGATACTCGCAAAAAAATCGCAAGTCAATTTAAGCATCATGGAGAGGAGTTTAGCTATTAATTACGATTAATGTATAATATTTTTGTTTTTGTTTTGTTTTGTGTTAGTTTGTTTGTTTGTTTTTAAAGAAATAATTCGCATTACAAAACATAACAAGTAAAACATAACAAGTCTGTGTAGATTGATATTACAAAATATCCGTCCTCCTTTGATGGTTGAGGATGGTCCATACGTTATAGTACAAACCATTATATGTTTGACATTTTCATGGTTAGATTTGGTATCCCTTAAAAAAAAAGACAATCATGACAACAATATAGATCAAAAACTGAACAGTTAGCGAGGTAGACGATATCATAAGATGCTCTTAGACTCACTCTAAGATAAGAGCCCACCATCTTAGCAATGGCCGATCCAGGGGGGCATTTCATCAAAGGACTTGTCAGACATTTCATCCGACAAATTTGCTCTCAGCCAATCATATGCAAGCATTTCAGTAGCTTATAACAATTTGTCGGATAAAACGTCCGACAAGTACTTTCATGAAACGCCCCCGGGTATACGTTTCTCAAGAAGGTTCGTACTGAATGGTTTGCTGAGGTTAATGGTAAACGAAAATCATTTCTCCTGGGGTCATACGATTTGATTATCCATATCCAATTTATGCATTATCTAAAAATATGAAGACATTTTAGAATGATATCCCAGCCCAATTATAGTTGATGAATAGTAATATGAACTTTGAAGAACCGACGCGATGCTTATACTTTACTTTCATTATTGTGTTGATGGGATTATTTCAAGAGGTTGTGATACGAGAAGGAAAAGTCCAGGGAAGTAAAAATTAAATTGGTATGCCTTAGGATAGAAAGCTTATGGGGGACTTCATAAGCTGCCACTTGTCTTTGTTCATTAAATGGTTGAGTATATAGCGGATTGCATTGAAATAAAATATTTTTTACGCATAATTTATATTCTGTCCTTTTAAACTGCAAAATATGATGCAGTAGGACCTTTAAAAAAATTCTATAAAAATATTCTCTTATATGACATGAAACAGATTCGTATATTTTGCCCTGAGATTTTTACATTTTAGATGTCCATAAAAATGACAATAGGCCTACTCTCGAATTCACTTTGACCTTATATATATCAGGGATTCTGATGTGATTATATCAGGACATCTGCAGTCCAAATTATATTAGAAAAAAAAAATTAAACGATAAGTGTCAAGCACTGTTCACCCAATTTAATGACAACTCCGCTCACATATTTTTTTTTTTAAATTTTGTTGCAAAGTCAGAATCTTTACTACGTAAAAGCGTAAAGCATTTTGTAAAGCAGTGCTACAAATCTCCTTTATATACATGTAGAAAGTTATGGGTCGAATTCTGTGGAAAAAGACAGAAAAACAAGTAAACGTAAAATCGTGATATCATTAAGGATAAGATTATTGTGATGAATTGAAAACTTACAACTAGACACAAAATCGATGTCATCTGTCATATCAATTTATCCCTCTCAATTTACTTTTTTTTTTTAATTTTATCATTTGCTTTTATTGTTTCCTGTAACTATTCATGGCTACAGACTATTCGTTAAAAAAAAAAAAAAATTGAAAATGTTAAACTCAACTTTGACTCTTAACCCTGTCAAGACCGGCTTGCAACGATCGTCTACGTTCGCGGAGCGGGGGTGGAACGGGGATGGCCGCACCCTTTCGTGAACACCGGGGGGGGGGGGGGCTTTTCTCGAAAGGGTGGGTTGAGGGAGGGGAGTAAAATTAACGCACCCATTCGGGAACATCGGGGGGGCTTTTCTCGAAAGGCTGTGTTTAGTAGTTTTCTGAACCAGTCGTTTTTATGAAAATTATTCATTAAATAATAACAATATATCATTAATAGATTATAATAGGAGAAATAGAGGAGAGCTTCCATTTTTTATCATTATTATTATTATTATTATTATTATTATTATTATTATTATTATTATTATCTATTAATATTATATTATTATTTAATGAATAATTTTC
>CALNVZ010003425.1:34500025-34535358 GCA_940671915.1 Paracentrotus lividus | reverse complement strand
ATTTGTTGCAGTTAAATGCATCATGAAAGGGGCTCTGAAACATTCACAAGCTGATGACTATCCTCGATTAATACAATTTTCATGTTCCAGGACAGTTGATAATTTTTTAAGTAAAGAAATAAATGATCACCATAAAATATCGACGATAGATCTATATTAGATGTTAGGAATACAAAGATGTATATTTTATTTATTATTTTTTATGATAGGTTCAGTGCATTCATGGCTGTAAAGTAAAAAAAAAAAAAAAAAAAAAAAAAAGGACATTCTTCCCCCATGTAATGACCTTGAAATAACAGACATGTTACGATTCAACGTGACAGGGTAACTTTTCCTACCAGAGGTTAAATTTTAACATCTCCTTGTTCATAATCTTTATAAAAGTAGTCATTAATAAAGCTCGTGCATTAAAATTAAGTGTATCATTTCATCAATGATTTAAGCTTCACACACAAACAACATTTACGATGCTGCTAGAAGTAATTCAATTGTAAATAGAAGTTAATGAATCATATATATTCACATGGTTATATCTTAGCATTAGATGATATATGACTGCATTATGATTTAGAGAAGCATAGACCTATGGGTATAGAATGAAATATTGAGTATTGTCTTCTCCTAGACGGAAATATTAGGAAAATAAATCTCTTTATAATCCTCCAACCAATACAATCAGAGAAAATGATCCAGACTATCTCAAAGTCACACGTATCTTTGTTATTGATTAACAGCTTCCATTTGAACAAGATGATGTGTCTTATTGAGGAGCTCACTTGGAAAGATAATTTCATGCTTCTATGAGAAGATCATTGTTAGTGTATTTAATTATTTACTGAGCGTCATTATATTTAGTAGTTTAATATTATCCGAATTGGACTTAATATTTAATAGTCCTATAGAGGGTGCAACTGTTTTCTCAAGGTCTCTTTATTCTTAAATATCACAATATGTTTCTACTTTCCATGAACATGTTGATTAAGTGGAAAACAGTTTTACGTCTGCAATGGTTAGTTACGTTAATTGAGTTATGCGTTACACATTTGTGATGCTATTCAATTCGCTATACGACAATGTTATTGATATAATGATGCATTGTTTTGAGTTAGAATGTAGTATAGGAGGAATTTTTAGAATATGAAAGAGTCTGGGTATTTACTTTCTTGTTCAGGAAAAACAAGTTGAATTTTTTGGTTAGTACGTACTACGGGGATTCAAAGGACACAAATTCAAAATTTGGTATTAGCAACCCAATACAATGTTTGACCTTTGAATTCTCTGAAAAAGAAATATATACATATATGTTGAATGATTCCTAAAATGTTTACTGAAAAGACACTTTTTGTAGTATTCACTGATGTTTTAAATCTTTGTAGTGTTTTCCTCATAATTTTCAGCCTGAAATATGAACTGTGCTTAATCCACTTATCAGAATATTTCTTTGTAATTTACATTGACTTTTAACTTTGCGTCTTGATTGTTTTTCCAACATATCTCTACCATAAAACACAACATTCACCTGGAAAATCGTCAATTACATTATATCTAGTCCATGTCCATAATTCATGGAATGCCATAAGGAGGTACGGCGAGTTGTGACCGCGCCTTAAGCGTCCCTTTGGACAAAACACTTCAACGCAAGGAATTGCATAAAAGGTTGTCACAAAAATTCCCACACTTTATCTTATTTGCGCGCCAGAATGAATTAGACTCTACTCGTACTTCCAGCAATATTCAGGAGATTTTTTTGCCATTCTCATTATTAATTTTGTATCTCTTGATATTTTGACCAAATTCTGGGAGTATATTTATATTTTATAGTTGAACATGTTGAAAATGGACAAAGTAATCAATACAGTCTGTGTTAAAAAAAAAATGGTACAGTCGGGAAAAAAATATTTAGGTATGAAATCTTCTCAAATAATGTGTGAATGTGGTACCAACTTAAAGCCAAAATATTCTTCTTGTTGATGCACTTTGTTTTGTATATTTGCTTTTGTAAAACAAAAGTTATGCTAATTTTTGTGCGGCGATGAGCTAGTCGAAATTACACACAGCTATTGTTTCGGTGCGCTGAATTCATATATATTATGTGCGAAAACCCATAGAAAAGCGTGCGCAAAGTACATTTTCTTGATTATAAAAAAAACTGGTCATATCTCAAGATCTACAGCACCAAATGGGATGAAAACATTTGCAGAAGAAAGCCTGATTTTCCTTCTTTATGGAAATATCAAACACTTGTAGAATGTGATTAATTTTCACACTAAAAAAAAAACGTTTCCCACTTGAACCATTTTATTTGACACAGACTGTATATTATGCTCTACAAAACTATTATTTTTCTGATGATCTATTATGGAATTTTGATAAAATTTACAATTTGAGAAATCTGATGGAAATGAGCAGCTGCAATTTTGCAGATTATTCTCAATATAATGACCGTAATTTGTACCATTGTCACAATGATTGAAAAGCTAAACAAATACATTTATTTCTGGTCATCAAATAATTTGTCCGCATCGGTTCGTTAGAATTGTGATTTCTTTTCTCCCCTTCACCTTTTTAAGGCAATACAATAAATCTAACATGGTAATAGGTTATTTTAACAATTCAAAGTATATCGTGTTTTTCTGATTGTTCAACGTTAAACAATTAACGATGTAAAATGATGGAAATTATCACGGTTGAGAATAAAGTGTTATATGTATAAGAACAAACATCTACAACCAGTTAGGAGTGAGAATTAGATAGAATGATTAACAAGCGACATGCCCCACCCCCCACCCAAAAAAATAAATAAAATATAATAATAATAATAATAATAATAATAATAATAATTCAAAAAAATATATAAAATATAAAAAATAAAAATAAATAAATAAATAAATAAATAAATAAATGAAATTAAAAAAATAACGAGTTAGAGACAGGGAGCAGAATGAAGAAAGAAGGCAAGAGAAGAAAAATTATTATAAAAAAGAAAAACATCAAAATCCGTTATTACATCAATCATCAGACTTGAACCTTTGATAAATCTTACTTACCAATCATTATACAAACAGGAACATGTCAAGATAATTCTGTCCATGTCAAAAAGTGGCAGTGATGCAAAGGTACGGGTAGATGATGAAAATCAGAGAATGGCTCGATCAAACCACATGGAAAGAAGATGATTGCTGATGTGACAGCCTGGATGTTGATGCACGGCGAGTCCAGTCCGACGGGGTCGTCATCATATGCGAACGATCACCAACACTCATTTTGAAGGAAAGGAAGTTAATGTAGGATCGAGTACCCGAGGCGATTTTTATATTAATATAGGCCTAATCCATCTCGATATAAAGGGAAATGAAATCGAAGAGCGGGAGATTCGTGAGATGGGAAAGAGAGAGGGGACACACATGCACACTTGTGATCATCACATAATTTGGTCTTGAGGTAAAAAAAAAAAAAAAGTACACGAAGGCTTAGGGCGATTTTGTTCCCGTAATGCTAAACAGGCTCCCGTTAACCAAACTGTTATCACTGAAAGCATGAACGTGGGGACAAGCGCAATGATGACTGAAAAGAGCCCTCATAGAGGAAAACAAAATGTTGACTTCTTTGTCGTTGTAGTTGTTTTGTTTTGTTTTTGTTTTTTTAAACCCTGATCAGGAAAGAAGTCTTAGAGAGAGAGAGAGAGAGAGAGAGAAATGGTATGGTATGGTATGGTTTTATTTTCCGTATAAAAATCAAACATGATACATGATACAGAGTAATAATATGACATAATATAGATACGGAGGGAACACTTCATTCAGAACCATTAATACAATGGCTCTGTTCTTCCTAGAGGTCCGCAAAAAGAAATAGAGGGAGAGGGAGAGAGGAGCCCCCAAAGTAACACCCTAGCCCCTATTGCCTTTTCTATCTCTCTCCCCCTCTCTCGCTCTCTACCTCCCTTTATCTTTTCTCCATATACTGTATATATATATGTCTCTCCCTCTCTTCTGTCTCACTTTCTTTACTCATCCAGTATCTTTCCTCTTCCCCTCCCACCTCTCCCACTCTCTCTCTCTCTCTCTCTCTCTCTCTCTCTCTTTCTCTCTTTCCCTTTCTATACAGAGAGAGAGATATATATATATACGGTATATGGAGAAAGATAAAGGGAGGTAGAGAGCGAGATAGAAAAGGCAATAGGGGCTAGGGTGTGACTTTGGGGGCGCCATTTCTCCTGATCCCCCCAAAAAGATTAAAATATAGAAAAAGGGCTATTAGTTAATATTAGATTTTATCTATAATCACTCCGGCGTCAAGAACGAGGCCATTATACTTCTTTTTATGCATGTTTTGCTGAATAGATGTGTGATTAGTTCGCGGTACTGTATTGTTTAAGTGAAATTAATCAAAATTAGTTTATAAGATACAAAGGTTTGTATACGAGTGGCTGAATTATAGGGGGTGTCGCAGTGAATGTAGAACATTATTCCCCTTTGTTATCACCGTCATCGGTCGTTCAAAATGATTGTGACTATTTCTCAAGAAAAGAAAGTTGAACATAATAATAATTAACTTTGAACTCTTTTAATTGTGGACCCTTGTTTACAAAACTTTTGCATAACAAAAAATGCAACTCTTGACGAATCATGATGGATACTGAACCCCCAATTTTGACACGTTCGCAAGGATTTCTCGGTGATAACAGTGTAATATTTGGCAAAAGTTTTTAACTTAGCAAGCCTATGATATCCATTTAGAAATACCTTTTGGGAATTTAAAAGTAATCGCTACAATAATTATTGCACATTTCTATTTGATAGTGCAGTTTCCAGGAGGGGAAGGTGGGGGTGAGCAAATCACTGGGTATAGATTTGCGGTTTCCTCCTCCAAGTTTTCCAACCAATCCCTAGAGAGTATAGAGTGTCCCACAGAGTGAAACACAATGTGAACATAGTGTGAACAGTGTCCCAAAGTGTGATACACAATGTGATGCACAATCCCACCATGTTAATACAGTGTGATCAGTGTCTCACAATGTGATATACAGTGTGGTACACAATCCCACCGTGTTAACACAGTGTGATCAGTGTCTCACAATGTGATATACAGTGTGGTACACAATCCCACCGTGTTAACACAGTGTGATCAGTGTCTCACAATGTGATATACAGTGTGGTACACAATCCCACCGTGTTTACACAGTGTGATCAGTGTCTCACAATGTGATATACAGTGTGGTACACAATCCCACCGTGTTAATACAGTGTGATCAGTGTCTCACAATGTGCTATACAGTGTGGTACACAATCCCACCGTGTTAACACAGTGTGATCAGTGTCTCACAATGTGATATACAGTGTCCCACAAGCAGAGTGTAAACACATTATAAACACATTGTGAACACAGCGAGAAAAGATTGAGAACACAGTGTGATAAACAGTGTGAGATAATCTTGAATCCTTGTGTTTTACATTATGAATCGCATCTAGATATAACCCTAATAACCCTATAACCCGAGTTGTCCTGGTGATAATGTCCAGGGGATTGTTGTCCTCATACGGTTTCGTTTTTATCACCATGATCACTCTATACTAGTTTATTGTATTCCCAAATGTTATTGATACGAATAATGCAGAAAATAAGATATGTTGGCAAGTTATATAGAAACAAATACATGAAGAGATGATCTACCTGAATTCGATAGAAACAAATACATGAAGGGATGATCTACCTGAATGCGTTATCGTATAAATTCTTAGAAACTAAAGCGTTTCATTTGTGAATATTTTACAGACCGTTTGCATAATAGCGTGATGTGATTTGACAAGATGGTGGTCTTACATGTATCAGCTTGTCATTCACTGTCAGTTTTCATCCGTTTGCTTCATCAACCACACATGTACCGGAAAGAAAGTGGATTATATTAATATGATTATTAATCATTTGCATATGTAATACGGAGTCCTGTCTTTACCTAAATAGCCGTATAGATTATACTGTCTAGGGCCAATTAAGCTAATGAATAGTGATAAGAGCCTAATAGATGATTACAAAATGTTATCTACAATATGATCAATATGAATGCATGCATGGCGGACAATTTTTTATGCCTATATACAAACCCATCAGAGACTAGCGTCAGGGGTGGGGTTGCCTATATTTTCTACCAACGAATTATTCTCGTCCCCACTCTCAAACAAATCAACTTAAGTAAAACCGTTTACAATAAGCTGTGTAGTGTTCAACAATTAAAAAAATATATATATATATTCGTGTACATTTATATTCATCGCATTATTCCTTAACATATTTATCGTGTTTACAACAACAACAACAACTAGAGCTTTTATAATTGTAATGCGTACAATTATCGGTGGTATGTACTGATATGTATTTGTAATGCAAAAAAAATATACAGCAATTGGCTACAGGAAAGAGAGAGAACAAAACTGAAACGAAAAGAGAGAGTAAAATTAACTTTTTGAAAAAGAAGAAAATGAATTGTGTAATATGATGAATTTGACATTTAATCACCTTTTACCATTTGACTGTTTGGGAACTGTCTCAGCCTTAACATGAAAAGCATTTGGGAGAAAATCAACCAATATTTATCCTGATAATATCTAAATTTGGATTGAAAAAAAAGAAGAAATTTTGGGTTTGCATGAGAATATGCCGATGTTTTATTCCTTAGACCCCACATTTTATAAGTGGATTATATTTACTATGTCATATACTTTCAGAGCATGTGAGAGGTTTCGACCTTTCGGACGAAATTTGGAGGATTCTAAAGACGTATGTTTTGTTATGTTTTAACGTTATTTGCTCCATTGACGCACGCGCGGAAATTGAAATTTGACGACCGCGTGCGTCTGTATGTTCGGCTGGAAACGATTTAAAATAAAAGAAACTCCTAAGAGAGATTGTCTAAATTGCCATCAACAAAAAAAAAACAGGAATTTAGGCGATTTAACAAAGTGCGCGCAAAACGCGCGCACGGGCGCTTACACGCGCGGAAATTTTAAAATTCTTGAATAGCCTGAAACATACTTTGTATGAATATGGGGTGATTTTGAGCATTTTAGATTTGACACACCGGTTTTGAAAATTTTCAACCCTGTTACAGGCATTTATCAAATAGGCTGTCGAATTATTTTTGTTAGGAAAATGACGCTCTCAATTTGAGACCAGCCACGATTCATTTGGACAAATTTTGACGCCAACGCTTCTGCAAATGATGGTGTATCCAACTCTGAAAAGATAATTGGGGTTGCCGTTGATCTGAAGAATATTCAGGATTTTGTGTAGGCATGTTTTTGGCCAAAAATGGCATATTTTGGTAAAATTGACAAAATTCGCGTCGCGGTAGTTTCCAACTTGAACAGACCATATTTCGTTATAAATAGTCTAAAAAGTAGTGATTATGGTGTCAAATCGTTGTGAATATTATCAAGATTACTGTAAGAGCAAAAAATCAATGATCTCAAGCTGCTTCTTCGCCTACGCGCATTAATACGCGCAAATTGTGTGCGCGCATTTTTTCTTGAAATGCTTAAAATGACCTGAAACGTACTCTACTTCAGCCATAAAGTGATTTTGAACATTTTTAATTTTGTACGCGCGTAATTCCTTAATGCGCGTACTTACGCGCGCGCATTATGTTCTAAAAGATGCGCTTCAATTTAAAGTTTATGTGTACTAAATATGATTAATCAATGATTATTAGTTATGAAGTTATGATGATAATGTGATTTTACAAAATGGCGTCTAGATGACGTCACATTATGCTAATGAGCTAGAAATTTTTTAGTGCTCAGATTTTACAATGATCTATCATTGCTGAAAATTTGAATAACTTTAGTGCATTATTTCTGAGTTATCGTGTCTACAAGAATTGTACAGAAGATAAAAAATAAAGAGTAAGAAAAAAAAAAAAAAAAGAAGATTCTGACAATAACAAGTAGAATTATCAAACTTCAATACGGGACCGAGAGAGGGAGACATTCGGTAAGATGTTGAGACAACATTAACGATGGATATCCCTGTTTTGCTTTTCAGTTCAGTTGAGCTATTTCTACTCCATTTCTCGCTCTACAAACCACACTTCTACTTTTACTTCCTTTCTTGCTCTACCATCCCACTTCTATCACATTTTTGCTCTACCGTCCTACTCATACTTTGCTTCCCACTCTAGGATCCCACTTAAACTACCTTTCTCGCTCTCCATCCAACAATCAAACTTATACTACCTTTCCCGCTCTCCTGTCCTACTTCTACTACATTTCTTGGTCTAAAAATTCCACTTCTACCACCTTTCTTGCTCTCCCATCCAAATTCTACCACCTTTCCCACTCTCCTGTTCCACTTCTTGTACCATTTTCACTCTACCATCCTACTTCTACTACTAATCTACCATTTTACTTTTACCACCATTTTCACTCTACCATCCTACTTCAACTACTAATCTACCATTTTACTTCTACTACCTTTCTCACTCGATCACCATCCTACTTCTGCTACCTTTCTCACTCTACCATCCTACTTCTACTACCTTTCTCACTCTACCATCCTACTTCTACTACCTTTCTCACTCTACCATCCTACTTCTACTACCTTTCTCACTCTACCATCCTACTTCTACTATCTTGCTCACTCTACCATCCTACTTCTACTACATTTCACACTCTACCATCCTACTTCTACTACCTTTCTCACTCTACCATCCTACTTCTACTACCCTTCTCACTCTACCATCCTACTTCTACTACCTTTCTCACTCTACCATCCTACTTCTACAACCTTTCTCACTCTACCATCCTACTTCTACTACCTTTCTCACTCTACCATCCTACTTCTACTACCTTTCTCACTCTACCATCCTACTTCTACCACCTTTCTCTCTCTATGACCATCCTACTTCTACTACCTTTCTCACTCTACCATCCTACTTCTACTACCTTTCTCACGTACCATCCTACTTCTACTACCTTTCTCACTCTACCATCCTACTTCTACTACCTTTCTCACTCTACCATCCTACTTCTACTACCTTTCTCACTCTACCATCCTACTTCTACTACATTTCCCGCTCTCCCATCCTACTTCTACTACCTTTCTCACTCTACCATCCTACTTCTACCACCTTTCTCACTCTACCATCCTACTTCGACTACATTTCTCGCTCTCCCATCCTACTTCTACCATTTCTTACGCTACCCTCCTACTGCTCCTATTCTAATATGACAAGAAGCTCTTGAGGAAGAAAAAAAATCGAGCAAACCATCAAAAGTACGAAGGATTAGACATAACATTCTTCTAGGATATCAAAATTGTATTTCTGGGGTTGTAGACTTCATCCCCACACTTCCATCCTATTCACAATGTATGAAATGTGATGAAGACATGTACAACAACTAAGAAGCCATAAATCCACCAGTGATGGTTGCTATAGCGACGAGTATTGATGAATGTTACTGAGAAAACTTCCTTGCAGGTAATGACAATCTAAAATACGGTTTGGCCATACAAAATCAAAATAAATACCTTTTTCAATTTATTTGTCAGGGATATGAATAATTTTGGAACTGTTAAAAAAGCGATTATTACTACAATTTCATTGATATGCAAATAAAACAATTCTTGCATCATCGTAAACTTTCAGGGAAGTCTTTATTACGTTACCATCCTAGGGACCAAGTTTAGCAACACCGCCATTCATTAGTGAGCAAAACAAAAAACAAAAAAACAAAAAAAAAAATAATAATAATAATAATAATTTTCATAGAGGAATGAATAATTTTGTTGTTAACTGTATTTGTATCCCCTTACCGTTTCCCGTTTTTTCTTCCATGTTTATTTAATTTGTGTTAATATTCTATTCATATTTCATTATTATGTGAATAAATTCATTTCAACTCAATTTCCCTTAAATGTATCACATTGGAAATAAATTAAGATGTCTGAAACAAGACTAGCAAATGATTGTTTTAAAATTTATTTGATATCGAAACGGACGACACCTGCGGATGACTGACCCCTTCAGCGGCAAAAAGATCCGCACGCGGATGTAGTGCCAAAAGACACGATCCGCGCAACCATCATCCGCTTTCACACCGGCATGGGTTGATAATGCATTGGTGACGTTCCATGACGTTCCAATGTTGTGCCTGTACTGGATCTGGAACACATAGATGATGGGTAACGATGCCAGCTCAGCTTATCAAGATTGAAATCATCATAATCAGTGACAGATTGGTTGGTTTCTGGTGACCAATGGCAATGGCAGTTGACCCTTCGTTTTGAGAACCTACTAAGAAATTTAAAGCATAACCATAATAAAATATAAAGAAGAAGAATAATTCCAATTGATCAACTTTTTTATGCCTTCAGAATACTTTTGTTAGTCACATTAAAGTAATCTTTAAGATTATGTAGAGGCTTGTAATTGTAGCATTTCTTTCTAATCGCGGGGTAAATTGAAGTTAATCCAATTAAAGGTGCTCCCATATGACAGTAAAGGTGTTGACAGCAATTAAGAGGCTACAATTAAAGACGAATCTTTCTTTTTGCAGGCACATAAAGCCTGCTTCTTCCCACCCCCCCCCCCCCACCCGCACGACTCTAAAAGAATCAATGGATTGATATAATTTTGACAACTTACCTCTTTCTGAACAAAACTACGATGATTGCAACCGTACAGACCATTCCGACAAACCCCGCGCATGCGTACCCAACAATCCAAAAGACATTGTATCCGTTCTCATCTGCTTTACAATAATTCTTCTTTGTGTCGATATCAGGTACGTCCTGAGATGTTGATACTACCATCCCCTCGTCATCATCTGCGGCATTCCACCCAGTTCCTAGAGATGCAGGATAGACGAAGTCCAGAAGGCCTTCATGGTAGGCCTTTGTCGTGACGGACATTCGTGTATTAAGAGGGAATGGACTGGTGATTGATATTATCTGCCCTGTATGAGCGTAGATACGTTGATCGACGGAGCAGTAATGGCCACAGAGCTGATAAACTGTTCCAGATTGCAGATTCAAAGGGTTACCGTTGAGGCGGATGGTTTCCAAGAGTGAACAGTTCACCACAATGCAAACAGAAAGGTCGGGAATATTTGACTCGTTGGATGCATAGTACTGCCGAGGGACGGGCATCGCTATTACTGCTTGTCCTACAAACTCGCGAACCGAAGGAACTATTGTCATTGCTCCAGATATCCCTAAAGGCACCACATTCTCTATGAAGTGCGCCACCATGATAGGTCGGTTTGACACGATGTGCACGACGTGGAAACCTGATAAATGTTGAGTGAAACTCATGTTGTTATCGTCGGGTATGAGTACTCGTTTGATATCATCATGAACGGTCACACGCGTATCCTTATCCTGGGCGGTGAAGTATAAGACGTGAGTAGAAGTATCTACCTGAAATGGGCTTACTTCAAATTCGAATCCCCAAGAAGATACTGGCATCAGTTGTTCCACCATAAAGTAGCACGAGTTAGAGGGTTTAGCTCCTGGAATTGTACCACAATCGTTGCCACTCACCACGGCAATAGGACGGGTGGCAGCAACTCGCGTTCCACTGAGATTCCTAAAGCTGCTAAAAAGAATACTCTTGTGTCTGTTCAAGGTCATTCTTATGACTTTCGGTGGGTCGTGGCATTTCAGGGATACATTCAAGGGCACATTCGGTTCGATTTCAATAACTGTATTATCATACGCTGCAGAGACGGTGAACATCGCGTGATAGTTTCCACCCTTGTACGGTTTTAGGAGCTCTCCGGGTGATGATCCTGTTACAATGACGTATTCTTTATCAAGGGATGCTATGGGAAGGACCAAGAACCCCTCACCGGGATACCTTCCGGTGTATTGGTATCCCACAATACACCGCAAGGATACGTCATTAGACGAGGATACTCTGACCGTCAAAGCGTGACCACTTCCGGTGTCTCCGACCGCTGACCGCGGTAAGTTAATGAAGGACGCTTCTTGGTTGGAAGCCACTACGAATTCTGCGAAATCAATTTCATCGATGTGAACTTTGACTTGAGACGTATTGTGCGACCGACCCATTACGACGAGTGTCGTGACAAGACCTTCCGGGTTATTGTAGAATTGTGGGATAGCGAAAACAAATGTTCGTCCGTAGTCGACGATGCCTGAATCTGGAAATACAATATTAATTAAGAAAAGAAAGACATGACATGACTTGTAATGTTTAAAACGAGAAAATAGCATACCTACAATGATTCAATCATAAATCATCTTATACAAAAAAGGGAACATAGGCAAAGGGCAGAACGTGAAATAAATTAACTTTGAAACGGAAGAAAATAAATCTTTTCACAAGGTGAATTAAATGAATTTATTGTATTGTCGCCATTATGTTTTGTTGTTTTTTATGCTGATATGCTAATGCCCGAACTCCAAATTGAAAGGTATTACAGCAATGCTTAGAATCGGTGTGGTTTTAATGGTTTGATAGACAATGATGACAATAATAAAGATATAATCATTTGAACATTAATCACTTACAAACAGGAGATCCAGTGCAAAGCAGTGCATAAGCCAAGAATTTCATGTAAAACATGAATGATACAATATTCGCCATATCATCAGTGTCCAGTCAGTACCTTTGGTACGTTTGGTATCTTAAACTGCTACTAAAAGATCAAAAGTACTCCAACTGACATGAATAGTTTTCTTCAATCGGATGTCTATTTTCACCATGATATGTCACCTGTTGGGATCTTCCAAGAAACCACGTAGTGATCAGGTGATGTTGTATCGATTATAAACGGAAGTTAATCAATCATTGAATACCATTTTACCAAATTAGTCTTCTCCATAATTTAATCACTTTCGATTACGACTTGTACGTGTCGCTGTCGATTTGTCTCTTTCCATTCCTGAGAGCAGAACATGACTAGAGCGGGTCATAATTTTTTTGAGAACAAACAAGTTAAAATCAGCAGTGTCACTGCAGGCGAGAGATGATACATGTATTTGGAAATAGGCAGCTTAAAGGGGAAGTTCACCCTGAAATTGAATTGGTTTTTAAAAAATGCAGAAAAATAAAATAGAAATATGATTGAAAGTTTGAAGAAAATCGATTAAAAAATATTGAAGTTATGAATATTTAAAGTTTTGATTCTCTGACGTCACGTGCGAGCAGCAGTGTGTTGTGTATGTAAATTCCATAATATTTTTTCTTACGTTTTTTTCATGGTTCTTGATAGAGGAATGGGTTGAATTGATAGAGACATGTATATGAACATAGATTTGATGATATATCAAGCGCGCAGGTGATATGAATAATATTTTTCTGAAAAAATGACACTTTATAAACTACATTACATAACACATAGGAGAGCAGCTCGCATATGACGTCACAGAATCAAAAATTTAAATATTCATAACATTTTTATATTTTGGTCGATTTTCTTCAAACCTTCACTCACATTTTTTTTTAAATTTTCTGCATTTTTTAAAACCAATTTAAAACCAGGGTAAACTTTCCCTTTAAATATTCGTAAGATACAATTGTGGGTTCTATAACCTCTTCCCATCACCCATTCCTTTACATTAAAGGGAATACTTACCAATGTTAATAATATATAATTGGTGAAATAATGTTCATCTCATATAAGTCTTACATCCTCTGTAGAAGTACAACTGGTAGATCAATACCAAAAAAAAACAAACAAACAAACAAACAAACAAAAAAAAACAAAAAAAAAAAAACGTGTTCCTAATTTTCCAATCATTTCTTTAAAGTTATCTTTATGGAATGACAGAAATCCGTATTCTAATCAGTAATGTATTTTTGTCGTCTAAAAATAAGAGTTTGAGTATGACTTTCACTTCTCAAAAAAAAAATCTATAAATTACCTACAGGTGATTAGCAAGACCTTCTTCGGGAATGGAAAAAAAATAACCTTAAGTTTAGTTTCGATGAGATGCACTTAACATTATCAAGATATATCAGGCATTGTCAGGATACGAAACTGATTACGTAGAATTAATTAACAGATACACATTTGATTTCAGAAAGTGAAATAGATGAAATTAATTACAGAGAGCAGTTTGGCTAATCTCTTCGTTTATTTTCGAAGAAACTCATTTAGAGCACTAGCCTTATAGAAACTTAAGGAAATAACCCGTTTCTTTTTTAAAATCTACACGTAGATGGAGCCATTTGTCTATCACGTCGAAATTGTTCCGATTTTTCATGGTCATTACAAGTACTCTTTCTTTCTCTCCAACTCACGTACTCTCAACACACCTTTATTAGTGTATTATTTCCTGTGTTTCGTTTTCTTCCACAATCCTCGAAAAATTTTAGCATTTTTAAAGATTTTTTTCCCGCATCTTTCCCCAGATCTCTCGTTTCAAGAATGCTCTATTTATGTTTCATTATTATCGTTGAAGTCCCAGTTTCAGGTCTCTTTTGAAGTACGTTCTTCCCAAGTTAGTCTATTTATCTGTAAATGTCCAGTAAACGTGCAGTTACAAGTAACTTAATTGCACATAGAAAAGATAATATTATATTCCAAGTACTTTGATAAGATGTAGTACACTCGTGATCTATATAGTTCTGAATAAGACTTTATGTTGTGCGATTAATCATTACCATGCTTACCGTTTTATGTTCATCGAATGAAGAATAAACTGTTGAAAAAAAAATAAAAGAGATATTACACACACAAAATTACAGAATCATTCTGTAAATTGTTATGACTGGAAACTTTCTGCAGTTTAACAGAACAGGTCTAGTTTAAAAAAGGAAAGTTTGTATTACAATAAATTTGTAAGTTCACACCCCATATACCAATTTTCTGTATTTTTTTGTAAATTAATTGTCTTAACAATTGTGCAGTAAGATTACATGTGTCCTATCTGCTGCAGGAACTTTTCTGGGTTTTTTTTACAGAGAAAATTCTCTAACAGTTTAAAATTATATACGATACTTGTACAATGACAAATGTCACCTGTGGCCTGTATAACATGAACGAGATACAATTTGAAACAACCATTCTGATTGGGTCACAGTGAAATTCGTATGTAAGAAAGCTAAGCAACAAGGATCCTGATTGGTTACCACTGATTAAGAACCACTGACTCTGTGTACACCGACCTATATATGCTTTTTTTAATTATTATTTATACCTTATTGAATCTACCCTTTGCAATATTTTAAACATATTGATATACCCCATCTCAAATAATTATTCTAAATTTCATACTTGATTTATTTGCATCCCGAGGGCAGGGAATGTTTGTATTGTGGGGCAGTTTTATTGCACGGCTACGTGATCTTGCATGTCTTGTGGCCTTTTTTTTTTTTTTTTTTTTAAACCAAATCGTCACTTTACTAGATCAAGCCAAATTGTAATTCTTACTAGGTTCTTAAAAATGATGTTCAGACTTTGTTAAACTACACTGTAAAAAAATAATACAGCAAAGTGATGTCAGCAGAGTCGCCATACAAAAATGTAATTTAAAATAACAGTTTTGCTGTAAATTTCCTCCTTTAATTATTAATGAAAGAGAAGAAAAAAAATCATTAGAGTTCTATAGCTTTACCAGTTGGTTAAAAAGGGAACAAATGTGTTAGTCCTGATTGTATATTTTGTATTTCTCATGTAATTATTTGCAGGAGAAATTTACACAAAACTGTTTTTTAAATAATACGTTTTTTATGGCACTCTTTGACAGCAGATTTGCTGTAAAAATACAAATATTTTTTACAGTGTATGTGAACGTCCTAGCAATGCACTGTGTTACGATATTCGAATTATGGTATATGACGAAATCATAGGGGAAAGTTTTCCTGAAAATTTTTAAGGCATATTATTTACAAAAGATTTGACTAAGTTCTGACCGCACCAGATCCCGTTCACGATGTTTTAAGAACGGGCAAGGCGAATTTGAAATACTTCCATTGTGGACAATATGCATGGCTTTATATATTTACAGTATCTATTGACTTTCATAAATATTCACCAACAACCATAGTTAGGATGAAACTATGGAATGAGGAATAATCTTTTTTGAATAGGAATAGATATCAATTTCTTGTTTGTGTCGGGTCGTGTTCTAAATCATGTAGTGTGTATAATGTCATTGAATATGGAGATTTATTTTTATTTATTTATTTTTTGTAAAAATAATAGCTTCGATAGATTCAATTAAATTTAATCAAAGTCATCTGATCAATCTTTTTTTTTTTTTTTTTTTTTTTTTTTTTTTTTTTTTTTTTTAGGTGGGGGGGGGTTACGGTAATGTAGGGTGTGTGATCGAGTCGATTTTTTTTATTTTTTTTACGTTTCCATATAACAGAACATTATTATTGATGTGTAAGAATATTTCGCAGATAATGTATTAGATATCCTGTATATAACAGGATATAAATATATATAACACTAAAGCTCAGGCTCCTTTTGACTTATAGATATCCTGTTGAAAAATGATAATTTAAAAATCACTAATTTCAAGATTTTTTTTTTCCAACACTAAAAACTAAATTACCAACATTGTACACTTAAGTTTACCCAGGCCGTTTTCGAAAATGGCTTATTTCAATAATTTATTGGTTAAATATTTTGTGCACGTCGCTATAAAATCATAAATCATGATAGATAGGTCACTTTGCACATTGTAGGCGATTGTTAATTGTTTATGAAGTTATAAAAATGCAAAGATGTATTTAGGGTTACAATGCAATAAAATTAGATATTAAGCTCTATAAAATATATTTTAAATGTTTACATTACGGGTACTCAGGATAAACTTGTAATACAGAGAATGATTAAAGTATTTGATAGCTTACATTACAATGATACAATTATAGATGAATGAACACAAATCGTAAGCTACTAAATTTATTCTTTAAGCTGGATTTCATTAAGGTTTCTCTTTTTTATGCACGATTGTCTAATGAAACATAATTTATGTTTCAACATATTATAATGGGGCGGTGTCCACCTACCACATTTCATGTTTACGCCATGAGCAATTATGAGAAGCACGTAACCGTTCTGTCTGGAAAAAAATTCATCTCCTTACACCCAGCCCCAACCCCAAAAAAAAAAAAATAAATAAATAAAATAAAAAACAAATAAAATCCTTCTAAACACGCTGAACTCCCCCCCCCCCCCCATCTCATCATTTTAAATAACGACAGGTAAATTGTTTGGGGATAACTTCTGGTATTCATTATTATCATTATTTAGATATCAATTTGCAACTAAGCAAACATGCTTTATTAGACTGTTTGTTGACTCTGCCCGAAAAATTACGAATCTTTTTGATCTATTATTAGTATATCCTCAAATCGCCGAGAAGTTAGGGTCGGTTAGTTCCTTCTATCAATGACGCAAAAATGGGGAATTCACGTTTTATATTTGCGATTATTTTACCAAGTCTTATTCTATTGAATTTCTCTGGTAAGTGACATTTGGACATTTGTGATTTTTTTTTCTGTATTTATCTAAGTAAGTGTGTTTTTCATTTTTTCTTTTAACATTATTTGTTTGTGCTTTTATCCCCACAGTCTGTGTCAAATAAAATGGTACAATGGAAAACATTTTTTTATAGTATGAAGATTAATCAGAATCGGGTATTGTTTGGTATTATCATAAAGGCAGGAAAATCAGACTTTCTTCTCCATTTTTTTTTTCATCACATTTGGTGCTGTATTTTTTTTTTTTTTTTTTCTTTTTTTTTTTTTTTAGATATGACTAGTTTTCTACAAGCAAGAAAATCAATTTTTCGCACGCCTTCCATGGCTTGTGTATAGTTTTTGCATAAATGACCATAAATTCAGCGCTCCAGAACAATAGATGTGCGTAATTTCGATTTGTTCCTCCTCGCACAAAATTTAGCATAACTTTTGTTTTACTGAAGCAAATTATACAAAACAAAGCGCATAAGTAAGAAAAATATTTTGGCTTTAATTTGGTACCCCATACACACATTATTCGAAAAGATTTCACACCTAAATTATTTTTCCCCCGACTGTACCATTTTTTTTACACAGACTGTATACTGTAATAGACAATTCACATAAAAACGTAACTTTATTTCTCTATATCGCCATTAATCATGTTAACTGGAAAAAAAAATCATACTTTATTCTCCGGATATTTTAGCACTTTAGGGTAACATCTTTAATGAAATAGATAGTAAATGTTCATGAGTATTCCTGAAGCGAAAATTAAATAGCTACATAACAGCAGGTATGTAATTATTATTTTTGGTTCAAATAATTTTAATGAC
The DNA here is from genome assembly GCA_940671915.1 of Paracentrotus lividus. Taxonomy (NCBI): domain Eukaryota; kingdom Metazoa; phylum Echinodermata; class Echinoidea; order Camarodonta; family Echinidae; genus Paracentrotus; species Paracentrotus lividus. The sequence goes on along the minus strand of CALNVZ010003425.1, from coordinate 34,517,082 downwards.
TGTAATCATTCTATTTCTAGCACGACCATCATATTCAATATTAATTTGCAGGATTTAATTGAGAATGCAGGTTTTTATTTGGAAATAATGGCTGATAACCAGTGGCTTGGAAGCAATATTGTCGAGCAGTATCGAAACGTTATATTACATATATATATATTGCTACACATACGTCGTGTCTGTGTTAATAAAAGAAAGTCTGCAATAATTTCATTTGTAGTTCACAAATTATCGTATACTTTATACAACTTATGGAGAACTCATTTAAAAACTACATAATTAGACTAAGTTTCTTCTAACAAGATCTACTTCCTTAGCAAGACTATGTCTTCCTAAGCCTAGGATTTGGTCGAATAATGATTAAGTTCTTTTCGTTGTCGTTTTCGTTTTCGTTTTTTTTTCTTTTCTTTTCTTTTCTTTTTAACTATTTTTTTTCTTCAACGAAATGATCCTCAGGTAGAAAAATTACAAGACATTCAACCAAAGCGTCGCTCTTATCGCAAACTTTTCTCGAACGAAATACACAAATGCAAGATTGCTCAGTCACATGAATATTTTTTGTTTATAGATTGAGCGAGAAGTCAAAGCACCAGCTGGTAAACAAACATAAAATAATGATATTGTGTGATTTCAAAAGCAAAATCCCCGTGAACGCTGCTCAAGCATGTATCAATGATCATTAGGATGAATAGACCATTGTTAACTAAATGATCTCGGAACTCGATCAAAGGATTGCCTGACATAGTTGCATGTCCCTTCATGTGGGAAATTGTGTGACTTTCAATAGACCAGTTTAATAAGTTATAATTTATCCACGTGACAAGGTATTTAAACAACCTGTATTAAAAGACTGAACTACAATACATAGAATCCAGTTTGCATACAATAGTTGTTGCTATGTCAGGCAAGCCTCAGGCAAGTTTTCAGGTTGCCAAGAACGACCTTTGTTTAAAAAGTATGTATAACATTATTATAACTTAGTAAACTGGTGTAAGAGCAGTTACTGGATGACAATTGATCCACTGAAGATTTTTGCATATGCCCACGACCCAATGCTTCTGTTCAGAATTTTTATACAAAACAACGAATTCAAAGTCAAAGCTTCAACAACAGCAACAAAAAAAAAAAACTCCAGACAGTGATATCACTTTTGCTTTCTCCAAACACAGAACAAGCCTTCGGAGTGTTTAATTGCGATTTTGAGACAGATTTGTGCAGTTATTCTCAAGATAGCGGAGATGATTTCAACTGGTCCAGGTTTCAGGGAGCTACTGAGACCGGAGATACAGGCCCCAGTGTAGATCACACACATGGAACGTCGCAGGGTAAGGGTTTCGAATCTCTCTATATTACACTTTTATTCATTTAATTCATGGATATGCTAAATAAAATAACATGCCCTGAGATACACGAATGGCATGAAAAGTAATATGTTAGAAATGATAGTCAATTATGATCTTTTTGGAAAATATTTGCTAATACTATCTTCTTAGTATTGAGAAGCGTTTAGCCACTCAACTACATCATGTTCGTGTTCCAGTATATTATTAAAAAACAAAATATTAGTTCGCATTAGTCTGTATAGATTATCTGTTGTTAAAGATTATAATTTGAGCAAGGAATGAGCCTTAACCTGATCATAAAAAAATATAAATAGTCGACTTGGGATTCAATAATAATGCAGGATTTAATTTCTTATAGATTATCTTGATTAAAAAAAATAATAAAAATTATTATTTCTTCTGCTAGGATATTACCTCTATGCCGAGGCATCTAGCCCTCAAGCCAGTGGCGACATAGCTCGCCTGACTGGGACGGCAGAGGACGCTCTTCAGCAACAATGTGTCGAGTTTTACTACTTCATGTATGGCGATACAATGGGGTCATTAAGGTTTGTAAAAAAAACAGAAAACAAAAAACAAAAAACAAAACAAAACAAAACCACTAAAAAAAGCATATTTAATTAAAAACAAACATATCTTCTTCATTCTTCTCTCTTTCTCTTATTCTTTATATCTTTTCCTATTTCTCTTTCTCTCTCTCTCCCTCTCTCTCTCTCTAACTTCCTTCCTGTTTTATCATTGGCTTTTTATTTAGTATATCTATTATTTTGATCAATTAGTATTTTAATAATAAAAAATAGCTCTTAAAACATTCAATCTTCAATTAATTTTTTTTTATTGATTCAAAATATTACTCATCAAAATATTTGTTTTGTATTTTGATATTATCTCTAGAGTGTATGTCAAAGACACCACCTCTTCAGGCTTAGGGGACCCTGTATGGTCGCTATCTACCGACCGAGGACGTGGCTGGTACAGAGGACTAGCTAGTATCGACATTAATACTAATAAAGTTCAGGTATGCTATCATTTTGAACAGATATCATATCATTTTTATATTGTTTAAAGTTGTATTTTTAAAAAGCTGCATAACCTCACCGTGATCCCTCTCATTTACTCCAAGTTTATTTCTATCCTTCGGGTTTCAATAGCTTCTGACCATTTAAACATTGGGGCGTTGACGGGTTTCAGGGACGGATCCAGCGTGGGTTTACTATAGCTCAGCTGGTAGACCGCCTGGCGAGTAACCAGGAGGTCTGTGGTTCAAATCCAGATGGTACCCCATTTTCTTTGCTCATAGTTTTTTTTTTTTATATTATATATTTCAGATCAGTTTCCTTCAATGTTCAAATTTATATTTTGTATATATGCACATAAGCAATGCTGCTGCCTCGTTCGTTGTCAGACTCAGCGCCACGATAATCACGGTTTCCTAAGCTTCGGTCTCTCTCTTTCTTGAATGTTCGGTTCTTGGTAATACTTAAATTGTGATATGATTTTGATGACCTATTTTGTTTGTTTTCTTCTTCTTCCTCTCGTTCTTAGTTGGTCTTTGAAGCAGAAATAGGGAATGGAAAGTATTCTGATATTGCCATAGATGATATCAACGTGCTCAATGCAAACGGACTTTGCCCTTCTAGTAAGTTGAAAACTGAATGATTTGTTACAGTTCGACAGGACGTCTGATTGAAAAGAATTAGAGTATTCATTATCTCAAAACGGTATTTTAAAAAAAATGATGCTGCGTCAAAGAAGGCACTTTAGGTCCTACAAAGTATACCATTCACAAATTTCCAACAAAAATAAAAAGTCAATTATGCAACACAAATGAATGAGATATCATTCAAACAATATATATTTCATAGTAAAAATTATAACTTAATTTGACCCGTCACGAAGATATGTGACACACCGCCTCACAAGTCAGTTGAAGCTAATAAACTCTAAAAACTTGGTAATTATCTTTATGAATCAGTGAGAAAAAAGATAGTTGTTCCTGTTGAAATGAATATTTAGATTACAGTATTTGAGGGATGTGTTTGTACTTGTTTTTATTTGTATCGAATCGACTAAGTTGAAGAAACTCTCTTTCATTTCAATATTTTGAATACTTAATGCTTCTTTTTTTTCGAGGTTGTAATAATTTCTCATGCTACTTCAATAATTCACTAACAAATTCGATGGTCAAAATAATATATTCGGGGTCAATTTTTCTCAATTACCGTAGTAATTCTGGTACATTATGGCCTTATTTTGACCCTCCACTTTTTACCTAATCTTCGTTTTCAATGTAATAGGTTTCATGAACTGTACATTCGAGGAAGGGACGTGTGGATTCACCCAAGATACCACGGATGATTTTGACTTTGACCGCGCCAAAGGAGATACGACCACCATTAATACTGGACCTTCCATTGATCACACCCTTGGAACGGAGGAGGGTGTGTACTGTTTATGATTATACGGGATTTATCAATCTTAGTTATTATAATTTGTTGACATTTCTTTCATGAGGTATTCAAGTTCAAGTCAAGTTTCAAACAACCTGTTATCACAGAATGAACGACAATATTTGGAATTCAGTTTGCATTCATTGTTTGTTGCTGTGTCGGAAAAACATCGGGCAAGCTTTGGGGTTGTCAAAAAAAAAAATGCTTAAATTTTATTAACTAAGAAAACCTGCCTATTGACTGTGAATAGACCGGTTTAATAACAACTTCAAATTATATGCGTACCTGATTTTTGCAATCAATGGGAGAGAGTCGTCTCGTCCCCCCCCAAAAAAAAAAAAAAGGTGAAAAGAAATCGCCGCTCTTGATTGCATAAGTTTACTATTTTCTCTCCAGTCACCTCTATTTAAAATTTTGACGTAACCTATACAAGTTTGAAAAATTCCTACTTCTACAAATTCAGATTAGTCGGCTTAAAAATTAAAAACAATATATCAAGTGACATGGATCAGTAAAGCAATGCAAAACAAAAGAAAGATTGGAGGTGCTTAGTTTGCATGCAGTTCAAAATTTGCATGTTTTGTTGCAAACGCAGCAAACAAAACGTACTACGAATGTTAAAAAGAGGGAAAATTGATGAATGTTTTTCAGGTTTCTTCAAAGTACAGTTTGAACCACTTTTCATTATTCATGAGGGGGTCACTGGAACCTTTTTAAGAGCGTACATTTTATTGTGACAAGGGACGACGAATTTATGATTGACAAGAATTTGAAAAGATAATTCAGGGGATGTCACGCATATCGCGACCAACAATTATACGACTGTGTTTAATATCTTTATATGTCATGAGGTTATAATACAAGCTTCTGCAACTTTATCAAAATAAAAAGAGAGCTAGTAAATATTTAGTTTGACCACAAATATGTGGTTCAATTCTTTAAAGATATTGGGATTTGAAACTTTGGATTTTAAACAAACACTGCAAAATATACGATGTATTGTTTGAATACAGGAACGCATTTTCTATAGAGTAAACCTTGCCCTCCGATGAATAATTTTGTTTATTTTAGTTTATATTCGTCTTTTTTTTCTTCTTCTTCTTCTTTTTTTTCCCCTTTACTTTGACTTTCAACCATACCGCAAAACAAACACCTTTGAGCCATTCTGGGCAATGTCCTTTTTGTGGGACTACTATTTTAAGTTTTGGGATCGGTCAAAGTCGGTCAATCGGTCAAATTTATGTAGTTATGTCATGGTTATGTCGTTACTGAATTTCTGGTCATTTCACTTCTAACTGTATTTCCTCAGATGTTTTGAATCATTAAGCCCTTCCACTTACCCGAGGTCTTCACCCCCCCCCCCCCCCCCCACACACACACACACACAAATGCAATGATTTGTGAAAAGTGGATTTTTAGACTTGACAGAAAAAGATGAGAATTATCATTTCATAATGAGAGGTCAATACAATCATATTACGTCTTCTTATTAAGATTGGACAGATATTTATATCAACTTTGATTGGTAGGTGACTATTTTTCTAGGGGCGCCATTCATGTGATATACCGAAACATCCTCCTGGCCATCCCTACCCATATGGACAAACAAATGAAGAAAAATAACCCAAGCAAACAACAATAATCAAATAAAATTTATTATTAAATTATTTCACGGTGTGAAAATCGATTAAACTGAACAAGTACATGAAGTAGGAATTTTCTAATTGATTTTAAACGGAGTTTTGCATGCATGATCATCTACAGAAACAGTTCATTCTCCCCGTCAAATGCATACTGTCATGCAGAATATAAAATCACCATATATCGCATGGTAGTACGGTTCGAACCCCATTCGTACTACCATGAAATACATTTTAAATTCATATTCTATTGTCCTCCTTTATTGTAATTTCCTTAACTACTCCTTAATGCATCTCATGTTCATGTTTATCATTTCTCAGGTTACTACATGTACATAGAGACTACGTTCCCCAATGAGGGAGAAATAGCTAGGCTCATGTCGCCTACCTTCCGGGGCGTGCAAGGCGACGATTCGGAGACGTTCTGTGTGGTATTCTGGTACCACATGTACGGTGCTTCGATCGGTGCTCTAAACGTGTATCTCGTTAATAGCAGCTCTGTGGATAGGGGCACACCTATCTGGTCACTGGCTGGTAATAGGGGAGACGTATGGAAAGGTGCTGAGGCAGAAATCAACACTCCTGAAGATTTCACGGTAGACTCTTTTTTTTCTTATCATTCTTCTTATTCTTCTTCTTTTGTCTTTCTTTTTTGTTTGTTTGCTTGTTTTTTAGAGGATACGACCCGAGAGTTGTGACATAGAGGACACTACTAAATTTCTGTTCGCTTCCCCACACTTCTCCATGCAATTTTTGTTAATTATCTTACAAATACAGCGGAGTCACATTATGTACACACGCAGAGAGATTAAACATTTCCTTCTCTTCAAGATCGTATTATGCTTGTGACATCCTCATACAAAGTGTTTAAACTTGTCCAATATAACGATGACAATAAAAACAATTGTCCTACATGCCATAACGATTTCACAGTTTATTGGGAATTCGACAGAGACATGTATGTTTTATTATAGCAAGTCTTAGGAAATGCTTATCTTTCCGTAAGTACCGGTAGTTTACTCTTTATTTTTACTTGATTGTGGATTTCTCGTAAGTAAAGCTTGGTGTTGCTAATATTTTCATTCTTCTTTGAAATCCTTATTGTCGCTTCATTTCTCTACTTTGCATTTAACTATGATTTGTTTTTTATTATTACAAATTATTCAAATTTTTTCCTGAAACAGATCGTATTTGAAGGAGTACGAGGTTACTCCTATCAGGGGGATATCGCTCTTGATGATGTCTTGATTACGAGTTATGGTTGCCCTGGTTACCGTAAGTATAAACACGGAGGTCGACACTTCATATAATCCGCACATTTAATTGAAAGGAAGTTTTGAAATACAGCTCCAGCTTATGAATGCGTAGTTGTTTTTTTTTTTTTTTGCATTCATATCGCTTGATAGGACATGAATGTTAGTAATGTATTTCAACTGAGTGAACTAATTTTATGATCATGTAATGATGTGATATCGTATGACATGTGGTGCGAGTGTCATGTTAAACTCTCATAATTTTTTTTTTTTTTTTTTTAATTTTATTTATTTATTTATTTTTATTTTATTTTTTTGTAATTAATAGCCTAGTGTAGCTACCCCCAACCTTAGTATTGTAAAGGACATCGGCTTAACGTGTTTAAACAAATATTTAAAAAATATAATATTTACACAGAAAGTGTATATTTATTTTGGTATTTGTATAATACTTTATATTTACATTTTCCCTGTCATTTATCGAAGATTGGTACCCTTGCCATAAAAGAAATTATTACAGTGGCAGTTTGTCAATAATCTGATGATTATCTTTACGAAGTCCTCATCATAAACGAAAAATATTCTTATTGACAATGACTGTCATCCTCGAAAGAAGAACTTTAGAATGTAAATTTCTGTTTATATGATTGTATTGAATTCAAATTAACGAAACTTCAAAGGTTATTACTGTGGATTGTACCAACAGGTCTACCCGATGCTGTTCCGTCCATGAAAGTTTGTTTCCAACCCTATCGATATCTCCTTATCCATTTTTCACCTCCTTATTGAACTGAATTGAAAAAGTTTAATCAGGCCTGGTTTAATTGAGATCAAACATGGCAGCCCGAAGGCTGAATTGCATTCAATGTACAAAATAATATTCTAAAGCACATCAAACATTTTAACAAACATGAGCATGTATAATAAAGTATTCTATATAATTAAACCTAAATCAAATTAAAGGTTACACCCTAGTTCACCTTTTTCTACGTAGAGACAATTAGATATCCATTTTTTGAATGATGATCTAATGATATATGACCTCCTTCTTGTTGGTTAGGTTACAACTCGTTCCGAAGGTTCATTTGTCTAAAGGTTCCTTGTTCCGGAGGTTCGTTTGTCCGAACACGTACATTTCCTATACCTTAATGTTTGTTTGTCCGAAAATGAAATAAGGTTCGTTCGTCCGAATTTTTATGCAATAGTCCGAAGGTTCTTTCCTCTGAAAATTAAATCAGGTTTTATATTCCGAAGGTTCATTCGTCCAAAAATAAAATAGGGTTCAATCGTCCGAAAAGGAAAAAAGCATCACACGTCAGAAAATGAAATAGGGTTCATTCTTAAAAAAAAATGTGTTTGGACGAATGAGCCTTATTTCATTTTCGGACGAAGGAACCATATTTCATTTTCGGACGAACGAACCTTTGGACAAATGAACCTTCGAAACCACGAGTTGCACCATTCTCCATTAGCGGAAAGGGCTCCGGGTTATGTTATGCAATCATTAATTGATAGATATCATCAAGAACGAGAGCAGTGTCTCATGTGACTTTGAGGAGATAGAGTTGTGTTATTACATCCAGGATGATACTGATACCATTGACTGGGAGTGGAAGAACAGAGGTACCAAGGATGCTTTCACCGGCCCCGACTTCGATCATACAAGAGGGGATGAATTGGGTGAGTGCCGGCGATGATGACCACGGTTATGGTGGTGATGTTAATGATGATAATGATGATAATTATGATGAATGTGGTGATGATGATGGTGATGTTGATGAGGATGATGATGATGATAATGGTTATGATGGTTATTGAGGATGATGATGATGATGATGATGATGATGATGATAATGGTGGTGGTGGTGGTGGTGGTGGTGATGACTATGATGATGAAGGGGATGATGATGATGATGGTGATGACAAGGATCAGGATGCTAGTAATGATGACGATGATAATAAACGGAGGGACATAGGGATGTCGATATGATTGTGTTTAAGATGAATTATAGTACGGTACATGTACATAGATAACTTGAATGGTAGGGCTGTGGCGTAGATGATCTTGTGAGACTGTCCGTTCTAACTGCGGGGTCATCCCAACAACAATAAAGACTACATGTCAGCACAACTGATGGTCACAATTACAGGTGTGAAATGAAATTTTAAACTGTTACTTATTCGAGAGCTTGTAAATTGTTATGATTAATTTCTATTATTGTTTTTTATTATATATTTCTTCGGCAGGATTCTTCTTGTACGTCTCGAGTTCGATCTTGGTCGATTCGGATGATGTTGCTCGCATCTCGTCGCCTATCGCGACAGCATCGCCCTCCGCTTCATCCTGCATAGAGTTCTGGTATCACATGTGGGGTACGGATGTCGAGACGCTCAATGTCTATATCAAGAAGGAATCTTCGGGGTTGCCGTCGTCACCGACTACGAGTGTGAGTGGTGATCAAGGCAACTACTGGCATCGCAAAACTTTCACTGTGGCTGCTGGAACCGGGCAATACAGGGTAAGAAATACAATGTATCCATAACGTGTGATGTAACCTGTGCCCTGTAACATAAAATAGATACGATCAATGTTACGATCCATTGCCATAGACTTACGATTGATACTAAACGTAAGATTGATTGTATATTTTATGTTACAGGGCACTAGATTTAAAGTGGGAAGGGGTCAAATGTTCAAATCAGAATGATATGCAGTGCACCAACTGCTGTAGACAAATTTTTGCAAATTGTAAATTAATGACCAAAAACAATTAGATAAAAAATAGCAAAAGGGCATCCTGAACGTATTTCAAACAAAGTCTTTCGTTAACTTTGAATACAAACAAGGTTTGATTATTCAGTTTACAATTGTCATATTATCCAAGAACTCCTGATATGCCCCATCATCACTAGCGTAGAGCTGGGCGCTTTTTTCTTTTGTTACTGGGGTATGATGAATAGATCACCCCCTCCCCCCCCCTCTATAACAAAACAAACTAAACCAAACCTGTGCTCATAATGCTCATTATTTGCATTTCTATTTATTATAATTGTTGTTTATCTTCAATTTGGTTACGGTTCTCCCCCTCATTAGGTAGTATTTGAAGCCATCCCAGGCGAGAAGTCACGTGATGACATTGCCATTGATGACGTTATGCTTTACCAAGATGACAGCTGTCCAGCATGTAAGTTGATTTATCAAACCGCATCACTTCAAGAATACTTCTTTACAATTAATATCGAAGGGTTGTACCGTTAGAGCTTTTTACAATGCGGTTTAAAAATAAATTTATTATCCTTGGAACTCATTCTTTTTGTCTTTGTTTTGTTTTGTTTTGTTTGTTTTCTTTAGAAATAAGCGTTGTTTTAACTCAAACGAAATAGTTATGTAACAATTGGACGTTTCGATATTATTTATCAAATTAAACATTAATTGAAAAAAGGAGAAGTCTATTCTAATACATGGCATATACGTTCAATTCCATAGGCCTACCCATGTTGATATTATATCATGATAATTTCATGTTCACACATGTTTTCCTTGTTACAAAGTCAAACATAATATATGTGTTCAAACTGCGATACCCCTGGCTATTCGTTGTACAATTACAATCCATATATAGTCGTGACAGAAGCTCCTCAACCTCCGACCATGCCTACACCGAGGGACGACATCGATTGCGACTTCGAGGACGATTGGTGTGATTATGAGAACGACTTCGAAACCGACTACGGTGACTGGAACAGGCTTAAAGGAGGAGAAGGGCCGATTTCTTTCAGCACCGGTCCCGAAGTGGATCACACTCTCGGTACTGAATTTGGTACGTATTAACACTCTTTTTTTTTAAGCGGAATTTTTTTTCAAGGGGCACGCGAACGTATTGCAATGATACAATGTCGATGTCAAGAGTCGTTTTTTAATCTAAATTCTAAGTTCTAAATACGGTGCAATATGATTTTATATTCCTTCATGATCACTATCATCATATAGTGCCTTTTCTATGGAAGAAGTTTGTGGCTGCGCGTTTTCATAACTTAGGCGCCTTCTCCAAACGAAGTGCGTCAGCTTCCTGCGTCTTTTGTACCAAAAGACGATTTATCGGATTTTGAATGGAATCCCGAAATCTGAATACGGCTTAAACACGTTAAAAGCAGAAAGCCGTTTGTTTCTCGCGTTGGATCAGGAAGCTGCGGGAAACTGACGCAATTTGTTTGGAGAAGGCGCCTTACAGTCCCTTCGTTACTTACTCCTATTCATTTATCAATATCATCTCACCTAGTAATTCGCTATCTACACCTCTCTCGATACCATCCCTATACGATTTCTTCCAGTTATATATCCTGTAACATGATTTTTGGCTATAATAATTTATCAATTACCTCTATCAATGTTATCATTACTAGGATACTACGCAAGTTTCAACCCCTACTCGTTAACTGGAGCAGAACTGGGTGATGTGGCTATTCTCGTGTCGCCTCTCATCACGCCAAAGACACAAACCCGTTGCTTGACCTTCTATGCCTACATGTATGGCTATTCAGTTGATTTCCTCACACTGAATATAAGAGAATATGGAGGTACTCGTTCTCTCGATCCCGAGTTCGCTATCTTTGGTGATCACGGAGAGCAATGGTTGGAACTGACGATGAACGTTCCTTCGTCCACCCAACCATTCCAGGTGAGAAACAGTAAAAGATGGTGTTGGCTCAATGGAAAGAGGGTTCGCCTCATAATCGGGAGGTCGTGGGTTCGATCCCCGGCCGCATCATACCTCAAACGGTTTTTAAAAAAATGGAGTTTGCTGCTATGCTGTTTGGCGTTCAACAAGAAAGGGATAGAGCAACGTCGATCTGGTGCTGCTCACTGGCTGCCGAGTGCATGGTCATTTGGGCAAAAAGAATTTCCTTTTCATCTTTGTTTCGGCAAGGTTGGTTTCGGACAAGTTGGAGCGTGGAGTGTGGAGCGTTTGGGGAGTGTAGGGTAACTTTAAATTGTAAAAGATTAATACCAACCCATGATCTGAACGTATTTTGTGTCCAATATTCACGAGCAATTATATTCTTTCAATAAAACTTGAACCCCCTTTGTGTCAATTAATCAAAATTGAACGTGATATGCGTTTGAGAGGATTTTCGAATATATTTCCAAGTTTTCATTGCTTTTTCTGTTATTCCTTTAAGATCCTGTTTGTTGGAGGAGTCGGTACCTCTAAATATTCCAGTGAAATAGCCATTGATGATATCACTCTTAGGAATGGGGCATGTCAACCAGCACGTAAGAACGCTCTTATATATATCTCACCTCTCTCTCCCCCCCTCTCTCTCTCTCTCTCTCTCTCTCTCTCTCTCTCTCTCTCTCTTCCCTCTCTCTCTCCCCCCCCCTCTCTCTCTCTATTTATCTATCTTTCTAATGATCTAGCTCTGTTTGTCTGCTATCTTCTCCTTCCTTTCTGTCAGCCTGAGTCCAAAACTTAACAACGGATGTTTAAATAACACTGAGCATGCTTAAAGGTATAAAATACCTTGTGCATATGACGTCATAATCTCATAGCGCCCTCCTTCAGAGGATATAGGAATATGCGTAAACGGAGTTGTCGAAAATGAGCCAGCTGCAGATCACAAACGCCTCAGCCTCTGAGATGGCGGCGCGATGACGTCAATGCATAAGGTCTATATGATCGTGGAGTCTCCGACCTAGGGAACGCCAAATGATAGGTCTATGCTGTCCGCCCTCGTACATAATGACTCCTTAGGTTTAATAAATTCGTTGACTCCGCTGCTTAAAATGCGATTTTATCTGTAAGTGTATGGGAAGCGAATAGAAATTAAATATTTACGTCACAAACATATTATCACCTCTCTGCAATGACATACAAAACATGAATGACACGGATAGGACCCAGTAGCGGACGCAGACCAGAGTCACACAATGAACTTACCGGGCCCATGAGTAAACATAATAGAGCGGCTTTTGTCCCCAGACAATTGGGCCCCCGAAAAGCATTCAATTCGATTTTCTTGGATCCGCGCCTGGGACCAGTCGCATCCTTCGGATGGCAACGGTAATGGTTAGTCCCAGACGTAAATAATCATATCTGACTGATACACGCCTCCAACATGGTCAAAACAAAATCAACAAAACAACGGTAATAGAATACAAAAAATCCGGCTATTTTTACTCTGTTTCAATCATCATTATCCATAAAAATGTATTTATTGTTTTCAATACAGCCACGGAAGCTCCTACTCCGTGGTCTGCGGACTGTGACTTTGAGTCTACGACCGATCCTTTATGTGGCTATACCAACTACCAATATAATACATTCCCATGGATAGTACATAGCGGTAGTACTGGCACGGACAACACTGGACCAACCAACGATCATACCCTTGGAACAGCTGCAGGTGAGCAATAAAAGGTGGAGACGTCACCAAGACCCCAAGACAAATAAGTCGTAGAGATGTCGTGGGGACGTCTCCTCAACTCTCGCGAACTATACACAAATTTGTATTCAAATCTTATCAGTTGTTAATTGATCGTGGCTGTATGACAATAAGGAATTTTCAATGTGAGCCACCTCAACAGATGGTAGCTAGGGGTGCTATCTCACTTCGCGGAGACGTCTCCGCGACAGAATTGAAAATTTCGTCTCCGCGACGGATAAAAAGTATTAGAGACGTCTCCGATATCGCGGAGAGACGTCTCCTGAATTTTGGAGACGGATTTTTTTCTATTAATTGTCGCGGAGACGTCTCGGAGATGTCTCCGCGACATTGGAGACGTCTCTAATACTTTTTATCCGTCGCGGAGACGAAATTTTCTATTCTGTCACAGAGACATCTCCGCGAAGTGAGATAGCACCCTAACTGTCGCTAGACTGTCTAGTTTCTTTCTACATAAGCCATTCGTAAATTGCCTTTCTGTAATGCTGTCTCGGGATGGTTTTTTTTCTTTTGTTTTATTTTTTTTGCAAAGATAATCTTGAACCATAATACATATCTAATTAATCTCTCGTATATTCCAGGACATTACGCATACGTTGAGTCGTCCATACCGCATCGACCTGATAGGAGTTGCATCCTTGCCTCACCTATCATCAATAGCGGCAACCAGGATATCTGCGTTCGATTCTACTACCACGCTTACGGGAAGGATGTCGGTTCGCTGAGCGTCGACGTCGATTTGGTCGACTTCTACGACGACATCACACCATTTTCTATAAGCGGTGATCAAGGCAACCAGTGGTACCCTGCTAATGTTGACATACCGGCGAGCTTTACGGGAATCTTTGATTACCAGGTAAATACCAATTACTGATTTGCGACTCTGCTAAGATATGAGGAGACAAAAGATTGGAGCGGCAAGCCATTGTTAACACACAATCGCTTGCCCATCAAATCTTATGTCTCCTCAAAGTTTTCCGACGTCACTGCAGATAAATACACATTAGCTGATGCTTTGTGACTTTGAGACCGATGTGTTAGCTCAGTGGAGAGAGCCCCTGCCTCATTTTCAGAAGGTCGTGAGTTCGAACCACGGCCGCGTCATACCAAAAGACGTAATAGGATGAGAGTTGCTATTGTTTGGCGTCTAACGGGGATAGAGTAATAAAAATAATAATAATATGAACTTCTTATATAGCGCATAATTTAACAATGTCTCTATGCGCTTAACATGAAATATAACTGAAATAACAACATTACTAAAATACAGGTACAAAAGGGCCTACTTGAACAGCAGTATTGTGTGAATACTGCTGAAATGGGCTATGATGTACTATGAATTATGCATGATTGTATGATTCTACGGAAATAAAAGCAAACAAACATATTTAGTAATTTAGCGTCGATCTGGCTCAGTGGCTTCCGGGCCCACAATCAATTGGACAAAAATAATTTCCGTTTTGGACAATAGAATTTAGAGCTTGGAACTCTATTAATTTCTGGAAATGTTATTTTATAAACATTAATTACAAGCATTGATCAGTAAATCACACTCTTAACTCTTAAAAATGAGAGAGTAAGAAGGACCCAATTATGTGTTCATTGGGCTTGTCGGGGTCTTATGCAATTCTAGTGTGTCGTAAGCTACAAATTTTTACACGCGATCAGTTCTTGTGATGAATAATTGAGAATGTGATAAGTATAGCACTCGATAACATGTTCCAGTTGTCCTCAAAGTCAGTTGTAACTTTACGAACGATTTGGTGAAATACCCCCAGGTCAGGTACGGCGATAAACAACCCGGAACGACTTACTAGTATGGCCCAATTTGACCCAGAATCGGGGCATTTTGACCCTTCATGTTCAAGAGTATAGATCATGATTAATTACTACGAGCGGTTTTAATAAGAACGAATCCCTTTCTTCTCCCAGATTGAGATCGCAACCGAGAAGATTTCTGCAGGGTTCGAGGGTGATGTTGCCATTGATGACATCATGTTCTTGAGACAGCCATGTGACGGATACCCCTCAGAAGCTTCATGTAACTTCGAGCAGGGTCCTAAGACATGCGGTTATAGTGACTACGTCTACGCCAACCATAGGTGGCAGTGGTATGATCTACTTGGGATGGAAAACCCTCCTCTAAACACAAGTAAGCATAAATAAAAAGTAGTTTCTCTAACTCGTGACTCCAAATAAAACCCAATTTTCGTTGTTCCATATTCAATACAGAATTTTCTCCGAGTTTTTTCAGCCTGCTGGACCCATTCCTCCCGCATGCTGGACGAATTCCTCTGACACGATATTCATGTACATTTTTTCAATTTAACCAAATCAGGATTACCTGATTCAGAAATTCACCCATAGACCGCATGACTGGTAGAAGAGCGTTAGCAACCCGTTGCACGGCTTGCAAAACGGCAATAGCAGACCGTCGCACGGATGATAGAACGTCGTCATCAGGCCGTCACACAGCTGGTAGAAGGGGGTTTGCTGAACCTCGCACGGCTGGTAAAAAAGCGTTAGCTAACCGTCGTACGGCTGGAAGAAGGGCGTTAGCAGGCGGTTGCATGGCTGGTAGATAGGCGTTAGCAGGCCGTTATACGGCTGGTAGAAGAAAACGCACTTCTGCTAGCTGCTCGACGGTCAATGATTTAGCCTACCTCTGCATTGAGTATATTAAATGTATAGTTTATGTATCTTTTTAGCCTTATTTTGGCGAACGTATCTTTTACCCAAATTTATACTTTTTTCCTGGTATATTGTAGGTAATAATACGTTTTGTTGGGGGATCGACTGTTATTGAAATTTGCCATAATCCATGCACGAGTATGTTCCATGGCTTATGCCTTTGCATATTAAGCCATGACACTAAAGGTGATGCATCAATATTTTTACTAACACCGATGATAAAATAAGATTATGTCATAACTGTCACACTATTTTTCCCTTGCCTCTCCTCCGAACATCATCCAGTTCCAACGTCCTACATGTACGCCACGGTTACGACTCCTAGCTCCGCCAAGACCGCTGTCCTCTATTCCGCCATCTACGATCTCCTGGCTGGGACCCATTGCCTAACACTCGACGTCGTACTCAGCGGCGACACCGATCAGTATCTCAATATCCAAGTCAATGAGTTGACGTCCAGGTTACCACGTGATGTAGGGCGGTTATCAGGTGACATGGGCGGTGATTGGGTGAGCGGTAACTGGACCATCCCCGGAGACACCGTGAATAATCCGTTTCAAGTGAGTCGCGATTTTGACAAATTATAATGTGATAACAGTAGCGTTGGAAGGCTCTCAGGAGACAAAGGATTGGAGGGGCAAACCATTGTTAAAACACAGATGCTTGCCCCTCCAATCTTTGGTCTCCTCAGAGCTTTCCGACGCCTTTGTGTGATAATGCCTTGTATGACTGTAACAATACTGATAACAATACAGAAAATGAACTTATTAACATTTACTGATGATGTCGAATAAATTTCAATTCAATTCGAATTTCAATTCAATGAGTAGGATATGACCGTACTGCCTTGCGTTTGCCATCTTTGTAAATGGTAGTGATATATGATTCCGTGGGATTATGTTCTGCCTTTTGAAATTTCACTTTGGTGTTACACATCAAGTGAAATCATGTGAAACTAAATTCTGATTTATTTTTTTTTCGATATCAGATCAATTCAGCAAAGAAAAGAAAACCACTGAAAAAAAAAATATATAAAGCTTTTTGAGTGCGAAGTACTGAAGTATTCCATTGCACAAGTAAATCAAAAACTGCTCAGCGCCTAAATAGAATTTAGGTCTTTTTTAAAAGTTAATGCTGATTATCGGACAGTAGATACATGGAGGCAAATAATTGTCATAATTGAATAAATCTGTAATGTTTTTTTTTTTTTCTTTTTTTTTCTTTGTTTTTTTTGTT
>CALNVZ010003425.1:34402406-34494085 GCA_940671915.1 Paracentrotus lividus | reverse complement strand
TCATCGCAATCATCGTCGTAATCGCAATCATCGTGGGTGGTGTATTCATTAAGTCTCGCATGGGATGGAGACCAAGCTCTTTGACTATTGGTTATAATAAGGAGCACATAGATGAGGTGCCCTTCTCAGGGGTCACCCCGGGCCAGAATGGGGGCGGTAATTTGGACCCGCAGGTGGTCATAGGGAAGTCCAATTTAGGTTCAGATGCATAAAGTGATCAGTTAGCGTCAAGGGGATATTTTCACATTTTCGATTTGTTGACTATAATTCGAAAGCGATCAATCGTGTATTAATAAAGATTTTAAGTCAGCAAAATGTATAAATGATAAAACATATGTATCGAAATATAATCAGTATTATTATCATTCCTCGAAAAAAAAGACATTGTTTTTCTTAATTGACGGGTTCAACCGGTCGAGAACGAATGGAATTAAAAATATAGGTATTTTTCACAATTAGAACTGTTTCATCTTTTTTTTTTTATTGTTATGTTCAGGAAAGGTTGATTCGACAACAAAACAGGCATAACAGAACGGTTTAACTGCTTATCATTTGTCTTTAAACGTAAATAACGCTATATATGACATCATTATTTGTAAACTGAACGTCAGAAAAATATCATATTATGATTGTTATAAAAATACTCCGGACCTGCAGGTTTGATAAAATGTGTTGACTCATGTCTGGTTTCAACAGTTATTATTAGTGGCGGATCTATAAGGGGTGTATGTCTGCCTCCCCCCCCCCCCCCCCAACATATCTTTCTCTACAAAGTATGTGGGTTAATTTTCCGTGTTGTGTTTATTATTTATTACGCGAAATTTATGACAGGCCATAACAATCTATCCGAATACAATCAACAATATACTTTTTATGGTATTTGCAAATTCTAAATAATCCTGTTCAAAGTGTCTGATGATATAAGAGGGGCGTAATCAACCTGTGATCGCACGATTCCAGGCAATAATATTGGGATAATACTCGTTGGATAAGAAAATATATATGGTTTAAGAAAGGGCAATATTTCGTAACCATTGTAATGTTACTTGTATGCAATTAGATGTCATTTAGATACACTATTTAAAAAAATGATACCTTCAATACATGCATGTGTTGCTGCTCAACTATGGACTAAGTTTCCAGTCACGAATCACTACTGCGAAACCTTGAATGAAGTTTCGAAAAACTACCCTCTTTGACCCAGATAGAGAAAAAGTTAATTTTATTTCACTTACCAATTTATAATCATTACATTCGTTTCTGAAGCTCATGTTGTTTGCTCGAGAAAAAAAAATTAGGTATCATAAGATCCAAAAGTTTCGTTTCATCATTATTCTCGACATGGACATGTAAATAGTTTGAACGTGATATAATTTCGCTGTACCTTCTTTTAACACGACTTTGAAAATATTTGCAATTGTATAATTATAATGTTGTTTATTCGTGTTCTAATTGGACTTTTCATTCATGACATTTGCTTTCTTGTGATAAATTCCCATGTCGGAATTATATATTTACAATTATCATAGATTATTCAATCTAAGATCGGCATGATGATCATGGTTGTTTCAATAACTTTATTTGTTATAATATCTCTATGAAAGATATCAAATCTAACCTTATTAAACTTATGCGGTTTGATTTTGAAATTACTCATACTGTTAGCACATACATGCATAGTTTGTGTTTAAATGTTTGTGAACGATCTGTTTTTCTGACTTCCGCTCAGAATTCTGAACATAGGACTCTAGAAAATCGAGAGATAATCAGATGAAGTTCAGGGGAGCATTTCATCAAGGGACTTGTCGGACATTTTATCCGACAAACTGTTATAAGCTACTGAAATGCTTGCATCTGATTGGCTGAGAGCAAATTTGTCGGATAAAATGTCCGACAAGTCCTTTGATGAAATGCTCCCCAGGAGACAACAATTTGAAAAAAGTGTTCGATACAAATATATTATTTGATTTTTTTTTTTAGGATACTGTATATTATAATGCTACAAACTAGTATGATTATTGGGTATTGACCGAATAAAACCGTTAACAAATTCAGCAAAACTGATTCAACTTACGTTTTCATCGGAATACACGCATTGGTTAAATTTTGCTAATCTCCATTTTATAGTTACATTTAATATAAATATGTCTCACAGGTCACAAACAACACAATACATAATGTAATGCAAATCTTTAAAGAGCCCCTCCCCCCCCCCTCCCCGGAAAAAAACAGCATCAAAAACATAAATTTCACGTTAAGGATACCCACCTCCCCTTTAAAGTTTACGAAGGGGCGTAAGTATAATAACCCACCACAATGTTTGCGTATAAAATCACCAATTAACACCTAAGCCAATCGGAAGCCGAAAACAGACTATTAAAAAATATATTAATTTTTGACGGAGAGGCTACGAGAGTTTATATGTAATGTCCCATCTCATATTACATATATAATGTGTAGTGTCTTGTTAGCTGTGTGGAGCAATATTAATTATGTTCAAGTAGTTTGGCATCGCTGCACAAATCTGGAATATATTTCATTTTCGCTGAAACTATTATGGCTAGGATGATGTTACTCAGGATAATACTCATTGCCGCATCATTAGGTAAGCTATGTAATAATGATAGCAATATTAATAGAAGATATTATATTCACATTAAAAACAAAGTTGATACAATAGGAGAACAAATGGAGGAGTCATTAAAAGGAAAATTAAATCAGACTTTTAGGGGGAAACTTTTTTGTTTTTTGTTTTTTGTATTTGTTTTTCAGTAAACATTGGTTTTCCTTCGATTGTAATGCACCTGTACCACACTCTCTTCTAGCTTTTGTGTGTGCTCAACTGCGTATGGTTTACTTTGATATCTCTTTTTTTTAAAGAAAAGTATTAGTATTTTTATGGCAGAAATGCTCTGCAGATTCTTAAACAGAAGTATTAAACAAGAGAAGCAGGTTAAAATTCCATCGTTTCGGTTCCCGAGGTAACAAAATCTTCGCCCTCAACTTTTTATTCTTAGGGATAATATCATCTTCTTAATGATTGAATTACAGAAATTCAGTCATTTTAATATAATAATAATGGTCTTTATTCAATAATCAAAACATATCTCGCAGCCAAAGGCTGAATTACATAAGTTTGTACAAAGTAAATGATACATAATTATAGATTGATACAATTGAAAACAGAGCATATAGAGATGAAATAATATGATTTTACAGAAAACAGTTTTCTGTTTGCGCTCTTCTGTGTCCTATTTATTATGAAAGGAGGTTAGTCATTAAAAATTGTTGAAAATAGATATGAGGCAAAATATTCCTAAAATACAACCCTACATGTCATTATCAAGCAATATTTTGCACTGGCAAGGTTCGTTCTCTCAGAAAGGCTCATTCACTAATTCCTTCTTCTTTTTTTTTTTGTCAGAGAAATGTTGTCATGAGCTTGTGAAGCGATCGATAAGAAAAAGAGAGTATACAAAAGCAAAATTTGCTTGAAACATACGTTTTCGGTCATTTAAACCAAAAAATCGGCTCGGGCTTTGGCGTTCGAAGGTCCGCTCTTTGGAAACTTCCCACCTTCCAAATTTGCCCCCCCCCCCCCCACCCCCATGAAAGATCCTAGTTACGGGCCTGTAAAATTGCAGGATGTAGATAATGAATTGTAAACAACGAATAAAAATATTATCATTATTCTGCATGTGAGTTATTTAGGCATTGTGATTATATTGTCTAAGAAGAGATTGAATTGCTTTTTAACATTTTTAGTTTAAATAAACAGTACTTTATAGGGGTTGTTTGCCTTCATTCGGGATCAAAAAAAAATTTTCTCTTCAAGCATTGTGTCAAGTAATGCTGTAAACATTATTGCAAACCGTTAGGTCAGACAGGAATCGCCTTAGATTTTGAAGGTATTAACAAATGTAGTCTATGGAGGGAAAATAATCACTTTATCACAATTATTTTGCGAAGCATGTAATAATGCTTATGAAATACAATTTTCAGGGTTTTCTCTTGAAACATTATTGTATGCACTGACAACATGTAGAACCCAAAATCTTAGATTTTTGCAAACCTCTACAAGGTTATTAAGTCCATCTGACTTATTTTCATCAACTTGAAGTGGTCTGCCAGGCGGCGATGACATGTAACTTCGAATGGGGTTGGTGCGGATACTCCCAAGACAGCAATGATGATTTCGACTGGGTTCGTCAGAATGGTTCGAGCAGTGTGGAAGGGACGGGAACAGGGCCTCCACTAGATCATTCATCTGGAACCACACAGGGTAAGCATCATGATGATGATGAAGATGATGATGATAATGATGGTGATGATGATGATGATGATGATAATGATGGTGATGATGATGATGATGATAATGATGGTGATGATGATGATGGAGGAGGAAGGTGAGACGAAGAGGAGGACGAGGGTAATGATTATGATGATGATGATGAAAATGAAGATAAAGATGATGATGACGACGATGGAGATAATGGTGATGGAGGTGGTGATGGTGAAGATGATAAAGATGATGGTGATGGTGTATACATAAAAATGAAAACGGTATAGAATATCCTTTAGAAGTAGTTTTTATTACACATTGAATATAATAATCGAAACAAATTGTGTCAATCAAGACTGTTGATATTATGGTAACATAATAAATAGATAATTCATTGATTTCAGCAACTAAAATACACATGCTTCTTTCCATGTCTTTATCTTTTTCTCTATTATTTGCTTCTTTGGCACTATTCCTGAGTCTCTCTCTCTCTCTCTCTCTCTCTCTCTCTCTCTCTCTCTCTCTCTCTCTCTCTCTCTCTCTCTCTCTCTCTCTCTCTCTCTCTCTCTCTCTCATACTAAAAAAAAAAGTTATTTCTTGTTTTGTTGATAAACACTCTTTGATAATATATGAATTGAATCATCCTTAACAAGGGGGCGCTATTCTAAAATTGTTTGCTGCAGTTGTTCCGAAAATCTAGCATTCCAACTATTTGAAGACGCTCCAAAAACGCCGCCAATTATACAAAGTAAAACTATGTCAAACATAATTATATCTACTGTGGTATCCAAAGTTCAAAGTTTATTTCATGGTAATATAATTATGCTCATGAAATTATAAATTGTGTATCATATTTATAACATTATAATAAAACACATTTACATATATACTTTTTTATTTAATTTAATTAATTAATTAATGAAGCAAGACAGAATACTCGCTTTGGTCTTACAAATTTAAATGTTTCTTCAAATATGCTGATCAATTTTAAAATTGTTATGGTCGTTGTTATTGTTGTTGAGAGTTTCTGTTTGCTTTGGACCATAACGATTTAATCATACTTAAGGTAACTAAGTCTTACAACTTGAACCTCTGCTTTATTCTTTCTCTCTCTTTTTGCAAATCCCTTCGTTTAAACATATTCAACAAACGTAATTCCTTGTTTGACTGTTCAGTTCTTGTTGTCTCATACTCTTTCGTATTGTTCAATTTATGCGTTTTATTTCATACTGAACAACTTTGCTTATATTATATTTGAATGTATTATTGAATGTGTTTATAATAAATGTTTATATCTTTATGTTTTTAAACGAAAAATAAATTGAATCTTGAATTTCTTGAATCTATTGTTAGTATAAGTTTTTTCTTCAATGTGTCTGGTTAATTCAAATGTTCTCTACTCCCCTTACAGGCTATTACCTCTATGCCAGTGCTGACTCCATGTCAGCGGGTGACAGGGCACGAATTATTACCCCACCTCGCATTGCCACGGCACATTGTATTCAGTTCTTCTACTACATGTATGGAGACGATGCAGGATCACTCAAGTAATTATTCAAATATAATTTTCATTTTTAAATATACCTGTCCTATTACTCTCCTTTTAGTTGAATTTGATTACCATTAGGCCGAATGAATTAAAGAAGTAAATACTTCTCTTCGTAAACAGTACTTAAATACACATGTATATATAAGTGTTTACTAACAAGTTTAAGTGCAGGACCGTGCCAATTTTCTGCACTGCCCTTTCCCAAACATGATATAAACATCCAGGTTCCTGTGCTCTCAAAATTCAAAGTAACCAAGTTTCAGAAATACGGTTGATCCGCTGTTAACATGTGGCTCACATAGTTGTGCCCTCCCCCCTTCCCGGTTTCCTCACTGATAGACATTTAAAGTGCCCTGTAACATAACAAAATACTCGTTACTACACAATTTACCATAGACTTACGATTTACATCAATCATAAAATTGACTGTGCATTTTATGTTACAGGGCACAGCTTTGATATAACTGGATTTTTACTTCTAATATAGATTTTCTCGGTCAATTTTAAACTCTTTGTAATCGAATTGGTTAATGTTTAATATTCAATTTGAATAATACCTCATGGAAGAACGGAGCTATCGGTCAATTCTATTAACTTTTAGATTTTTAATCGCGATCACATTTCGGACGTAAGTGCTTGTAAGAAATATCACATTGGTCGGAGATAGTTTATATTTGACCGGGAAAACCTAATAGTATATAGAAAATGCTAATTTTAAAGAAATTTGTCTGGTCATTATCTGCTATCAGAAATGAAAAGGGACAAGCTTCCCCTTCCAGATGATACAAAAAATAATGGACATCACTATGAAACAAAATGAAATATAACAATACCCAGAAAGGCTAGTAATTTTTCGTTTAGTGTGGCTAATTATTATAAATTATAGCCAGGAGTGTATAATTCCCATTTCCATTTTAAAGATAATTTATCTTTTCATGTCTTGTATTTTCATGAAGAGTATACGTACGTAATAACGATACTGATGAGCTGGGTGATGAGGCGTTCTCAAGGACAGGACAGCAAGGGAAGAACTGGTACAGAGGTTTGGTTAATATTGGATACCAAAGAGACAAATACAAAGAGGTATGATTCCAACATGCTCAGGGTCGCACTGACTATATTCTGGGTTCATTTGGGTCATACCCCATTCCAGGTTAATTACAAATTTGAAATTTGAAAGAAATCATTCTGATTGGTTCACAGTGAGGCTTTTGCGCAAGAACTTTATGCAACAAAGATCCTGATTGGTTACTACCGGGGGCATTTCATGAAAGGACTTGTCGGACGTTTTATCCGACAAATGTGCTCTCAGCCAATCAGATGCAAACATTTCAGTAGCTTATAACAGTTGTCAGTGAAAATCAGTGAATACTTGTTTCATGAAATGCTTCCCTGATTTGCAATTGATCGTACTCTTTATACTATCTCTCTTTATACTCTACTATAATACTCTTGAATTGAATTGAAATTGAATTATACTAAGAGCACCGCACGTTTATTTGACAGGGAAAGGAATATAGCCCAATGGACATCGCAGGGGATCAGTTTGACCATTTAAATTTCGAAAGTAACCCCACTCTCCAGTTTTGAACTTTCACAAAATATAGATGCACAAATTTCTAACAAAATTACACTTGTGTCAAAATCAGAGAGAAATTGACGGACTGAATGAAAATGAATAAAGCATCAAATAATTTCATATTTTTTTTAATTTTTTATTTCGTTTCTTTTGTTTTTGGTTGGGTTTTTGTAGCTGTTCTTGCTTTTTGCATTTTTCTTTTTTGTTGTTGTTGTTTTGACGTTTCTAGGACATCTCCCCCGGAGGACAACTCCCCCGGAGGACATCTCCCCCGGAGGACAACTCCCCCGGAGGAAAACTTCCCCGGAGGACAACTTCCCCGGAGGACAACTTCCCCGGAGGGCATCTCCCCTCACTTTAAATGCCCTATATATCAATTTTATGCCAACCCCTTTGGTTTGTCTTTTCTTTTTAAATTATTCCAGTACTTTTCTCCCGGCGCAATCCATCTAGGATGACAAATGGGGATGAGGATAACCTTACGGGGATGTACCCCGTTAGGTTACACGGTACTTTGTTGCCTAATTGCTAATTATTTATGTTAACTACTAATGTTTTCATGGGATTTCAGCGGGAGTGAATGATACTCGTAGATCTCTTCTTTGAACGCTAAATATGTGATACGTCTTGTCGAAATGAGAGAGAAGTCGCAGATCAAAGATCCGAGTAAATCGACAAACAGATAAAAAACTCAAAATTTTGAGGAAATTTTTTTTTTATTATTTTCTGGTTCTACCATGCTTCATCTTTGCTCTGTAAAAAAAATGAGTGAAAATGATTAACGGGAAAAGTGGTAAAAAAGCAGTTTTTCGGCGAGTGTTTTTTCGGTTATAATTTTTTTTTTCCGGACACAAGCGCACGTCCACGCTCATTTCCCTCTCCGTTTAGCTCCGCCCTTAGCAACGCATGCTTTGTTTGTTGGACGTTCACGGTCATGTGTTGTGTGATTTCTATTGGCTTTTGTTTCGTTTTTGTGAGCGAATAGCGAACTAAACTCTCTTTAGCTGCACTCAGCTGTGCGATGCCACACAACCTGCTGTGAATAAAGCTGTTTCATCGGGATAGCGGAGCACGCAAACGAATGTCAAATCTAACAATCAGGTGGGGGGGGGGGGGGGTTATGTGGGGAAAAGCTACTTATTGCTTGACTTAGCTATCTGATCAAATGAATGTTAATTTCAGCATTTTATTTTAGGGGCGCGATATCTGTTGTCCTGATGGGAAATTAAAACCTCCCTATAAACAAATTTGGTTCCATCAGGGAAACATAGAGCACACAAAAGAGGTGACGTGATCATAATACTTCTGATACAAGTATTTAGGTTAAGTCTTAAGACGCGTAAGAGATGCTAATTTAAATTGAATATAATATGGTTTTAAAATGGTTGATATTGCATTATGTGGAAACCAATGAGCTAAGGGGGGGGGGGGGGAGTGGCAAATCAATCTAGTTTATAACTCGGCTGGTATCTCACTTTTGGGAACTACTTTGAAACAACTTTAAGACGGTTTAGAAACAAGTTTGAGACGAGTTGTTGGACGTCGCGAGACGTCTCCGCGAGTGAGATAGCACCATAGCTATACTAGCAAATTTCTGCAGTTTATTTTACAAAGTAATGTGTTTAAGAAAGTAGCGTTTTACTAAACACGAGAAACAAATACGATTTACTCTTAAAATAATTCATTTCTAAAAATATTAAATATCTCTTATTACTGGTAACAAGTTGATCAATAAAAGACGAGATGAGCAAATCATTTACGTTTTTATTTCATTGTCTTAAGCTAACCTAGCCACTCATAAACGTGATTCAGAGAAATTCTAAATACATCGTGAGGCGCAAATAATTTATTAAAACATTTTTGGAGGCATATCTCTATCATATACTTATTCAAAGAATATAAACAAAATGCATAAGCCCCTGTACAGAATAATTTAGTCTATAGACCATTATTATGTTTAAAATTTCCAACAGAGTTCAGATCAAATGACTCGCTTTATTATGAGTAAGAGTACGCGATTGACATTCAAAGAACGCACGCAAACATCGAATAAACCCCAAAAAGGTTTTAAAATAGTTTTTGTTTCTAACTATTTAGCGCCAGGATTGGTAAACACTTTTCTTAAAAGAGCGGACTTTTTCTTAAACAATTAGAAAGAGCATGACGTTTTCATTTATTTGACGAAGATATAAACAACTAACCAAATTCAGCTTCTTTTTTTTTGAGAAGATTGAACATCGCCGTTATTTCCGCTTCTGCGCTGCCTCGATCATGCGTGACGGACGAGTATTGTTCTCTGTATACCTGAATGCAGCCTCCTCATTGGTCAATCGTTTCACCTTTGTAACAAGAGGTTGCTAGGGCATTTCGGTGAGTACAGCGGTGACAGAGTGTTCTTATTTTTCTGGCGCGGGTACAAAGGAAGTCACAATTTCGCAGACGTTTTTCTCTGATTTTTGATTTCCAAGAGCACAAATCTCTCTCGCGTTCAGAGCTAATATCTCCACTTCTATTTACTTCTTTACAGTCGGGTTATATATACAATTCAAGGCAATGAATCAGGGATCAATAATATCAAATAAAATGGATTTCAAAAATTGCGAATAGTCTCTCCTTTCGACGTGACGCATCACATATGTAGAAACAAAAGCCCTGCACAAGCCCTTAAAGAGTGAATGTATTGCATTCAGTAATATAATTTGATTTGATATCCATTAGTGGTAAGTGGGGTTTAAAGGGGTGCAAATATTGGATCTCGTGAGGTGGTTGACCCCTGTTGACCCCTTTCCCCATGAAAATTAAATTTGTGTAATCATAATTTCTTTAATTTAAAGAAAAAGCAGAAGAAGAAGAAGAAGAAGAAGAAAAAAAAAAAGAACTGGACCCAATCACGGCTGTTATTGAGCAAATTAATTTCTTTCCTAAGTTTGATAGTGAGACATCTTCCTTTTCACGAAGAATATGAGAAGATAGGCCCTTACACACTCCCCTATTCTTTTGTAGCCTTGCCGCGGAGACGTTGCGAAGACATCTCCGAGACGTCTCCGCGATGGAAAACAAAGTTTTTGAGACGTCTCCGCGACGGAAAAAATGTATCGGAGACTTTTTTGTCTGTGTGGAAACGTACCGCGACAAGTTTCAAAACCGTCTCAAAGTAGTCCCTAATCCGTCTCCGCGAAGTGAGATACAACTACACTCTAAAAACTGAAGTGCTAATTTCTGGGTGCTCGTATAGTGACTGCACTTGAAGTGCTAAATCAGCATCTGAAGTGCTATTTTAGCACTTGCCCAAGTATTAATTTATCATCAAAAAAAATTTTCAATGTCGGTATGGGATTCGAACTGGATTCCACCTAGACACGGAAGAGTACCGCTGACGATACCAATAGACCAACGGAGATCTCGCCAACTGGCTTTAATTATAACAGCATAGTACATGATTACACTCTAAAAACTAAAGTGCTACTTTATGGGTGCTCGTATAGTGACTGCACTTGAAGTGCTAAATCAGCACCTGAAGTGCTGTTTTTGCACTTACCCAAGTGCTAATTTATCAACAAAAAGTGTTCATGGTCGGTTTGGGATTCGAACCGGGTTCACCTAGACCTGGAGATCTGGCTGACTGGCTTTAATTATGACAGCATAGTAGATGATCATGGCAAATTTGAAGAAAGTTCATCATGCAACAATTATGATCTGCTAGCAACCGTGAGAATCGGTCTAACGTGCTCGTCAGTGCTTCTCATGCAGGGGACCCAGGTTCGAATCCCAACAACGTCACGCCGTTTTTGCCTATTTTGCTGAAAGTTCAGCTCACGTCAAAGTACTAAAACAGCACTTTGAGTGCAGTCACTATGCAAGCTCTTAAAAAGTGCTGATTCCATCCCTTGAAGAGCTAAAAACAGCACTTCAGTTTTTAGAGAGTATAAGTTCCCTTAACTTCCATTGTTTATTTCATTCCCCTTTCTATTCTGACGAGCTAATTCGGTTGCGATTGCAGTGTGCCTCTAAAGCTGCCACACTTTAACACCCTTCGGCGGAAAAACAATTTTGCCATAGATTTTGTATTTTTATGAATGGCTATTTCGGTTTTTAAAAAAGCGCAAATGGAGCAAAAGTTAACGAGTAGCAACAATTTGGCCCGCCGTCTGTCTTCCATGTGGATCTGTTCTCCTCCGGGATGGTTTAAAAAACAACATTTGACCACCTTTCAGGCACCAGGCGTGGTCATAAATATAGATTTGTCTTACGGTCAGTAATACTAATAATATGTCCTCCGGGAGAGTTGTCCACCAGGGGAATTGTCCTCCGGGGGACTTGTCCTGCGCTCGACTTGTCCTGCGGGGGAGTTGTCCTGCGGGGTACTCGTCCTGCGGCGGAGTTTGTCCACCGGGGAGATGTCCTCGGGGAAGATGTCCACCAGGGGAGTTGTCCGGTGGGAGTTGTCCCCGGGGGAGTTGTCCTCCGGGGGAGATGTCCTGATACATGTTTTAACACAAAATGTTTAGGGTTTTTTAATCATATCAATAACCAGAAGTAAACGTGTTGCATTACTTTTAACACCACCATCGACCAACAGCAAAATCCATGCTAATATTTAATGAGGGGACATTTTTACCTCCATTTAATTTTCTTTTTAATCTTTTATTTTGGCTATGGAGACTAATGATAAGAACAATTTTTCGATCAATAATACCATGGACGTATTACACGTCCATGATTATACATACAAATCTTTAAATATTTACCTCTTTTCAGCTGGTTTTTGAAGCAAGGATAGGGAGCGGTCAGCTTGCAGACATCGCTATCGATGATATCACAGTGTTCAATGATGCTGGTGCTTGTCCATACGGTAAGTACACACTTCTTAATTCCCGAGGCGGAGACAAACTGTTGGAGGGGCAAGCATTGTATTGTATTGTATTGTATTTATTTATTACCAACATTGCAAAAAAATATACATAAACAGAATTCAATATAAATATGCATTTGTGGTAAATGGAGCCAACAAATAGCTAAAGCTAGTCTAGGTTGGCCCCGTCTAGTTGCTTACTGTGATTATATATACATTTACATAAAGTAACATAATGTACAAATTATTACATCATATTTAAAACATATGTACAAATTATTACATCATATTTAAAAACATATGTACAAATTATTACATCTTTATTTTACAGTATTTACACTATTTACATTACGAAATTAATTTAATATATGAATATACTCTGCAAGAAGAATTGCCTTATATGATTGTCTAAAAGTTTTCCGTGATTTAATTTTTCTAATACTATGGAAAGAGCCTTCCATATGACAGCACCCTGAATACGAAACAGACTGTTTTTCCAGATTTGTCCTTACTTTGATGAGTGTATATTTTTATTTTCGTTGCTTCTTGTCTCGTAAGGGTGTTTAACAAATGAGAAATAATCAATGAAACGATGAGGAAGTTTGTTATTCAACAAATCTGCAACGAATGTTGCAATCATGAGACGATATTGCTTAAACATCTAGAATCGATAACTCAGAAAACAAAGAGCTAGTGAGATGAAATATTGAAGGATTTAGATAATATAACACGAGTAATCCTCTTTTGTATGACCAAAATTCGACTAAGGAATGTTTTGTTTGCAGCTCCCCAGACTTCTAATCCATAAGTAATGTGCGGTAAAATAAATGCATTGGTATAACATAACCAATTATCTTCGATACATAATGTCTGATTCTGTACAGAATACCTGCTTTTTTGCTGGCAACATTACATACATTATTAATATGTTTCTCCAGTTAAGTTTCTATCAATATTAAGACCTATAAATGACACTGTATCAACTAAGTTCAAAACTTTACCTTTTATTTCCAACTGCTCTGAAGTTAATATATTTTTACTCTATTCTTAAAAAGCATATATTTGTTTGGATACATTATATAGTAAGTTTATTAGCTTCACACCAAGTGACAACATCTGATAGGTGTTTATTTACTTCTCCTAGTTGTATTCTATTTCTCCTTGTCAAATGTGTGAAAGAGCTCGAATCATCAGCAAATAAACGAAATTTGAAATATGAAGAGGAATTTGATAAATCATTTTATATAGTAAAAAGAGAGTTGGTCCTAAGACTGAACCCTGTGGAACCCCACATGTAATTTCTTTTCTCTGAGATTCCATACCATCATAACAAACATACTGATATCTGTTATCCAGGTAATTTTAAACCAGTTTAATGGAAGTCCTCGTATGCCATAATGATTCAGCTTATTTGCAGCACTGTATGATCGATTGTATCAAATGCTTTGGCAAAGTCTATGAAAATTCCAACAGTTATTCTACCCTCGTCAGTGAAATGTTGTTAATTCGTTTATCAAATTATCAGCGAGAGTTTTGTACTATAACCATTTCTGAAACCATATTGATGTTCGCGAAGAATTTTGTTTGTATTCAGAAACTTCATCAAGCGAGCATTCACTATTTTTTCAAATACTTACTTATAATTGGAATATCGAAATAGGTCGATAATTGCCAGGTAAACATTTCAATCCTTTTTTATATATTGGGATCACTTTAGCTATTTTCATATTTGGGGAAAACACCTGTCAAAATGATACATTAATACATGTGTAAGTGGTTCACAGACATAGTCTACTGCATTAAATAAAAGCCTAGCAGGTATATTATCATAACCACATGCTTTGATTGATCAAGATTCATAATTAAGTTTTCACTTCTGAGCTGATCACCGGTGAGAAAAAGAAAGATTTAGATTGACGTTCATTCAATATTCTGTATGATTAACTTTGAATCGATTTTACTAGCTAATTTTTTGCCTATTTGACAAAAAAGTCATTAATAAACATTACAATGTCCTTTGGAGATGTGTATTCACATGGTACACCATCAATTTCAGATTTTATTTTTCTATTTTGTGCTTTTATCACAGGAGTATATCTTGTTCAATAGTTCGTTTATATGTTTCCAGTTTTCTTGTCTTAGACTTATCCTTTTCAAATAGCTCCCCATAGTACATTTTTTTGAGGTTCTAACAATCGAAGTAAGATATATTTCATAATTTCTTATATTTATCGAAATGAACTTTACTAAAACCAGACTTGATCGTCTTTGAATACATTTGATGCTTTTCCGAATTGACTTCTTTATCGAGCGTGTTATCCATGGTTTATATGTTTTCTTTGATGCCACATGTATCTCCTCAATGGGAGCATTTTTATCGCAATATCTCTAAAAACATCTCACAGAATTTATCATACGCCTCGTTTTGGCTCGAAACAATCATATACATCTGTCCAATTTACATTCATCATATCATTTTAAAGGAATCGACTGAAAAATTTCGAAAGTTCCTGAGTATTATGTTTTCTCTCCTGTATATTGCATTGAAATTTCTCAAAAGTGGCATAAATTGGGAGATGATCGGATATTCCAGCCTCAATACAACCTGAATGAATACAACATGATGAAATATTTGTTATAAATATGATCGATAAGGGTTGCACTTGAACTAGTAATTCGTGTTGGTGAAGAAATCACCTGGCTTAAACCAAACGATTGCATAAGGCGTAATAAATAATTACTTTTATCTTCTTTAGAAATAAATCCATATTGAAATCACCCACAAAGATACATAGATTCTTGTCTAAATTCATTTCTGCAATAATAACTTTTAAGTCTGAATTGAAATTCATCTATATTCGTCCCTGGTTTTCTGTATATTACTCCGAATATAATGCTTACATTTTGAACATGTATTTTTAACCAAGACACTCAGCATTTGTAATGATAAATCATTAATTTCGAGATAGTTAAGGAATGATGAACATAAACCCAACACCTCCACCTCTTTGTCCTGTTCTACATTGTAATTCTATGTTGTAATGTGGAATCGTGAATTGGTTAATATCTTTTACATTCCAAATTTCAGAAAGGCCAATTAAACTAAATTTACTTTGAAATACATCTTCATATAATTCTATAAATGAATCAAAGTTTTGTTGTAAAGAACGAAATATCACATGTGAAACAGACAGTGAATTTTCAAATAAGCGATTCTTTATACAAATTGAAATCATTGGGTAATAAAGGCGTTGATATCACATCAAAAGATAAGTTATCACATTCTATTGCTTCTTTTTGAGAGGGGATTGAATTGGATTCATTCATTAAAATCAAAAGGGGTTGAAGTTGGTTTATTAACATGAGAATAAATTACTTTATTTTGACAATGTGTATAAACAATGGCTTGCCCCTCCAAGCATTCCGACGCCTCTGCTTAATTCCATTTTTGGGTAAATATCGAGGGGCCGATGGCATGAGGATGTCTTTTCGATACATTGATTGGGCAAGCAATGGAAGAATATCTTCTCTCAGAGAAAACCTCCTTGAACCAACAACGTAAGAATGTTTTCTCCATGGGAAACCTCATTGTGGCAAGCAGTGCTAGAATCTATTCTCGAGGAACAACCTCAATGATCCAGCAAAAAAATAGCTGTCTTGTGATACTGTCGAGTATGGGATCTTCTATATGATATTTATGCTTGGTTCACACAGAAAGGATGCAAAGAGGTACAGTTGTATTTACACAGTGATGAACATTTATTACATATATTACAAGAAGATATGAATATATATACAATGATGAAAACAGAGCAAGTCTAAAGGTGACTGTGCTCGACGCTGGTCCAAAACCAAGTCCCTTCTTGGATGGAGAAACTTCACCATCAGCAAAATTTGGGGCAGTGGGGTAAAAGTTTAAGAGTTCTGATTGGTCTATTAAAGAGGGTTGCTATGGAATTAGGGGAGTGGTCAAGAATGGGAAAGAGTGACCACACATGGTCTGTGCCACGTCTCATGGAACAATGAACTCTTACATGTGTTGTATCTTGGGTGGTTGTTTATGATCAAATAATAAAGGGGTAATAAAGGGGTATTTATCTTAATGGGAATGCAATATGTTTGTGGATAAGGGGCAAATAAACTGGGTATTGTATTTACAGATGGTCAGGAAGTAGGGGGATGTCTGAATACTAAATACTGTAATTTAACAACAAGTGATCATACTACTACTACATAACATCCCCTTTCTTTGGAAAATGAGGCTCCCTCCCTCTTTTTAAAAAAATTACATAATAGATGAAGAAACTTGATGGGATTGTGAAATTATAATGGGAAATGAAACCAGTATTGTATTGAAATTGCTGTCCACAGGCTCTTTTACTCTCTCATACACAAATACTTAACAATATTATGGCTAGCAGTCTAAAATGAGTATACCGTAAACATAAACCTAAACTTAACAAAACATTTGGTTAATAATAGAGTATTGAAATGAAGTATGTTCCTAGATCAAACTACATGAATTTACATCAAACTAGCTTAGCATACAGAATAAGTCATTTTGTAAAGTCATACCATATTACAACGAGTAAAATAATGAAAATCACTAAATACTGTAATTTAACAACAAGTGATCATACTACTACTACATAACTGCAATTGGGCTAACAGCATAATTAAGATTTTCTTTCTTATGAAAAAATGAGCAAGGAAAGTGGGATTCCATCGTGATTCTTGTAAAAGTTAGTAAGACCAATGAAAGAATCTCTTTTCTTGGAAAACTGAAATCGGAAAATCAATGTCAGAATCTCTCACTCCATTTGTCTCCGAGGAAAATCTAAATCGGGCAGCGACATAAAATTATACTTGAAAACAGCGCAGTGAGACCATCGGCAACCAAAGAATTTGGTTTTCGTCAGTGATACCACTGCCGTAAGCTACCCTGCTTATCCTTTTAAAAGAAAATATTCAAAAATGTATTGCAAACATATTTAGGTTTCAGGTTCAGGTTTCATTTTATTTCCACAAATCAAAATGATAAAGCAATCAATTTAAAATGCATTTACATGAAACAATGTAATATAATCAAGAAGTGAGAAGAAAAGTGGAGGAGCCTAAAGAAAAGCAGACTTGTAGTGAATAGGCCAAAATAATGAATAATACAAAAATATTGCTAAAATGAATGGAAATGATCGTTACAAAGAAAAAATAATTAAACAAAAGGAAAAAAAAAATTGAAAAAGGATCATGTTTATCTTGTATTTTAAATCAAACAATAATTGTTCATAACAGATGTTTTCTGTATACTTCTTTTCCTTCACATCCCCCAATGTCTTCTCCACGTACAATGTCCATTTGGGGGCTGTTTCTCGAAACCTTCATAGGTCTAAGTTCGTTGAAATTTTAATTCTACAACACATGTCCCTATGGGTTATCCAAGAACTTAGTCTTATGACGGTTTCGAGAAACGGGCCCCTTGTTTTAATCCTCCTCCCATCCTCTCTTCCTCCTTCTTTCACTGCAATTTGTAGACGACTTTCTTTGTGACTTTGAAAGTGGTATGTGTAGCATCGAACAAGACAAAACCGATGATTTCAATTTTATCCGGAAGAGAGGTAGCACGGCTTCTATTGGTACAGGCCCTTCATCAGATCACACTACAGGCACTGGTATGTATCAAGGCGGTGGTACAACATCACCCCCCCCCCCTCCTCCGCCCCCTCTATTTTGTTCGAGAATCCCATACTCATAATACTCAGGGATGCCAATTGGTTTTATCCTTTAATTTTGGGGTTACTACTTTATCTACTATCACCATACAAGCTCCATCCTTCAAGGATCATATTATAATTTTTGGCCTGAAAAAAAAAAATCCAGCCCAAACATATTGAAACCCAATACAAAGCTTGATTACTAGGCATATGAAACCTGAAATGTGAAAGTAGCTTACGAGGGTCTGAAATCGGTACATTGCTACTCGGTCTAAACCCACTTTGACTAATGCCCATTTGGTCCCATCTCACATAGACTAATTCCATTTCATCTACAACCAGTTTGTCTGATTAACTTTTGGCTTAATTGCCACTCTCCTGTTCAGCATTTTATATACTGCCCATTTCGTCTAATATTATATTTCGTCTCCTGCCCATGTAGTCTATGTAACACCATTTGGTGAATTCCTGTGACAAATTGGTTATAGACCCAAGATTTATTAAGGAATTACATAAAATGCAATTGGATAAGAGAATCCACTGGTGTCAACTCAGTATACTCTAACACTTTCATATATTAATATTTGATGTTGTTCATGAATTATGTCAATGAAACTGCGAAAATGGAATATACATTTTAAGTCACATCTTATTTGAGACGTTACAAGTGGATTCGGTCACCTTCAAATACCGACATCACTTGTGTTGCTATTTATCCATTTTATCCACTAAAAGGTTATTACGTCTACATCGAGGCAACTTCTCAGACTGCGTTTGACAAAGCTCGCCTCATTCTCCCCGTCTTCCGCGGCGTCCAAGCAAACGATAAGGAGACCTTCTGCGTAGTCTTCTGGTATCACATGTACGGGACTACTGTGGGAGACCTCAGTGTGTACCTTCATAATTCCAGCTCTACAGACCTGGGGAATCCTATTTGGTGGCTGGCAGGCAACCGAGGTGATTTATGGAGGGCGGGAGAAGCTGAAATCAACACACCGGAAGATTTCCAGGTAGAGAAATTGACCCGTATCCACAAAGGTGTACTAAGTTAAGTCGCATCTTAAATCTGTGGTTTAGATATGGGTAGCAAAGTGTGACGAAATTTCGAACAGTAGATGTTCGATTTGTTATAATGAAACTATTAAAAACTGCATAAGAATGTATAAGTAGGATATTTTTTCCTAACCATCAATGCACGATTCCAGAATCCAATAAACATAATAGGAACATAAACAACAAAGACAGATTTAAGCTATGGCTTAACTTAGTACATCTTTGGGAATACGGACCTTTGGCCCGAGATCATGTACGGGATACAACTTTAGCCGTGGGTTAACATTGTCTAGCCTACTATTTTCCAGAGAGTGATGTGTTAAACAGCAGACATTTTTTGTCCATTGTATCGAATTCAAGTAAACCATGTACAACGCTTGGCCGTTGTTTAACACGACGCTTTAGAGAAACAATGGACAATTTTAGCCCCGGCTAAAGTTGTAAAGAGTTTGTAAATTTGGTCCATTATGAGTATCCGTCACCCCCCCCCCCCCCCCCCCCCCCCCCCGGATCCGCGCTTGCGCTACACCTTCATGTCGTAGTTATGATGCTGAAAAACAATTTGATATGATTAGATTTTTCTATTTCAGCTCTATAATTCCAACTAAGGTCAATTTATAATAATATTGTCTTATTAATAACTAATTATGGATACATGTATAGGCTTGCAATACTTTACTTTGAAAGTGTTGCGACGGCCCTCATTCCTATAGCATTTCAGTGATATCTCGTTGTTAACTTGTTATTAATCAATAATGAATAAATTGTCGCACAACACTGTTCAGCTTTCATTTGAAAAAATGTACGATTGGGTTAATATGGTTAATATATTTTTTTTCATTTTTTATGAATAACTGTTTATCTTTCAGCTTTACTTTGAAGCTATCCGAGGGAATAGCTATGACAGTGATATCGCATTGGATGACATCCACATCACAAGCTATGGATGCCCAGGACACCGTGAGTTGAATCCATTACAATTATTTCATAGATCAAAAAAAGTTATTTCAACCATTTGTACACAGTAGCGAGAATGGGATTAAAATTTGTATTCACAAATTGAAGGAAGGAGAAACACTATTTTGTTAGTTGTTTGTTGTTTTTATGGTGCTTCTTATCCGAAAAAAGGGTCTAAAACTAAAAAAGAGATCACTTAAAAGGTACATAATCATATTGCGCCATCTTATTTATTACTATACATCATTAAGAGGAGTATTTTAAAACACAGACTTTATGCACAATACTATAGAATAACCCTAAAAGCCGAAGCACTCCTTTCGTTTGTATTTATATCTAAAGTAGTTTCATATCTACTGCTGAAAGCAAACTTTTACATGGGGGGCGTTTCATCAAAGGACTTGTCGGACGTTTTATCCGACAAACTGTTATAAGCTACTGAAATGCTTGCATCTGATTGGCTGAGAGCAAATTTGTCGGATAAAATGTCTGGCAAGTCCTTTGATGAAATGCCCCCTGTATTCTCGAAGGGTGACTAAAGTCAGTAGGGTTATTTAGTAGGCCTTGTTATTGTCAAAGTATAACTTGCTATAAAAGTTTATATAGGAATGGTGATCAAATACGTCGCTAAATTAGGGTACTACATTATTTACCCTTCGAGAATACCGACCATTATGTTAAAAATCATTTTCCAAAAACCTTTCATTATTTTCAAGATATCATCAAGAATGAAACGAGTGTGACGTGTGACTTCGAGGAGGCCGAGTTGTGCTACTATAAACAAGACACGTCAGATGACTTCGATTGGATATGGAGGAATAGAGGAACCAATGATGGTTTCACTGGACCTGATTACGATCATAGCAGGGGTGATGAATTAGGTTAGTGGTGGTGGTGGTAATGGTGATGGTGTTGATGGTGATGGTGTTGATGGTGATGGTGGTGGTGGTGGTGGTTGTGGTGCTATTGGGTGTGGTGGTGATGGTGACAGTGACTTCGATGGGATGTGGAGGAATAGAGGAACCAATGATAATTTTTTTTTACTGGACCTGATTTCGATCATAGCAGGGGTGATGAATTAGGTTAGTGGTAGAGGTGATGTTGATTGTGTTGGTGGTGACGGTGGTGATGGTGTTCATGGTGGTGGGGATTATAGTAGATGTAGTGGGTATTGTGATGATGACGATGGTGATGATGATAATGATACTTGTGGTGTTGGTGTTCGTGGTGATAGTGTTGGTGTTGATGGTAGTGGTAGAGGTGTTGGTGGTAATAGTGATGGTATTTTGAGGATGTAGTAGGCCTAGTAGTCGTTGTGGTGACGGTAGTGATGATGGTGGTGGCGATGGTGGTGGTGGTGGCGATGATGATGGTAGTTTGGTGGTGGGAAGAATGTGGTTGTTGTTGTGGGGTGATGGTGCTTGTGTTGGTGGTGACTACGGTGGTTGTAGTGGGTATTGTGATTATGATAATACTGGTGGTGTTGGTGTTAGTGGTGATGATAGCAGTGATGGTGGTTTTGGTTATGGTGATGGTAATTTAGAGGATGTAGTAGTAGTGGTTATCGTGGTGGTGATAATATTATTGGTGATGGTGTTGCAGTGATTACGATGATGATGATTATGCATATGATCACGATGTTTATAAAGGGCCTTTATTTGTCTCTTTTTTTGTGTGTGTGCCTTGGGCGGCCTTCATTCATTGGTTTAAATCAGATTACACAATCTCATACTGCCTTTATCTCTCTCAGGATTTTTCGTGTACGTGTCCAGCAACTACCGCCTCACACCATCTGACCGTGCCCGCCTCATCTCGCCTCCGATCAAGAGCAAATCAAGGTCATCCTGCGTTGTATTTTGGTACCATATGTATGGTGAGGACGTTGAAAACCTCAATGTCTATGTCAGGCAAGTCGGTGGTTCACTAGCAAGCCCCACATGGTTACTGGCTGGTGACCAGGGCAACTATTGGCATCGTCAGACTATAACTGTACTACAAAGCAGCAGCGATAGCGAGGTATGTGAACAATATTCGAAATATTAAAGTTGCAATTTAGAGGCTTTATTTGATATGATTGATGGTTATTCCTTCATTCGTACTTATTTCCATTTCATAAAAACATTCAATTGAATGTATAATTTTGTAACATTCAACAACTTACGTAGAAAATATTACATTTAATTACACAGTATAATAGATTATATAAGAATTCGTATCTAAAACAAAGTTAACATTATTTTGAGGGGGACGAAGAAAAAGGGACAACCAAAAGAAAGCTAAGAAGGCCTTCTAAATTATGACCACTACATTCAAAATCGTCTGCCTCAATGCATGTATACAAAAACTTGGTTGTCATAATCATGACTAGCCTAGAGATGACACCCCCTCCCCCCACACCCGTCCGTACAATTCGCGAAATAGTGAAATTACGTTCCTGTTGTAAAATATCTCTATGATCTTTCTGATTTCATCCAGCTCGTCTTTGAGGCCTCTCCAGGGGTTGAGAATCGAGATGATATAGCTCTTGACGATATTGTCCTCTTCAGCGAAGCGGATTGCCCTACATGTAAGTTCGCCCAAGTATGGCTCTTAAAAATAACTAGACCTTTTGTATATGACGTCATAATCTCATAGCGCCCTCCCTCAGAGGATATAGGAGTGGGCGTAAACAGAGTTTTTAGAGATGCAATCTATCTCTGCAACTTTGGATCATTATGTAAATCATATTGTAAATATCTTTGTGAAAATTCACAATACCTAATCAGGTGACATCCATGACATCAGATGAATAAATTGTCATTGACACTGACATTGCGCCAGCTGCAGAAGACAATTGCATGCAAGGCAATGGCCTCAGCCTCTAAAATGGCGGCGCGATGACGTCAACGCATATGGTTTAGGCAAACGTAGAGAACAGTATCCATCGAGTAATGAGCCATTTTTTTAATTACAATTTGCGCATGGGCATGCAGAGGAAGGTCATTTGAGATAAACCGGCATTTTTTTTTTAATCACTAAAATAATTTCATGTTTTAATGTCATATATATGTATGTAATAGCGCTTTAAAACTTTTTGTGTAAAGCGCTTTATAAATTTTATTGTTATTATTAACATTAAGATAAGCGCAGATGTCTGATATGGGTAGTAATTTTTAATATGCTTGTTGTCCTATCTATAGAAGAGCAACAGGGTGATTTTTTGAGGGTATTTAACAGTGGACCAAAATTTAATAAGGGCCAATGAGCTGATAAGTTTGAATTGACAGTGCAATAGAAATGGTTGGAGTATTCCCAATTCTCTGCTGTAATCTTCTGGTTATGCTTTTCAAAAACAATGTTCACGTATACATAATGATTATTAAGTGATCCAGAGTCTGCCAATTAGACCACAAGAATGCATCATCATTATTATTGTTGTTTTGTGTGTTCAAACATAAATGAATCTTGTTTTGGTGTCCTTTTTTTTCCCCTCAAGTCACTACGCTCCCACCTGCGACCACCAAAGCACCAGTGCTAGCTGACAGCATTGATTGCGACTTTGAGGATGGGTGGTGTGATTATGTCCAGATGTTAACAGGAGATATGATGGACTGGGCCAGGTACCAGAAAACTGGTCCTGGATCTAATAGCTTCTATGGACCAAGGAATGACCACACACTCGGGAACGCCTATGGTGCGATAAATTAATGTTATTTTTTCTTTCAATTATCTAGGATAGTTGCTGCAAAAAAAAAAAAAGGAGAATAATTTAGGATTAAAGCTTTACCTCTATTGTCTATGGAATTTGATTTCCCAATAGAATTAGTGATTATATTAAACAGAAATATAGTAGTGGTAGTAGTAGAAGTAGTAGTAGTAGTAGTAGTAGTAGTAGTAGTATTAGTAGTACTTCAAGCATCTAGTATATCAAATTGGTCCGTATTTTCAAAGGTGTCCTAAAGTTAAGCCTAAATGGCTTAAATTTGTGGTTTATCTATATGTGTAGTAAAATATGACATAATCCGGAACAGTAGATGTTAGCTTTATAAGGATTTTTGGTACTGAAACTTTTAAAAAGTACCCGCCCGCGGGTGATAAGTAGGCCTACAAAAGTTTTCCTAACCATTAAAGTACGATTCCAGAACCCAGTAAATGTGTAAGGAACAATACAACGTTGACAGATTGAGTCACGTTTTGCTACTCATAGTTAAACCACAGATAAGCTAGGGTTAGCTTCAGGACACCTTTTTTCCCCAGCAATTTCAACAAATGTTACCGTCTTTCTTTGTAGGATACTACGCTAGTTTTGATCCCTACGCCTACACCGGGGCTGGCAAGGACGATAATGCCATCATGGTCTCTCCATTAATAGGGGGATCACGTCGAGACCGGTGTCTTCAGTTCTATGCTAACATGAATGGTTATGGTGTGGACTATCTGAATGTTTACACACGTGTCTATGGGGCTACACTGCCTATTGATCCGCCATTTTCTGTTTATGGTAACCATGGTTCCGGATGGTTCCTGTTGCAGATGGATATACCCGGTTCAAACCAGAATTTTCAGGTAATATCATTGAGAAAAAAAATAGTAGGCCTAAGTGCGCTTTCCTTTTACGTGGCGACCGAATTATGATATCGATTGCACCCCTACTAAACTATCAATTTAGTTCTTTGCTGAAACAATATGTCATTGAAATAGTTTTTCTTTCTTAATAAACAAAACTCCGACAAATCAAATTTGATTTTCTATAATAAGAGGCAGGATTTGCCGCGCTCATGTCAAGGCATGTTGCACACGTGTAAGTAAGATTCTTCTAATCTCTATACAGTATTAGTAGGTTCCCGGTATTTGATTGGGTTACTGTTACCAATCAAATCGAATCTAACCCATTTAAATTATTTGTTTTTATTGATTTATCTGTTTAGGTTTTATTCGAAGGAATCTGTAAATACGCGTATTCGGGTGAAATAGCAGTCGATGACATCAAACTAGTATCGGGAAGTTGTGATTCGTCAGGTATGTTTCCAATTAAAATATACATTTATTTTTTTCGTTATTAAGGTTTTCATTTCATTTCGCCTGTGCCATTTTACAAAGAGTTCTAGCGTATTAGAAACTTCATTTGCAACTCAAAAAGGGTCTTTATCACTTGGAGTTAGAAAAAAAAGGAAACGAAAACGAATCATTATTATTTTGTTTGATAGAGTATTTGAAAATTCCATTACATAATTTTAAATGTTGATTATCAAACTCATATTTTATAGTCACACTAAAACGCTCTATAATCAGATAATCAATTTATGGGGTTAGAAGACTATTAGCCGTGATTGTGTGATATAAAAAATGTACTCTTCTTGAATATTTTTCAAAAAATGGATCTTCCTGTACTGGGGCCATATATTGTGCAATTCTAAAGTCTAAACAATAAACAAAAGTCCAAGTTTACAACATCCCGTTCAACGTTCTTGGTTCCCAACAGTAAAATTTTGAGTTTTACGAACTATCATCAAAGGCAGTTGTCAACTATTTCTATTAGACATTTTGTTTCTGTAGGATTTTTAAAATAATTATTTAATAGACTTGCACGTGGGATAATTCAGTGTTTGTCGTCCATAGTATTGTATGAAGTTGTACTGTACCTTTAATAATCATATAATATTTCACAGCCGCCACACCGAAACCGGTCGCCTGGAACGCTGATTGTGATTTTGAATATGATGAGAATCTGTGTGGCTATACCAATTACAAATACGCTGATGTAGAGTGGATAAGAACAAGTGGTGGAACAGGGACAGATGACACAGGACCGTTGTTTGATCATACTAAAGGAACCCTAGAAGGTATGTTTACATTTGTTTAGGTTCGTTCGAGTAATCGCGATGGCTTTGGCGGATCTTAGTTCCATTAAAATTAATTTGGTAGTGGTGGTGGCGGTGATAAAGGGGGTGATGATGATGGAGTGATGGTGGTGGTGATGGTTGAGATGGTAGTGGTAATGGTGTTGTACGTGGTAGTGGTAATGTTGCTGATGGTGGTGGTGGTTGGGGTAATAGTGGTGGTGGTGATAATAGTGGTGGTGGTGATGGTGGTGTTTGAGACGATAGTGGTGATCATGGTGGTGGTGATGGTGGTGATGGTGATGGTGGTGATGGTGATGGTGGTGGTGGTGGTGGTGATGGTGGTGGACGTGGTAGTGGTTGTGGTAATCATGGTGGTACTTATGCTGGTGGTAGTGGTGATGATGATGGTGCTGGTGGTAATGGTGATGATGATGGTGCTGGTGGTAATGGTGATGGTAATGTTGGTGGTGGTAGTGGTGATGGTGATGGTGGTGGTGGTGGTGGTGGTGGTAATGATGGCGGCGATACTAGTGGTTGAGATGGTAGTGATGATGATGGTGGTGGTGGCGATACCGCTGGTTGTAGTAGTGGTGATAGAGGTGGTGACGGTAAATGTTATGTACAGTTAAATCTCTTCATCTGACACTTTTATCTCTCTATCTCCCAATCTACAAAGGTCATTACATCTATATGGAAGCGTCTATGCCTATGCGTCCTAATGACGATGCAGTCCTTGAGAGTCCATTACTCAACAGCAGGGGCGACGACCTGTGCGTTCGATTCT
The DNA here is from genome assembly GCA_940671915.1 of Paracentrotus lividus. NCBI lineage: Eukaryota > Metazoa > Echinodermata > Echinoidea > Camarodonta > Echinidae > Paracentrotus > Paracentrotus lividus. The sequence continues at coordinate 34,467,496 of CALNVZ010003425.1, read as the reverse complement.
ACTATCACGCTTACGGAGAGGATGTCGGTCTCTTGGCCATTAAAGTCAACAATCTGGACCTTAATACCAGGACAGTAGTCTTCAGTCTAAACGGGGACCAGGGTAACGAATGGAGACCCGCTAATGTGGATTTACCGTCGAGCCTTCTCGGCATGAGCAACTTTCAGGTATATTAATGCTAGGGGTGTTGGCTCTTGCCCATGATTAGGCCTAAGAGTGGATAATTATTTTGTTTGCCCATTATTGAAGCCAATTAACGATCCTATTTAACTCCACCTCCTCTTCCATTACCCACGCTAAACATTACAATAATAAAACTATACGAACAATCTCCGATATGAGGATTGATGGGAAAAGTTTGGTAAGAATATACTGCGCTCTTCTTAACAAAAAATGATTAAATACCCTCATTTTGGCGGGGACTTTTACCCTTACTTTTATTTCTGTCATCTCCACAATACGGGAATGTATACATTTTCTTCATATGATAGAGATTGCACAAATAGCACACTTCCATATGGCCTCTTTACCAACGTCATTCAGTAAAACATTTTGCTTCTCCCGACCCAGGTGAATTATAAAAAAGAAGCAAGAAAATCCCTGGAGCAAAATAATATAGCCTATAATTAAAAGGATTTTGCATTGGAGGGCCTCGACTCTTTCAAGATGGACATGAGCCCAAGAAGCCACTATTATTATTTGTAATCATAAACAAATTATGATATTATTTCTTTTTGCATGCTCATCATCATTTTTAAGAATAATATTTGACAATCTTGCTCCTTATCGTTAAGATCCGCATCGAAGCACACAAAGGATCTGGTTACAGGGGTGACATAGCCATCGATGATATCCAGTTCTTGGCACAACCCTGCGAGGGTTACCCAACACAGTCACGATGTACCTTTGAACAAGGAGCTGATTACTGTGGCTACCAAACCAGTCAGAGCTCATCAGGCCTATCATGGAGGTGGTATGATCTACTGGCTACCGAACCTTCACCCCTCAACAGTGTCGGTGAGACAATGTTTCTTTCGTGGAAACATAGAAACGAAGTGTTCAAACAACCTGTTATTGAAGAATGAACTGCAATATTTTGAATCCAGTTTGCAAACATTAGTTGTTGATATGTCTGACATATCAACAAACTAGTGTTCCATGTCCAAAGAAAAAAAACCTAAAATTAATCTGACTTTTAACGTCAACATCCAAAAGATGTTACTGAGATTCGAAACTAGGTTTGATCCTCCTCAGTTTGTAGGTGAAAGCAAACAGTTGACAGTAAATATTACCACTCTTCCAAAGCCTGTGGCCCGTATTCACAATCAAGTTTAATAAATGGAGCTGCTACATGTCGTTTGCAGATACTTTTTGAGGGTAGGGAAAATATTTGTTTGTTTACAAATGTGGGATAAAGTGGAAATAGAAGTAAAATATTTCTAAAATGGGAATCGGATGTTCCGTTCAAGAACCTGAACATTTAATATATGTTCTATTCTTTTTCAATTTTTCAGATTCGACATCGTTCATGTACGTGCAAGGTTCATCATCAAACCGAGGCAAACAGGCAATTCTTTACTCGCAGCTTCACAATCTTCTAGGAGTCGATCACTGCTTGACGGTCGACTTCGTTATGTCAGACGACACCAGCCAGCGGATCAACATCGAAGCCGTTGAGAAAGACTCTGGAAGACGGCATGCCGTGGGCACGCTGACTGGTGACCTGTCTAGATCTTTCATCCGGGGCAACTGGTCCGTCCCGTATGCCTTGTCCCAGAACCCTTTCCAGGTCTGTTTGATCGTATAAGTCTACCATACATGTATGCCTAAATCTAATTTTCAAAATGTATTGCTTGACAGCCCCCCCCCCCACCTGTTTATGATAAAATTTGGTTGTTTTTGTATTTTATTAATGTGGATTAAAAGTGACTAGCTTGGGTACTTCTTGGCTAGTCATGTGAACTTTGTGAACTTAAAGAACAATATTGTTCTAGAATCAAATAACAGGGATAAATTGATGTAAGCATGATAATAATTTTGCTTAGTAACCTGTGAAATGCTTGAAGAGAAATCTGTTTTAATGATAATATCGAAATTGATACTGATAGAAATAAACTTTTTAAATATCAAACTGTCGTTTGACATACATGGGTTAATATAACTTCCGACCAATTGTTCTTTTCTTTTCTTTTTTTGATCTTATTGATTCCATTTTTTTATAATTGTTAAACTTAAGAGAAACTTGTGTCTTCTGTATATTTTTCAGTTTGCATTTACGGCGACCGCGGGAAGCACTGGTGTGTTAGCAATTGACAACATAATCGTCACTACACAGTTGGAGTCGTGTGCAAAATGTAAGGATGCGTTAAAATTCTTTACTCTTATAGGTTGATTAGTAATTCTTCAGGTAAACTTATATCAATAAAAAGAGATTATAGTTTTTGTAGTAAGTCTTAGCCGCAAAGAACGTATTGACCTACTAAGAGATATGTGAAAAGGTTTTGTATTTCAATTTCCTCTCTTTTGGTGAAATTATCTGATTATGGTTGGGGAAAATATGAATATGATTTCAAACTGTGGCGTGGTTTTCCATAGAATGTTCACACAGTGATATTTGATTTCACACTGTATATTCTCCCTGACAATGTGAAGATGTGATTTACAATGTTAACACGCTCATTGTGAAGATGATTTCAGCCTATGATAATGTGTTCTTACCAACAGTGATAACATATATCCCAATTCAGCACCGTGTTTCAAGACGATGCCTGATTTTTTTGTACCACTGCCCTTATCTTTTTCTTCTAGAAAATTAATTACTTAATTTGACGAGATTGATGATATTATTTTGCTTAGCCAGGATGCAATTTATGTACATGTATTTGTAAGTAATGTTTTTATTTTACAAACGGACTATTTATAACCATTTGTAAGGTATATATTACAGCTCACTAAGAGTTTCATCTGATTGACAAGATTATGGAAAATGTTCTTTTGACACAATCAGTAAAAATTACAAGAATGTTATGAATAGAAATAGAAATAGTAATTAAAAAGTAATAATTTCTTTCTGATTTGAATGATCTACCGACAGATGTAGCCCCTCCTACCAACCCACCCACAACCACTCCCTCCCCAACCGAATCAACACAAGCCCCACCGATGACCACCAAACCGACAATGAGCTCGACTTCCATTCCAATGATGAGCGCGACGCCATTACCAGGTAGCAACAAAACCGGCATCATAATCGGAGTCGTCATCGCCGTCCTCGTTTTCATCGCAATCGTCGTCAGTTTGGGCATTTGGAAGTACCGCTCCGGAGGGTCAATGCCGTTTGGAATAAGTTACAAGAATGAGCAGCTAGATGAGATACCATTCTCTGGGGTGAAAGCGAGGGGTGGGGTCGAGGCTACTAAAGACCCCACAGTGGTGTTCAATAATGCTAACGATGCTAACGGGAGCACAGCTTAAAGAAACATAGCACAATAATTACATTTTTTCCCCCCTCCTCATCAAACGGAAAATGAATTGAATCTTGACATTTGTCATGTACTTTAAATGTTGGTCATTTAACAATTTATCTGTTTCAGTTTTGTATAAGAAACAGCTATAATTTTAATGACGCATCTGAGATGGTGTGTAAATATTCATATTTGTCTGACACGTACGTAGTAGATTTGAACTAAAGTTTTGTTGAGGCAAACACAAAATATGTTGACCAAACAAAAATACAGTGCGTCCCAGAAAAAATTGTGAAACTGTCAGATGAAAGCAAATAAGTCATGAAATGTCAAATAGAATGAATTTTTGAAGAGCTCGGTTTTTCTTTTTACTATTGAAACAAATACAATACGAAATATCCACGTATGAAATTAGCAAAAATCTTTTTTAATTAAAATGTCAAAATCAAATTGTGCAGAGTAGAGCAAATAGTTTTGTTTGTAGCCAAATGGAAAAGCACTGGATACCTGCCATTGAAATTTGCATTCACTGCCATTATTCTGGTTAAAAAAAAAAAAAAAAAAAAACTCCAAATTTTATTGTCCGAATCGGATATTCTTTTTGCCCTTGTCCCGTGGGCTTGGCAGCCGCTGAGCAGCGCCAGATGGACGTTGCTCTATCCCCCTCTTCTTGAACGCCAAACAGGGAAGCAACAACTACCATTTTTAACGTCTTTGGTATGACGCGGCTGGGGATCGAACCCACAACCTCCCGATTATGAGGCGGACGCTCTATCCACTGAGCCAACACATCGGTTATCCAACCAACAAACAGTGAAAAACCAACAAACAGTGAAATAAAATATCACTTCCTTAAGACAAGGTCATCATGGTAATTGCATCTTTATAAATCCTGTAAACTTATTCTCCACAATTTGATTTAGATTTAAATTTCAAACTCTTTCGTGTTCTTCTTTTTACATTATATCATGTGTCAAAAGAAGGAAACAGAACTTTATTATATTGCATTATGATATTTCTTGATTTACAAAAAAAAAGAAGAAAAAATTTCGTGCATCTCTTATTTTAGCTATATTATAACTTATATTACATACCTCATTCTAAGAATGTTAGCTAATGCTTTCATCTCATTGGTCAAAAGTCTGGTCATAGTTTTAGCCAGGCCTGGCCAGGGAGGCTGAGCGGTTAATAGTCATCGTTCAATAGTCGTTTTTAATAGTCATTTTTCAACGGCTAGCACGATCCCCGTTTGTTTATATGCAAAGAGTTGCCATGAATTTGCATCGCGATTTAGTCGATAACTTGAGACAGCTTGCATGGCTAGCACGATCCCCGTTTGTTTACGTGCAAAAAGGAGCTCAAAATTTGCAGCCCGATTTAGTGGATAACTTTAAGCTTATACTCACTGCGATAACGGGCGCGCAGCTATCACAGACAATTTTTTCATCGTAAACATTGATAGAATAGATCCCTGACTTTCAGACGAGTGTTTAGTTTAGCCCGATATAGCCGTGTTTGTTAAAACTATTATTTAAAGCAAGACGTCAGAGGCTAATCTTTTTCTAATTTGGACAGGAAGAACAGCAAATCTATATAAGGTAGAAAAGACCTAAATAATTATTGAGCGACTGCTCTTCATTGTTCCGGTATTCACATATTCACCAAGGTATTATAAGTTACTAAGTTCAAATATCTTTGTATTTTTATCAATGAATTATACCTCTAATTTTTATAAGATGAACATTAGATCTGCTACAGACAGTACATCTAAGTCTCATCTATTATTCAAATGGTCAAATGGTCAAGTATGATATTTGCCTATAAACAGTAGCTGTGTTGTTTTTTGTAGTTTTTTTGTGTGGCAATCATCCCCATCTTGATTCTTGTCACCCAATTAAAATGCTTTAACTCCTCATCTGTTTCCATTTTAATCATTAACTTAAAACATTTTTTTGTTTTGTTTTGTTATGAAGCCACATAGAAACGGTTTGAGTGTTTTGCTAAAGAAAAAGATAAAAATTAGGCATCTCATAACTCCAGCCATTTAAATCACCAAGGACGGATACATCCCATTTAACTTAAAACATGACTGCCAAAATTACTTTTATCTAAAATATTTTGCCTGTAATTCATTGATTGTATGCACGATTCTGCATCATTAATTTGCAACATTATCGAGACGAATTAAATTGATTTTGCTAAGCACATGACGTGTACGCTTTCTTCATTCACCCTCTCCCTTTATCTCTTCTTCCCTCTCTCTCCCCCTCTCTCTCCCTCTCTCTCTCTCTCTCTCTCTATTTCTCTCTCTCTTTCTTTCTTTCTCTCTCTCTCCCTCTCCATATATCTCTCCCCCTCTCCCTATCTCTCTCTCTCTCTTTCTCTCTCTCTCTCTCTCCCCCCTCTCTCTCTCTTTCTTTATCTGCATTTCGTCTCAATGTCTGTATTTCCCATCGTTGTTTGTTGTGTTTTACATAAGATATTGTCAACTTTATGTGATATCTCAATAACCATGCCATAAATAAAGTTACATATCCAAGATAAAGGTTGATATTGAATGTGTACTCTTTTAATAGAACTTCTAATAATATCAAACATAAACTTATATCTGAATAGACGCACACACAATAAGACGTGTTTCTGGACTCGTATATTTACACCGTTTGTATAAGAATTCTAAAAACGTTTAGTGCTGTAAAAGTGCCTACTCACATTTATGTATCTATGTACATATGGATAGTATCCTCCAACCTTATACTTACAAGAGAACGAAACGCAACATCAAAGTGAATTTAAATGTGACGATCATGATTCTACACTTACATTGTTCAAAAAGAGTCTGTAAAAATGGGCGGGGAGAAATATAAACGAAAAAGAATGATAAAAAATGTGAATGGAAAAGAAACACAAGCTTTACTTTGCAATGCATGACATATGATGAAATATGAACAAATATAAGATGACAAACATTGCATTTTTCTCAGCCAAAATGTTATCAAAAATGTGCATAAATGTGGAAGAGGTACTCCATTAGCTTTATCACAGCAATGCATTTAAAGAAACCTTTAAACCAAAAACAAAAACTAACAGTGGAACACATTAAAAGCAATCTACACCATTGCATACATTAAAATATCAGAAATGGTAGAAAAAGAAATCTGAGTTTTCTTATGACGGAATATTTAAGAATTAAGTTATAATTCAACCACCCTGCAATGGGACTCAAAGTAAATGCATATTGATAAAAGGAATGCTAAAAATATAACAAAAGCATACGTAATAGCACACCTAGATCATTGTTTTATTTAAAACCTAACACTGTCCATCCACAAATTTGATGAAATAATTACAGGGGACTCTGGCTTGCTCCAAAATAAAATTATCCTTAACATATCAAATCATCTTATAGATTAAAACCAATTGCATAAAACTTCATCATCGTAATTTACTACAGGTAAAGCTCAAATTGTTTGAATTATTTCCTTTCGCTAATAAGTTTTCATAAAAATACTTATTCATTTCATGACGGGCACCACAACATATACCACCATGCACACATTTATATATTTAAAAAAATAGGGTTAGTCTAACATATAAATAGAATTAATTTAAAATTTATACTGCATAAAATTTATCTTTGTTAAAGATTCATTAGAGAATTGATGGGGCACAAATTCTATTTGCAGTCCTGGTAACATTTAACCCTTAGAGCACAAGGGGAGAGGGGCTACCAATGAAGCCCTCAACACTTTCAATAACAGAGAAAAACTATTTGATACCAAATCATTTACTACCTAACATAGCTACACTTAGAGTGAGCATTTGTAGGAGCTTTATTTAGAGACTTAGATCAAGAAGTATGATTTCATGCATAAGTATTAGAAAAATAGTATATACTCTTGTAGATTACATCGCACGCTTCTATCATGCAACTTTTTGCAGCGCTCACATGATCAGCGGAATAGATTCTGTAGAGATCCCCAAAGTCAAAATAGCCCGGTGCTATTAGGGTTAAAATTTAAGATTAACACATATCTAATATTTCAATATACTCTTCTTTTTTTAAAGTATATCAATCATGGTAGGTGAATTGAAACATGTATTATCTTATCTATGCATGACATATTCTCACCCAAGGTTAAAGCCTCTATAATTACACCAACAAAGGAGGATATAAATAGACACAGTGCCATGCATCAATAAGTCTCATCTCTAAATATTGTCTTTTTAATAAGAGACAAAGGGTCTAGAACAATGGGGTACCATTTATATACACCTCAATAGCTTATATTAATTAATTTTTTTTTTCATTCCTAAACATGTATGGATTTCCGTTGCTGATTATTTGTATGAGGTATTCATCTATAATGATGATAATGAGAAATACATTTTTTCCACAAACGGCAATTATTTAATACATTGATAATGAAGTAATGAGCGATATACAGGATTTAATCAGTGATTTTCTCTCATGACAGACCCTGAAAAATAGGATTTAACATGATCTAAAAAACAATTACCACCCCATACCCCCATCCTCTAAGTCAAAATTTGATTTCAGAATTACCTTTTAAGGGTCTCGATTTTAAAGATCCATTTGTCAACCAATAAAACAAATTTTCGGCCGTTTCCGTAAAATGTATATTCTGTAGATAATATTGTTTCAAAGAAAAAAACGTCTACTTGTGTTTCTTTGATTTTTTTTTACATCTCATATTTACACATTAAAATTACCCCAGTGTGAGCATAAATTTAAATCAGACATTAGAAGTGTTCTGCTCATTGGATTACCCTAGAAACATCAAGAAAAGTCATCTTATCGATTCAAAGATCATTACCAAAACTGGGTTTTACTACTTTAAACAAAAATTTGACTGTTATAATAATCAAAACCTACATGTATCCAAAAAGACTACTCTCTCTCTAAAAAAAGGTCTCCACCTTTGATAATACAGATACATGCATAGTACTGGCACATCATCAGAATTCCACAAGGTATGAATTCATGAACGAGAAAAAGAGTAACAGCTTTAACAATACTTCTTTTTTAATACTTATAAAATCGAACTTTGGTCAAGATAAGCCTTGTGTGTTTTGAGGAAATTTGCATAAAGATGAAACTTCAAACAATTTTTAAGATTGCCCTCTATGAATGACCTTAGGTGCAGTGTATCGAGCATATATGCAGCATCTAATAACTAATACAAAACTCTTTCTATCCTTAAGTAGCTATCAGAATGTACAAAGGAAATATAACAATATCCTATATATACATGTATACATCATTATGCTAGTTCTAGGCAATGGCAGATAAAAGGATGGAGGGGGATTTTAATAACATTCTTAAAGGTGTCGGAGGTGAAGACGTCCGGCCAGGCGAATCCGCCCGTCATGCAAATGTTACATGAAGATAGCTCCATGCTCTGAATGGAATGGTTGGGATACTTTCAGCTTTGAGATTGAAGCCTAAGCACACGATGATCTAAATGTTGAATACAGACTCAGGGGATATAATTAATACAAATCTGCCTCAATTAATCCTATAATGATCGGATAGGGAGCCAGAAAGGGGGTGGGGTTGGAGGTGCTTGGTTTTGAATACTGGATTCGCTGTTATTTTTCGCGCGATTAATTTTCGCGTTGAGAGGCCTCAAGGAATGTTGACATGTTCTTGAATTTGCGCTGCATTTTAGTACGCAAGCAATTGAATACACCTAATACATGCATAAAAAAGCATGCTCATATATTTGGGCATTTTTAAATTCATGCGAAATCCGCGCAAATTAATGTACCACGAATATTTCAACGATTACAGTACGGTATCTATCTTTCCATAGTCAATTTTGCAATGTTACCTAGACATGGCGGGCGTTTTCGTATGGCCGGACGTTTTCGCCTTTGACAACGGCACTCCTCATCACTTTATTCTACCACTAAACTAGCTAGACATACTACACAGCAAATATAAATACCGACATAAACCATGATTATTTCACATCCAATATTCAAAACCCATCCTGAAATATATAGCAAAAACTCAAGTATTCCATTATACTCTACATAGTACAGCTTAAAAACTCATGCTGAAAGATCTTACAAATAGATTATAAGGTTATATTGCATACCCTAATTATACAGCTACAGAACTAAGGATGTGTATATGATAAAATATACTTCGCATCTATGAGCTACCATACCTCCTATGTCCTTGCTTTTACCCAACATATAAAGGATAATAATTTCCAATTTCCCTCATATCCCAAAACATTAAAATAACCCAACTATTGCTTGCTTCACAATACCTGGTCACTTTTCAAAAATAAATATGAAGTTTAATAATACTTGAACAAATACTATACCATCAGCTTTGTACAAAAATAAGCCACTGATCCACCTTAGCATATGGCTCTATTTTGTCCCTCTTCTTGAAAGAAAAGTATGAATTACATACAAAATATCGTTTCAATAGCTTCCTTTGCTTATGTCTTCATATTAGGGGAAAGAAATTTCTTACTAGCAAATAAAATAATCATTGTAATATTCTTCAATTGCATTATACATAATTTATATTTGACAAATTAAAAAATTAATCAGCACAAAATCATGATTAGCCTTTGTCCTTACATAAAATATAAATATGTGAAATATATGATTTTCAAGAAACACAGAGCAATATTAAAAGTCTATCTCAAGTGTATATGAATATTTTGCTTGCTTTGAGCAAGACCGATGATTGAAAAAGATGAACATTTTAAAGATATCCACCTTTTCAGCCTTGTAACTATTTCATCTTCTCATCCTCTAAAAACTCAACAAAACGTCCAGTATAATACCTAAATGTACATAAAAATCACTACATTTATAATCCTTTTCTCTTAATAAAAATATAAAACACACAATTATCCCTTAATCTATGAACAAATTCATTATTATTATGAATTCATTCACCACAAAAAGAAACAAAAACAATAACAAGCCAAACCGAGTGCAAAACTGTCTATTAAATCACAACATTCTACAGTAACCATATAAGTCTAAGTAGTGACTATTATAATCTTTAAAAATAAAGATGTTTCTAAATTATTTTGATCGTGAGAAAAGGGTAAATAAGGAAACAAATATGCTTGGAATAAAGAAAGAAAGCATGAGCGATAAATAAGAAGACACAAAAGGCTGAAATGGAATGCACAACAATTTTGGGCTTATTTGGTACATGTAGGAGGGAATCATATAACAGAAAGGAATACAAAAGTAAAGAAAAGATGATTCTAGGTCAACTACGGTCTACCCCTTGGAAAACTGTCCCCACCAAAATTCTACACCCTAACTCTATACGTAACCCTAACCCTATTTATGGGGGGTAGTTTCCTGGTACGGAAAAATTCATCAAACTACTAACCTGACCATGCAAGTACCAGCTTAAGACAAACCTATCCATTGGCAGCCAAGCTTTTAAACATTAAAGGGGAAGTTCACCCTGGAATTTATTGGTTTTAAAAAATGCAGAAAAATAAAAGAAAAATATAAATGAAAGTTTGAAGAAAATCGACCAAAAAATAGCGAAGTTATGAATATTTAAAATTTTGATTTTGTGACGTTACATGCGAGCAGCTCTCCTATGTGTTATGTAGTGTAAATTCCATTAAATGTCATTTTTTCAGAAGAAAATCAATTATTTCGCCTGTGCGGTCGATACATCATCGAACATATTTTAGTATACATGCCTCTATCAAATTGACTCATTCCTCTATCAAGAACCATGAAAAAAGACAAATTTATGGAATTTACATACACAACACATGGGAGAGCTGCTCGCAAGTGACGTCACAAAATCAAAACTTTGAATATTCATAACTTCGCTATTTTTTGGTCGATTTTCTTCAAACTTTCATTTATATTTTTCTTTTATTTTTCTGCATTTTTTAAAACCAATAAAATTCCAGGGTGAACTTCCCCTTTAAATGATGTGTAAACTTTAGCATAACTTTATTTCACCTTTCATCTGCCCATTTTTGGAGTAATAGACTAATATTTTTGCGGTGGATGGATCAATAAAAATAACAGGGACCAATTGAGAAAAAGAACTGCACAGTGCTGCATTTCAATAGCTTGGCATTAAAAAAATAATCAAGTCTACTTGAGAAAATAATTTTTTGATGGGAAATGTATGCACCACTGGCAAACAACTAAGAAACGACACAATGTCCGATATGCACATTCATGTATTGCCAATGAAATCAAGTTCACAATACATTGGTCATGTATAAAGCTTTGATCATTAAAATAAACAATCAATCAATCAATCAAAGTTGCTAATAAATAAATGGACTGTTGGGGGTCACTTCACCGCAAAGAGATAATATCATGGGATAATAAGCATGCTTTCCATCATACATGTTTCTGAAGGATTTCAAATATCTCATGGAGGGACTACATTACAAGTGAAGATGTGAGGAATACAACAAAACAAAAGTTGCTCAGCCAAATATTATTACAAAACAAAGGCTGACAACGCTGGGTCACGTCCTCAGGATGCTAGAAAGAAGCATTCAATTTTGTCAAGACGGCCAGAACGTTGAAACCAGAGGAAGGAAGAGAGGGAGACCACATCTAAAATGGTGGAAAACTATCAAAGGGGATCTTACTGATCGAGAGACCACGTGGAACGAAACAGCCCTCGTCGGCCGCCCAGAGCCCCTCAATGTAACAGGAATAGACTGTACAAGAGCAATCTAGTATGACTTTTGGTCGATTCAATGAATTAAACTCCAAATCAATTTTACATGAAGCATCCTCATAAGCAGCCCATTCAAATTATTTTACAATTTATAAAAGAAAGTGAGGACAGAAAATTATTTCATGATCTGCCATTTGCCAGCACCCCTGAGACAAACCTTGCTCAACGTCTTACGATCTTTATCTTAAAAATTTGAACATTCAGGAAAATGATGTACATGTATCCAGTACATGTAGATACTTGCTGAATATATACATGTGCAATAATTCATTCAAATATGTACATGTATCTATATCATATCAACAACATATTGGTTTGTTTGTTCTTACATTTATAACTAGTTCAACTCTTGCAATGGAATTCTTTTACCCCCTTAGCTGCATTAAAAGAAACATGTACACATGTATACATTAATATGATGGAAATTTTGTTTCCTTCAATTTCATAAAAGACTCGGACCAAACCGAAAAGTGAAATAGCCATATAAAAAATGCACATCAACCGAAAGCTAACGAGCTATATTTTTGAAATCTTTCCCACTGGCATGATTGAGTTTGTCCTTACAAAGACTGGATTCCAAATTAACAGACCCTCCACAAACAGGTGAGCCTTTTGCTGTAGGATCCTATTTTTGCAAAAGAAAACCAAGTCTGTAAGTAGATTTGGGGAATGTGCATTGTGAACAGTGTCATCCGGCCAATAGGGTGCCACAATTCAATGAAAGGTAACCAGCTACCGTATGACTTAATATGTTTTTGGTGATCTTCTTTGAAAGTATACTTTGTACTTGATTTTGGCAATTCAGTACAACCGTCTTAGAATTTGCACACTGGGAATTTTGATTGGAAAAGGAATACAAAAAGTTAACATTTAAACACTGCCTATACATTCCCACCGCAATCACCATCTCATAAAGACCAGATTTTTGTTTCCCTGATACAACACTCTTAAAATACGGTATTACACAGACCTACCTTATATGTGTTACCTTGTGTTTCTCATTGAACCTGTATGACCCGGGTAAAGCGATTCCCTTGACTTCTTGACCCTGAATGGCCTTTATATAGAGGTTGACCGGACATGTTCTCAAAAACAAAATAATCCCTTGACTTGTTAACCTTCAATGGCCTTCATATGGAGGTTGAGTGGACGGTTCTTAGACAACTAGCCCCTGGACAATAACCCCCAGACAACTACCCTCACCAAAAATCTACCCCTAGCTGTACACCTTATCCTATTTCTAGTTGGTAGTAGTCCTGGGGTAATTATCCAGGGGCTAGTTGTCCTGATACTTGACTGGACATATGCATGCTCTCTAAAACAAAAGAAAGCCGGGGCAGGGTCCTAGGACGGGGTCTCTCGTGGAAGGGGGGGGGGTTGTATCTTTATTCTGCTGCCGATGCTGTTGCTGCTGCTGCCATGACGGGAGGTGCGTCTGTACCCCCTTCCTGATGAGCGCCCTCTGCATGGAACGATGTGAGAATCTCCCCTATGGCTCCTAACCGTTGCATTGCAATCACTGCCGCACCAACAGCCTGGAACAGAACAGAGAGAGTACATATATTACATTTCAGAATAAGAAGTGAAAAAGCACTGCAAACTTTAGGGTCTGGTTTTCATCCTGAAAAAAAGAGTATTTTGACATGATGAGGAAGACAATTGGTGAATCAAATTCATTCTTGAAATAGGGTTTCTTCCGGTTTTGAACCCAAGACCTGGGAAGCATTTCATGAAACAAACATTCACGGATTCTCACTGACAACTGTTATAAGCTACTGAAATGCTTGCATCTGATTGGCTGATAGCGAATTTGTTGGATAAAACGTCCGACAAGTCCTTTCATGAAACGCCCCCCTGCTTTCCAAACAGATGCTCTCTTTTTTTTTCAAAGTTTACATTAAAAATCTGCATCACATCACCGCGATCCCTCGCCGCATTTATTCACAAGCTGATTTCTATCTTTCGGGTTTATACCTTCTGATCATTAGAGTATTGAAAGCTAGTGGTTCTCAGGGACGAACATCAACATGAGGGCTTGCCATAGTTCTGTCGGTAGAGTACCTGTCTAGTATTGGTCTTGGGTTCTAATCCTAATGGAATCCAATTTTCTTTACTCACTTTTTCAAATTAATTCTGACGTTATATAAAGTATTATGTTGGATAATACATGTCATGCCCACAACCAACAATAAAATTCAAGTTTGTTTTATTCAAAGATTTCACATCTTCAAAGCAAGATAAATTCTTGAAATGTAAAGTCAAATTTCCCACCAAGGTCAGCCAATGAATATGCACAAAGAAAATATTAGAAGATGCAATCTTAATATCATAAAACATGGCCTACCCATGCTGTGATTACTCAGCATGTAATGAATAGTCTGCTATAATGAGGCCACAGGGACAATTATATTGCTTTCATAATAATGATCAAGATCAATTTACAATGTAATCGTGGGCGTATAATACAACCTTCCCATTTCTCTCTCTCTCTCTCTCTCTCTCTCTATCCTCTTTTTCATCTCTTTTTCCCTGAGATCTCTCTTTCTCACCTCGTGCCTTTTCGCTACATCTCTCTTGACTCTTCTCTCCGTCTCTCCTTCCTATGAACCTTCTTCAAATCTATTTTTGTCAACTTTACCTTCTCTCTCCCTTTCTACTTCTCTCTCTCTCTCTCCCTTTCTATTTCTCTCTCTCTCTCTCTCTCTGTTTCTTTCCGATCTCTCTATCTATCTCTCTCTCTCTGAGATCAAGAAGTATAATAATCAGCACACTACACACATGTCCTTAAAGGGATTGAGAAAGTTCATGGGGGTTTTCAAATATCTGAGCTGTAAGGCCAAACATGCTGTCAATCCATGTAAAAATGTGTCAAGGGGAAACCCTTAAACTTCATTTAGTAAGCATCATTACATGGTTCACAAAAAGTTTTTTTTAAAAGGAGAAAAAAAAGTTTTTTCCCCCCACCCAAACCCAATAGACTGCATTGTTAATGCAAGCGTACACGGATACAGTCCCTTTAATGTGAGCAGGCCCTTACAGCCCGTTGGTCTGATTACACAGCATGAAAGATTTTCTATTGATAATACTAATTGAGACTGTGGCTATGAAAACAATTAATGATATATGTATCATTAGAGCTCCAGCATAGATAACTGAACATCACAAGGGAGTTAACATTTTTGATTGTGTAATGAAGAATTATACTTTATCTATGCTGCTTTATTATTTTTTTTAGTTTTATGTCCTTTTAATTAAGTGTTCAGTGTAGGGCTTTCTTGAAAAGTAGATTTTAATTGAAGAATAGAAGGAGTTGCCCCAATAAAACTTATTTATTAACATCACCATTCTCAACAAAATCTCAATCATATCAATTTCCTTATTACAATCAAACTAATGATTATAATTTCCATCATCCTTTTTCTTATCCCCAGCACCTATCACCATCGCCACCATCATCTCCACCACCACCATCAACCATCATCATATCATCTATCATCATCATCAATCATCAATCATCATCATCATCATCATCATCATCATCATCATCATCATCATCATATCATCATCCATCATCATCATCATCACCACCACCACCACCACCCCACCAACCACCAACATCATTATCACCACCACCACCACCACACGACCACATCATTATCACCACCACCACCACCATCTCACCATCACATCACTCATCATCATCATCATCACAATCATCATCCATCATCATATCATCATCATCATCATCATCACCCCACACCAACACCGAAATCAATTATCACCACCACCACCACCATCACCATCACAACCACACCACAGCCACCACCATCACCACCACCACCATCATCATCACCATCAACATTACCATCATCATCATCATCATCATCACCCCACCACCATCTTCAGCATTATCCTCCATCTTCAGTTTCCTCTTGCATTGAATCCTTGATCTTCTCTATTGTGCTGGTATGTTCTTATTATTAGCTGCACTGTTCTCTCTCTGACCCATGATGTTGCAGAGCTCCCTGTGCACATAGTCTCTTCTCAGGGGAATCACTAGCAGTTTACTGATGAAATCCTGTACGGAGAGAATTCATTATTATTCTGCCTTACAGGGCAAGTCCAGGCAATTTTTTTATCCCCTACCAACTCTGCTTTTTCTGATTTCAATAGTACAAGGTCTCTTGCTTGGCACAGTGTACACACAATTTATCTGTGCACTATAGGTTTACTACTGTATGCAATCTTTGTAAAGGACTAAAGTTATGAAGTTTAAGAGGAAAAGCTCTCATATTTGTGACACAAATGTTCTGTCATCATAGTTCAAATTCCTCTGATTATATAATTCTTGGTTGTAAACTATTATTGTTAATAGAGGATAACTTGTAGCTGATCTGTGAAAGAAATGCTTTAACAAAGCTACAAAGTTCTTTATACACAGTCAAATAAGTTGGTCTAATATGTGCCTATTGTTTCTGTAAACTTGCACATCTGTGCCCTGTAACATAGAGATTAAGATGAAATTGCAAATCGATCGAGACAATCAGGATGCTTTGTTGCATGGACTTCTTGAATAAAAGTCTTCACTGTGAACCAATCAGAATGGTTGTTTTCAAAATTGCAGCTCTGTATTTAACAGGCACTGAACGTCTAATGATGTGATAAGAGGCACTCATGGCACCCTAAATAGTTGGACTGTTTACTTCGCACTTTGTGAGAATATCATCCCACCAGGGTGAGATGAAAGTATAGTCTGCTTTGAGGATCTTCTTATAAATGAAGGTATCGCCTCTATCATCAATAAAACGGTTCGAAGCCACATAGAAGGATATAGGGTGATGCTCCTACACTCCACATGTCTACTGCCTTGCTGTAACGGCTTCCCAAGAAGCACTTCCGGAGCTGAAAATATATCAGTTTTAAAAAGATGAGCTTTAGTTAATACACACAAATAGTGCTATTGTTTGAACAAAATGCACATTTGACACTCCTAGGGACGTGTAAAGAGGCACCAATCATCATAGCACACAAGGGTACGGCTTGCCAAATAGCATTTCCAGAGCTGTCAAATACAAAGAAAAAATCAGTTTAAAGATGGTTAAAGGAATACACAACAAAAATCCTTGTAAGGTGTCTATTGTTTTGTGCAAAATTACATCACCTGGCACTGCTACTTATGTGCAAAGAAGTATCTGAGGCTTTTTAAAAAGCTAAAGTCATAGAACAATGTCTGTGATGACTCCAATAAACTTATATTTTGGTTTCTCTTTTTTATTTAACCAATAAATTTCAGGGTGAATTTCACCTTAATGTATTGTTTTCATTTTTACAGCTCATGATAGTCCCCACATTATCCTGTCTGAAGTTGTCAGACAAAAACTTATTAAGTTATTCAAGGAGAAATGTTGATTAATGTACATGTACAATGTAGTGTCTGTACTCAGTCTAATCAAACCCCACACTAAAAAATAATAATCCAATGACTTAATGTATGGCTTCCCAGTAGAATCAATTTTTTTTTCTCTGGCCATTGTTTTTTTTTATGGAGATGAAACAAGCTTAGAGAGCGGAAATTAATGTAATTTTATCACCCAGCCTATTTACAAACTACATGTGCATGGCTATAGATTATTTGATTTGTATTAGGGCAGTTCGCAAGGAAAACAGGACATGGAGCTGAAATTTCAATGTGCCGCTGTGCCTTTGAAAAATGCCAAATTAGGGATCTGAAATTACCACAAAGGGCTTCTCTAACCAATACAACCAATCATTTAATTTTTCAAAATGCGATTACACTATTCTTGCGCTGAATAATTGATCAAACCCAAATTTGCATGTATGGACTATGGGGCTTTAAATGCCTCTAATTCTTATATCTCGTCACTTTTTGCCAATTTTTTTGGCTTAATGTAATTGTCATGTCTACTCCAACAAAACTTTGGTATTAATATTTTTTTATAAAATGCATTTCTCCTCACGAAAAAGACGGGAAACCAGATGTCACTCGTAACCGTCATCCGTAACGGACAAGGGTCACAGTTTTAAGTCATAATTAACAAATATTCACAATTTTTTTATGCAAGGTGGCATATTAATACCTAGAATAACATAGAATCCAATCAATAACTCAAAATTGTGATAGCCATTTAAATTTCACAGAGTTTAAGCAAAGATGTTTTCTGCCTCAATATGCAATGTCCATTTTGCGTCACTCCGTAAACTATGATTATGAATATTCCTATCTCATTAATTAAGAGGATCACTATAAAAAAATTTCATTTTGAAAAGAGGGTACCATCAGCTTTTGTTCATAGACCATTTCTTTGTACATAAAGATTAAAGTATGGATGATATACTTGTTTGAATGCTGAATGTTGCTTCTGAATGTCACTCCGTTACTTGGAACTGCCCATTAATAAAGGAGCTTTTTGAACAACAAAGAAACTGACCAGAAATATATAATATGAATAAAATGAGCAAGAAAATGGGTACTGACAATGTGGGTTTACTATAGCTCAGCTGGTAGAGCACCTGTCTATAACCAGGAAGTCTCTGGTTTGAATCCTGATGGTACCAAATTTCTTTGCTCATTTTTTCATATAAAGAGCTTGTCACATACCACAATAACCAGTGTGCCACAAAACGGTCTTTCATTACAACGTCTTGGTCGATGATTTTCGAGGGCCGAAGTCAGCCAGTTTGAGGGGTGCATCGTCCCATGTCAGCGTATAGAAGATTCCTCTGGTTTCAAGATCTGGGCTGTGTACAATGTCATTGTCATGTAGATACTGCAGGAGACAAATGTGAAAGAAGAATTCATATAAAAAATAGTGAGTTTATAAATAAGTACAATGACAGGAACATACTTGAAAGGAGTGTCCGCTCAGTCATTAGATCAGTGGGTCCTTAGACTTTACATCGGTTATTGTACAAACATTTTAATGGACCTAAAATTTTTGGCCAAATTTGAAAGAGATTAGTGAAAATGAAGTCACTCTTTGTTAAAAACTTGTGGGAGCTGTTTCGGTACTTACAAATTAAAGTCAGTTGTAAATTCATGCTTAACATGTCAATACACAGCCTGGTGAAACACCCCAAGATACATGAATGTTTACATTTTGAATGTTCATGCTTGATTTCCAGTAAATATTTAGCAAGGTCAGGCAAATAGGGGCTATGAGGAGTCTATTATCTGACCAGCACAGTCTTTACAATAAATATATCATCACACAGATTCAGTGAGAATCACAGGCAACAGGGCTAAATCAAAGGGAAATTATTGAACTCCTGAGTCATGAAATTTAATTGTGAAAGAACTGTGTCAAAGTGATGTGAAAAAAAAATGATACCATTCACAACTAACAATTGTTGTGTTCTGTGAGGTGATCAAATCACACCAAACTGGAGAGCGTTTCATGAAAGGAATTGTCGGACGATTTATCTGACAAACTGTTATAAAGCTACTGAAATGCTTGCATCTGATTGGCTGAGAGCAAATTTGTTGGATAAAATGTCCGACAAGTCTTTGATGAAATGCCACCCCTGATTACAATTAAACCAAAACTTACTGGAGTCACTGCACTACAAACAGAATTGCATGTATGGAGACACACAAATTCACCCCCAAATATTTCAATTGTTTTTTTCTGTCATAATGATTATGCAAAGGAACAATTCATCCCCTGCCAGTGGATTTTAAAAAAAAATATTTTTTACTATTCTTCTAAAAACAAATGAGATATTATGAAATTATTTGTTCATGCACCCCTCAGGAAAGTTTTGTGCCTGCGCGCAGCTCTTGTGGTAGACTTCCCGCCAGACTTGGTGGCAGACTTGCCGCAGATTTTCACATGCAAATTAGTATTGCTGCAGCCCTAGCCGCAGACTCTTTCAGTATGAGAGAGAGTCTGCGGTCAGATCTGCTTGCAGACTCCCTTTCAGTTGAAGAGAGTCTGCGGCAGATCTACTCTTACGCCGCAGACTCTGTGACATGAATATTCATATCCATAGTAAAGAAATTTTCTGCAGCAGACCTGCGCATACTCTTTCAGTATGACAGAGGTCTGTGGCCAGATCTGCCGCAGACTCTATATCAAATTTTCATACCCATAGGAAAAAAATCAGCCTGCTGCATACTGCTGTGCTTGCTTGCCGCAGACTTGCCGCTGCCTTGCCGCATACTCTTTTACGCCAGTGAGCCCATAAGAAATATTTGGGCCTCCGCAAACTCTGCTCCCGCATACTTGTCACTGGTCTGCGCGAACCTGCCACAGGTTTCACATGCAATTAGATCAATGTCGCAGACCTGCCGCATACTCTTTTTATGAATATTCAATTCTATTACCTTGCCACATACTTGCCACATACTCTTTCAGCATGATTAAAAAAAACTGGGCATACCCTTTATCATGAATATTCATATGCTACTTCTTTGTCGCAGACTTGCGGCATACTCTTTCAGCATGATAAAATTTTGTGGTAGGTCTGGCGGCATACACCTTTATCATTCTGCAGCATAGTATTATTTTTCCATTTTACCCCCAGACTGTGCTCTGGTCAAAGTGATGTGAAAAAAAATGATACCAATTCACCTAACAATTGTTGTGTTCTGTGAGGTGATCAAATCACCAAACTGGAGAGCGTTTCATGAAAGGAATTGTCGCGATTTTCTGACAAACTGTTATAAGCTACTGAAATGCTTGCATCTGATTGGCTGAGAGCAAATTTGTTGATAAAATGTCCGACAAAGTCCTTTGATGAAATGCCCCCTGATTACAAATTAAACCAAAACTACTGAGTCACCCTGCACTACAACAGAATTGCATGTATGGGACAACACAAATTCACCCCAATATTTCAATTGTTTTTCCTGTCATAATGATTATGCAAAGGAACAATTCATCCCTGCCAGTGGATTTAAAAAAAAAATATTTTTTACTATTCTCTAAAACAAATGAAGATATTATGAAATTATTTTGTTCATGCACCCCATAGGAAAGTTTTGTGTCTGCCGCAGACTCTTGTGGTAGACTTCCCGCAGCTTGTGGCAGACTTGCCGCAGATTTTCACATGCAAATTAGTATTGCTGCAGCCTGCCCGCAGACTCTTTCAGTATGAGAGAGAGTCTGCGGCAGATCTGCTGCAGACTCTTTCAGTATGACAGAGAGTCTGCGGCAGATCTGCCGCAGACTCTGTGACATGAATATTCATATCCAGTAGTAAAGAAATTTTCTGCAGCAGACCTGCCGCATACTCTTTCAGTATGCAAGAGAGTCTGTGGCAGATCTGCCGCAGACTCTTTATCATGAATATTCATACCCATAGGAAAAAAATCAGCCTGCTGCATACTGCTGTGGCTGCTTGCCGCAGACTTGCCGCTGCCTGCCGCATACTCTTTTAGACCAGTGCCCATAAGAAAATTTTGGGCCTCCCGCAAACTCCTGCCGCATACTTTGTCACTGGTCTGCGGCAGACCCTGCCACAGGTTTTTCACAATGCAAATTAGATCATGTCGCAGACCTGCGCATACTCTTTTTTATGATAATTCAATTTCTATTACCTTGCCACATACTTGCCACATACTCTTTCAGCATGATTAAAAAAAACTGCGGCATACCTTTTCATGAATATCATATGCTACTTCTTTGTCGCAGACTTGCTGCATACTCTTTCAGCATGATAAAATTTTGTGGTAGGTCTGGCGGCATACCCTTTATCATTCTGCAGCATAGTATTATTTTTCCATTTTACCCCCAGACTGTGCTCTGGCCCTGCCTGTCCCATTCCGCCACACTCTATTCTTAGAACAACTCCTGCTTAATATATCACCACCTAAATCTAAAACATTTTGGTCACAGTTTAGTCGAAAGTAACACCTATACTGATTCTTTCTTATTTAAATTTTTTATTTGCAATAATTACATACATATTCAGAAGCTCCTGCAAGTGCAATTATAGACAGGTTCAAAAACATTTAAAGCTGATGATAAAGATTCATCTTTTTCTTGCCGCAGACTTGCCGCATACTAGTATGCCAGAAACAGTCTGCTGCAGACTGTTTCTGTGGCATACTAGTATGCGGCAAGTCTGCCGGAAACTCTATTTCTGGCAGCATACTCCTGCATACTCTTTGCCGCAATCTTTTAGTATGGGCAGGTCTGCGGCAGGTCTGGCAGCAGACCTGCCGCATACTTTTCATTTCCTATGGGTTGATAATGAAATTTGTGGCAGACCTGCTGCAGACTATATAATTTTCCCCTTTTCACCGCAGACCTGCCGCAGACTCTATAACTTTCCAATTTTCCCACCGCAGACCTGCTGCAGACTGTAAACTTTCCAATTTTCTGCCGCAGACCTGCTGCAGACTGTTCCTTCCGCAGACTGGTATGGCGGTAAGTCTGGCAGCAAAGATTCTTTCTGCCGCATACTTCTGCATAACTCTTGCCGCAGACTTTTAGTCTGCCGCAGATCTGCGGCAGATCTGCGGCAGACTTTCTATTTTCCTATGGGCCCTTTTCAACTTCAGTAGATTCCCTTTTAGTATTGATAAGTTTTACCTTGCTTTAATAGGGACCCCTGATTATGTCAATACTTGCCTACAGTATTCGAGGTGCAATTGTAAATATAATGAAGTGTTATTATATAACCTAATAGTCACCTGAGAGCAATCATCATTGTGTAATTTTCAAAGGGAGTTTGTGTAAGTTATCACCCATTATACACTCATAAGCACATTTGATGTGTGGCTGTAAATAGGCTAATGAGGTAAATACACAGCCAGTGTTCCGCAAGAAGATATCAAAGCTCAGCATGTGAAGACATCTGTTGCTATAACAAGCTCATATGTTTGTATCATGGGTTGAATTTACATGTACATGTATTTACTTTAAAATATGACCTGCATTTATATGTAAAACTACATATAAATACATTTATGTAATGACCCTCATTTGTATGTACATGTACACGTAGGTATTGTACCTGTAGTATACACATGTAACTACCTCAAATTAATTAATTAACCTATTTAATATTTTCCCATCTAAAATTTATGATTCCTAAATCGTACAAGCCTACAACTTTCCTTAAAATTTCCCAGTTGGAGCTTGAATTCCATCTATATCCCCATCAATACAACAGCAAGAGATGAAATTAATCCATGGAAGAACACTTCTTCCTTAAATTACATCCAATGTCTCCACTAATTAACCTATTTTCTCAAATTAAATTTTCTTACTGATTATCATCATGCCCTCAAACCATACAACTTGCCCCAATTTCACATAGGACATGAATGTACAATGTACATGTATGCATTGAGCTGGAATTGACTGATAAAATTTACTCCCTTCTCAATAAGCATTCCTTTTTCACTAGATCAACAAACAAGCAATATTATTTAAATTCATCCCCTGCACCCTTTAACATATATAGGTAAACACCTAAAATTAAATTCACCCTCATTTTCATACACATAAGGGTCATAAACGGTTCAGTAAGCATCCATATGTGTGGAGGGTATGCGCATCTGCTGACGATGACACTCCAACAGGCTTTCTGGGTTGCGGCTGACTGCCATTTTCTCATTAAGGAAGCCATGACGACTGATAGGCCTCCCTCCCACTATCAGTTTTATCATCCAGGAAATATTATCTACCCACGTACAGGTTACTACCGGTCATCAATGACTGTCTCCTTGATTCACTCTCTCTTACACAGCTCTCAATTACAGTATCAGGAATCATTGGTCTATGTTCATGTTTGTTTCTTTTAAGACATGAGAGCCTGAAGTGTGTTACAGCTCAATTTATCTCACATGTATCTCAATTTTTTGTGAAAAACCACCTTTTTGGTTAATTTCAAGGTAATCAGTCAAGTAAAGGCCTTGATTCACTATCTCACACAGCTCATAATAACACATTCCTATATTCCAATATCCGTCTTGGTTTCTTTAGGCTAGGTTCGCAGAAAAATATACGCTATACGGTATTCAATATACGGTTTGGTATACGTTATACAGGCATAGGGATCTATTATTTAAGCGTCGATAATACGAACACTTCAAACGAAGAAAATTTATTTTGCTTTCCTCAACTTCGGCTCGAGGAGGCTCATGTGAGAAGAAGAATAGTTAATAAATCATGATGGCGGAAATTCAAAACATATGAATGTGGCTGGTTATATTCGCATGCCCTTGCGAAACGAGCCCGTATACCCAAGCCGTATCCTTCTATGTGAACCAAGCTTATAGACAATCTGATACTTCTAGAAATATATTTGGTACATTATTTTTGCACAAAGATCGGCAGGCCTGAATTTAAAAATGCATGTTTTGAATGGGTTCAATGATGGTAAGGAGTGTGAGTGGAAATGTTTTGAGGCAACTCAGTGTAAAAAATTAATTCGAGCTACCCGATATACTTCCAGCTGGCGAGATTACCCAACATGCATCTTGATGAGTAGACAACTCCACTTCCGGCTCCATATCAGCAAGAGATAATTATGATCAATAGGCTAGCTTGTAAGCTGCGCACGTTGTATCTTCACAATTTTCTGGCACAAATTGAGCGGTGTGTGTGTTATAATGAATACGATGAGTTCAGTCATCGCGTGAGAATAACTGATAAAAAATAGCGCAGCTAGCTGTGCGCGTGCATGAATATTAAATAGGCCTAAAATAAATACGCGCGATAATCGAGAAATAACCATTTATTTGTCTTTATTAGGGGACGTCAAACAAAAGAGATATCTTTCATGAAGAAAAAAAATTAAAGTCGATTTTATTTTTTATCTTTCGACCTAACAAAAACCTACGTACGACGCACATATCCAGTGCACCTTAGCACTCCCCTAACGGTGAAATTTGAAGGCAAAAAAGCGCCTATAACTTTCAGCTAAATTAATCCGTCGTATATATAATGGCGCTTACGCATGCTGCTACCTAGCGGAAGTGGAGCTGCCAACGATTTGCCCTTTGACCCTTACAATTTGGCGATAATATCGATACTATCGATTAATATCGATGAATTTTTTGTATTTCAGACCACTCGAATTGAGCGAATAGAACAACAAATAAAGTAGAACATGTATAAAGCCTTTTTTCATTTAAATTTAAAAGCCCTTTTTTTGTTAGATGTGTTTTTTTTTTATTTGTGGGAATTTAATTTCACTGTTATGTCAATAGGTGGTCAATAGGATTTACATATACAGTTGTAGATCTTCAATACAATGAAGGGGACTGACTCATAAAAGTAATAAAAATAAAATCCTTGCTAAAATATCAACTTTTGAAGTACTTTGATTTCAATCTCTCACTTTCTTCTTTCTCTTTCATATTTCCCCTCATTTGCTTTAATCATCCAGAATTATACAATTATCTTGAATGTATTTTATCCATTATTGTTTCAGCTCTATATTATATAAACAAATACTTCATGCATTGTATTTCCTTGTGCATCATCGTTCTTCCTCATATCAGATTCCTTCTTCCAGGATAATTGCATTGTTACACAATGTAATTGATCTCTAATCTCTTTTATATTGTAAACTATCCATCAACAATTGATCCAATTAAAAAATATACAAATGTATATAAAGCAATTAGAAATCAAATACTTCTGCTAACATAACAGACGATACAAAATTGTGAGAAAATTTTAATACATTAAACTTGCGTTTTGAAATCACATGGTAAAGTTAGCTTCATTTTTTTTTTTTTACAATTTTTGTCTAACTTTATCTTTTTGCCACTGTCATGTGCAACACTATTAAGAATTCTACCAATGAGATTATGTGTTTAATATTCTCTCTAAAAAGTTTTGTGAAAAGTTTCACTCTTGATAGATTGAATTTCAGAAACAATAAATTTAGAGTGTGATTTGGGTGAATTTGGAATGAATTTTGAGTGACAATACACATTTCACTCAAATACGTATTTTCACTTCAAATTCACTATTTTCTGATACTAACTCCTTCAATACTGAATATTTTCACTTATATATTTCAAGAGTGTATATATATATATATATATCGCCAATCGCCAGTCGCCAATGTAGGCGTGAAACTTGCGAGTAGCAATAAAATGAACCAACCGTCAAACTTTTGATTTCTAGACT
The DNA here is from genome assembly GCA_940671915.1 of Paracentrotus lividus. NCBI lineage: Eukaryota > Metazoa > Echinodermata > Echinoidea > Camarodonta > Echinidae > Paracentrotus > Paracentrotus lividus. Next base: position 34,441,181 of record CALNVZ010003425.1, on the reverse strand, counting down.
GTGTCTTTATTTATATATATATATATATCTTACTAAAACGGGCCTTAAGGGGAACTGAGAAGAATAGCTCTATTCAGTCACGATTCCCCTTAACGCCAATTCAATAGGGTTAGGGATAGGGTTCGGGGGGCAATATAAAAGGAGGAAACAAAGAAATTCGCCTCAATTCGCCTTAAGGACGAAAATAGGTAGATATATATATATATATATATATATATATATAGGTGCCTTTTGAATTTACCCAATTGAATATATCCTTTTCCACCTGGGTGGGGAGAGTCATATAAAAAAAAATGCCACTGAATACTCACTGAAACTGCTTGGCAGATTTCTCTGACGCATTTGGCAGCGTCCCTCTCACTGTAGAACCCCCGCTGGACGATGCGCTCAAAAAGTTCACCTCCCGTAACTAGTTCCAGCTGAAGATAGAGGTTCATCTCATCCTCAAACAGGTTCACTAGCTTGATCTGAAGAGAGAGAGAGAGAGAGAGAGAGAGAGAGAGAGAGAGAGAGAAATAGATTGTGATAATGATAATAATGATGGTGATGATAATTATAATAATAATGACTGAAATAATTTATTATGATAATAAATGTCACAAACTCCAACTGAAGGTATAGGTTCATCTCATCCTCAAACAGGTTCACTACATTTGTAGCTTGATCTGAATGAAGAGAGAGTGAAAGAAGAAGAGATGATAATATTAATAATGATAATAATAATGATATCGTATACATGATAATAATAATAATGATAATAATAATAATATCATATACATGATAATAATAATAATGGTAATAATGATAATAACTGTAACCAGCTTTATCTGAAGAAACAGGTTCTTCTCATCCTCAAACAGGTTGGTATATTTCCACTTGGTCTAAACCACCTTGGGCTAATGCCCGTTTGGTCTCATCCTACATGTACATGGTCTAATTCCGTTTCGTCTACAACCAGTTCATCTAATAACCACTTGATTTAAATGTCACTTTGCCTATTTACCATTTTGTCTATAATTCTCATTTCTTCAATTTTGGAACAAACTAGTACATGTAATAGACCAAGTATTCATTTAGGAATCGGATGAAAATAAAATTAGACCTTCAGCCGAATTGGCAATTACACCAAGTGGTCACTAGACCAAGGTCTGTTCAAGTCATCTTTTCTTTACAATGTATATTCTATTGGGTTTTTTTTAAAGGAAACCAATACCCAAGGAAATAATCACTTTCATACGAAAGAGCATAATTAGAGGAGCAATTTAAAAAAAGTTTCATCAAAATCAGCTATAAAATAAAAGACTTACGGAAGTTTGAAAAGTCTTGTTGTACCATCTATGGGGATCCTCAAATTGGCAATATTGGCTTCAAAATGGCCGATTTTATGGACAACTTTCCATTTGTTCTGTACACAAATTTTCACATTTTCCAGTTTTTCTTTCAAAGTATAGGTTACCTCCTTCTGAGCTCAACATATGTTGCGTGAAATATATTTTCCCATGACATATTTTGAGCTCAGAAGCAAATAAGACATATTTTGAAAGAAAATGGGGAAAATCTGAAAATTTGTGTACAAAACAGTTGTCCATAAATTCGACCATTTTGAAGCCGATGTTGCCAATTTGAGGATCCCCATAGAAGGTACAACGAGACTTTTCAAACTTCCATAACTCTCTTATTTTATAACCGATTTTAATGAAGCTTTTTTTAAATTGCTCCTCTCATTGTGCTCTTTTATATACAAGTGACTATTCCCTTGGGCTTTGGTCCCCTTTAACCCTTCATAATTCTATTTTGATTCTAAGTTAAAGCCATTTCTTCTGTCCCAATAGATTTGACTTAGGCAAAACCTCTTTTGAGAAACAGAAAGGGAATCTAACACCTTTTGACTCTGAGCTACATTATACTCAAACAACAACAACGTGTGACTACGTCATATGGCTCACATATATTCCTCTCTCAGTTAAATCCCCCATCCATTATTTTATCCATCATCACAAGCTCTCTCTCCATCTAATCTTCTTATTCCTATATGGGATTGGAGCACCATCCCTGAGTGAAGCTAGAATCCAAGCGTATGATCCAGACAGGACAGAATTCATATGGAATCTCTTAAGGAACATCATTTTTTTTAAATAAATATTATAAACAGCAAAAGGGGCACACATACATGTACATACACAATCAAAAAATCTTCTCTTTGTTTTCTTTTTTTAGCTGATATAATCTTAAGTAATGTTAAAAACTCTGTTTCATTATCCACTGGTGTAAATGTATGCACAAGGTTTCATTTTCATACTTTGTACATACATTTGTAGCCTACACTGTGCATTCATGTGGTAAATATTTTAGTACATTTGAAGAGGGCTAAATCCTCTTTTGATGAAAACTGAGCTTTTGAATATCTGACCATTATTCAGGTTGATACCTATCTTTCAAATAAAGTATAAAATCTAAATTTTGAGAACAATTATAACAAAATGACCCTTTCAATATCAATATTTCATTGAAGCCTTTACAAAAAAAAATGCAAACAAATGCTTTTTTTCTTGAAAGGTACAAAAGAAGATTCAGTCCCTTTAGGAAATAAAGTCTTCATTTGTATTTCTAGATGTAGAGAAGTATTTTAGTAGATACATGTACATAAAATTTCCAATGTATAAATAAGGACAGGTACATGTACAGTAGTAAAAATACAAAGTAATTATTACAAGCTGTCTTGAATACCATACATGCCCAAGTGTGTATGACATTCAAGATAATTCTATGCACATGACATCTACAAGGCGGTTAGCTGGTATAAAATGTCACAACAAATTGTTTCTTCAGGTTTTGAGTCTTTAAGAATGTCCACAGAGAACATACATGTGTAACAACATGTTTGATAAGATGTAGTTTAAAGCTGGTGTATAGTTTTCGGGAGAAAGAAAATTTAATTTTGATTCACATTAAGATAAATTATGAAAGATTGAATCCAAGAACTATAATAAAGCAAATTGTAGTATTTGAAATCTCGTTTTAGTGTCTTTATTTCATAATATAAGGATAAAAAAGCTAAGTCGGGGACCCGTCTCAGGTTAGCGCTCACGTGTAAATCCTATGGGGATTCTCCTGTGCGGGTGTTACACACAGATCGTTCGCACTAATTCACGCCGTAACCTTGGGCGTGCGAACCTGTCAGCAGAGGTATAAACGGCAGTTAATTACGCTTCATTCAAACAATTTCAAAGAAATTCATCGGAAATAATGAAAGGAATGTCACAAGATCTCTCACACATATCTTTTAGTGCAATGTGGACAACATGTAACTACATTTGATCGGTTTTGTGCCAATTTATTTTTTGTTACCAAAACTATACACCAGGTTTAATAATTATTCAATTTTAAAGTAATGAGGTCAGGCATGTCATTCTGGAGTGCCAAACAAATGTCTTACAAGTGTTTAAATAACATTTAGTATACTTTATGCCGAGTCTGACAAACCTCCATGTTTTTGTTTTGTTTGTTTTGATTTCTTTTTCATTACAAAGACCTTCTTGGCACGAAGAGAATAAACAAAAATTGTAAATAAAAACCAACTGAACAGTTTGAATTAAAATCAGTTCCCTTCAAATTTATAAACAGAATGTACACTTTCATTCTTTGGGGGACACAAGCAGAAAGTGTTCGCAAATGTCAATCCATCTCCGTTACCTAGGTTTCATCATACACCTGGTTCAGAAGAATACCTTTGTCGGTCATGGTCATTTCAATCAGCTTTCTCTTTCTCTGGACAAGAAAAACTGGCCGGTGTGATGTTCTTCCTTATTAAATTATCATGCTTTCTTAAAATCAATAAGCTATTTATCCTTGACATCTGTTGTTCCTCCATCACAACTTGAAGTGATATATTATCACAAGGACTTATTCTTTCCACACTTGTAGTATTACAATCACTTTAAAAAAGGGTATTTAATGATACTGTAACTTTTAAAGGCGCTCGCAACTCGCAGATCGTGGGGAATGCGCGTTTTTCCAGAGCTCCATTGACTCGTACACAATCGACAGTGGCTTACGCATGGGTCGGACTACTGGGGATTAACTTTCGGACAGCACGAACATAACGAAGTTGACCGAATTCAGTCAGTAAATAGGGTCAATAGCTTCGGATTCTAGAGTCCTCAACAATTTTTAGTTTACAGACTTTCAACGGGTCTCTTCGTATAAATTCAAAGTGAGGACTTGTATAATGCTCCATTTAAAAAACCGAAACATAGGCTAGATTTACTTCGGAATTCTGGTTAGTTAGTCTAGCCATGAAGGATTAACCGGATTAACTCCAGATGCGTTGTCGCTGAAGATTACGCAACACGCCTCAGGCTCTGATTGGAATGTTATCTTTCATCCGAGATAAGGTGCTTTCCCCATGTTTTATCAATTATAGGTCCCTTTAAAGGCACCTTTAAAGGGACTTTGTCGGTGGATCGCTGTATAACATCTCAAGTCCTCCATTTGATCTGAAAGAATGCCACCTCATACTGGATCACTTCAATTTTGAAGTCTTACACGTATATATGCCCTGTTTTGATTTCTCTAAAAAAAATTAAAAAAAATTCATACCATAATACATGTATGTTACCAAGTACATTAACAAATAGACTACTAGCACTTGAAACCCAATATACTACGCTACAATTGTCAACCTTTTTGTCAAAAGGTATATTTATTCAGACTAAATTTTGAATGGCATTTATAGCCTCCCTAGGCTGCTTCCTGTAGTAAATTCAACACTTCATATTATGAGATAATCTTCTGATAATTGGCTTAGGAACTCCACTTCAACCAATCCAATAAAAAAGCTTGGTGCATTAAAATACACCCTAAACATATCAGAACAAAGTGCCCCAGCTGAACGCTTGATGGGGGATGTGAGTATCTACATGTACATTGAATAAGGGATAACCATTTGTAGTAGAAATGATTTAGTCCCTGTTCCAACCCCCCCCCCATCCCTTCCATTTGCGAAGGCCTATACAACATCTAAGTATACTAGGTATGCTTAATATAAAGCAGTATTTTATGCAAAGCACAGTGACTCCTGCATATTTAGACCATCTTTAAGATTTACAGAAAAAGTAACCACTGTACAGACAAGTGGCCTTTATAGACAGGTCCTGCTACATAAATTTCTTCCAAGGGAGGTAATATATGTAGGTAGCCACTATAGAACTCTTGTAGAGAGGGGACAACTGAAACTGGTTAGACTGGATGTGGTTTATCAGTTGAACAATTAATTTTGTATGAAGAATATTAATTTGCTTATAGGTTCATATCTTTGCAAGATGGTATTATAAAAAAGATGAATGTTGATTTGTTCGAATATTTAATGTTCACTCCAAACATTCAGACATGAATTAATCAAATGAACTGACCAATCTCATATCCAAATGTACAATGTAGTCCGATGGGGATATTTGTATCTTGAACACTGTCTTTAGCGTAATGCGAATATTTCTAAGAGTAGTTTAGAAATGAAATGGGCTGACAGAAATATCTTGCTGAACACCTGAACATCTGACTGCATGTTAAAGGCCCTCGCAAGTCGGAGATCATGGGGAATGCGCGTTTTTCTTGAGCTCCATTGACTCATACACAATCTACAGTGAGGCTTACGCAAGGGTCGGCCTACTGGGGATTAACATTCGGACAGCACGAACATGACAAAGTTTACCGAATTCAGTCAGTCAATAGGGTCAGTAGCTTCGGATTAGTTTATAGACTCTCAACGGGTCTCTTCGTATTAAATCAAAGAGAGGACTTGTATAATACTCCATTTCAAAAACAAAACATAGGTTAGATTTACTTCGGACTTCTGGTTAGTTAGTCTAGCCATGAAGGATTAACCAGATTAGCTCCAGACGGGTTGGCGCTGAAGATTACGCAACACGCCTCAGGCTCTGATTGGAATGTTATCATTTCACCCGAGATAAGGTGAATTCCCCATGTTTTATCAATTAAACGTCCCTTTAATACTAGATTAGTCTGCTCACAATGATTGATTCATGCCTGAATGTATGGAGTAAACAAAATCAAACAAATCAATATTCGTCCTCTCAATAATACGATCTTATGAAGATGTGGACTCATTATAGAAATAGGTACGTTAAAAAGTAAAACAGAGAGAGAAACAGACGGAGACACAAGAGAGAGAGAAAGAGAGAGAAGGAGAAAGAAATAACAATAAGCAGTGATTTGGAATATTGTAAAAGCTGTTATTTTCATGCAATTAATCTTTCTCGCTGAGTGGCGTCAAAACACATACAGTTTCTTAAATTCGTGTTCCACACTTCACTACTAAAAAGTCATCTGTTTAAACCATGCAAGATAGCGTGCTCATAATATATTTGCGTGTTACAAAACTTGCACCTGCCGATCGTCGTGCAAAATCTGTAAAAATTAATGTACCATGAATATTTCTATGAGTACAGTAGAAGAGAAATTGGCACAAAGGAACACCTTGCTAAACATCTGAGATTCTGTCTTTGTGTGCACGATAAAATCGCCCCTTTCTGTCTACATTTTGATGTTAGATTGGTCTGTTTATTTGATTAGTTCATTCATAAATCACACCATAGAAGTATTGAAAGAAATCAATATTTGTCTTTTCAAGAATACAATCTTAGGAAGATGTGGACTCAGTATATTGATAGACGGGTTTTTTTTTTATTATTAACAATTTCTATTCATGCAAATAATTCAAACAAGACCTTGTTTTCTAGTCTCAATGCAATATAGGTCACAATGGAAACATACCATTGAGGAGACAAACATATTTCTTTATCATGCTTAGAAATGCTAAAAATTGGAGTGAAATCACAATTGTAGATCAGCAGAGCACCTGTTCCTACAGAATAGAACACTTCTCTCCAAAATCCACAGTATAGCATTTCTGTGTACATTATTCATACTCTTTTATCCTCCTCCTCCTCCTCCTCCTCATCTACATCATCATCATCAGCAGCAGCACAACCATCATCACTATCATGACCATCAGCATCACCATCATCATTATCAGCATCCTCCTCATCATCATCACCATCATCATAACCACCATCACTGTCACCACCATAATCATCATCAACATCATCATTTACCATCACCATCACCATCATCACCACTATTATCACAACCATCATCATCATCATCATCATCATCATCATCATCACTCACCATCATCTTCATTCATCATCATCATCATCTTCATCATCATCATCATCATCATCATCATCATCATCATCATCATCATCATCATCATCATCATCATCATCATCATCATCATCATCATCATCATCATCATCATCATCATCATCATCATCATCATCATCATCATCATCATCATCATCATCATCATCATCATCATCATCATCATCATCATCATCATCATCATAATCTTCATCTTTATTCTCATCATCATCATCATTACTATCAATTTATTCATCTTTATCATCTTCAGGGACCCTATACAGATGCCTGTTACCTCTTCCTCCACTCCATAACAAGATTCTCCATCCACTACCTCATCCCTTACTTCTCTCATCTTCTCTCCCTTATCATCATCTCCATCCAATATACTGGTGAAATCCCTCACGGCACGGTAGTGTATTACAATCAGTGCAAGTCTATCAGTATATCATCTACCTACAGTTCAATGGACGTACACCGGTGAGAACCACACACTCTCTCACAGTCAATGTCAGATGCAGCGCGTATCGCCTCTCCATCCATCGTCTTATTCTCATACCACTTCATGCATACACATGGAGCACTTCTTTAATAGCTGGCCCCTACTTTCCATTATTATTCAAGCTAAGAGATCAATATTCAAAGAGAAAAACCACTTCCGCTATGGCTGTACAATCTTTGCTGAATAAAGCCTGATGTCTGGTGATATAGTCATCATGTGATATGAGAAACTTGCATACTTGTATGTGTACATATGCAGCTTGAGGGAAGAATTTCATATTTCAAACATCACATTGCATAACATAAGTAATAAAATGTGAATATGGTACGGGCACTGTACATGAACGATCAATCTTTTTTCGCCATGTACACTACCTATGTGTCTTTCTAGAAGATATACACTAGGTACTTCGCATTAAAAAAAATGACATTATGGAAATAATGCCTATACTACATACAATGTACATGTAATCATATTTTACAAGCAATATGAATACATTAAACTTCTCAAATTTGCTAAGTGTTTGAGAAGGGTTTTCCCCTCCGGATAATAGACTTCAAATACAAAATACATTGCAATATCCCCGGAAAATTGTCATAAAAAGATGGAAAAATGCGGTATTTTTCTGCGACCAATACATGTTGACACTCTAATTCTTCTATCTTCCTATTTTTGACAGCAAAATATTAGATCTTTGTGCTCCTCTTCGTTAATATACAATAAATTATCCGTAAATCATTATGGTACATGTAGTTTTTCAAACATGTCTAACAATACATGTCCACGAAGTTCCTTTCTCTCTTTTCTTCCTCCCTACCCCTCTCTCTCTCTCTCTTTCTTCCATCCTTCTCTTTTTCTTCCTCTTTTCATTCTCTGCTCATACACTGTACACCTAGTAATTCCATCCAAATCCCATACAGTATGTAGTACAGGAAAGTCAAGGCATCTACAGTACAATGTACATGTATCTTGCCTGGCCTAAATGTCCTTAGCTGTTGAATGTTTCATGTCATTTTAGAGAAAAGAAGTCCACCTTTTTCATAAAATAATAATCTTTGTGAAAAAAAAATATATACAATAGCACTACTCTTAAAGAAAATACCTAGGATGACCATCAGTCAAAATGTATGCAAAAACAATGCTGATTGTTTAAAAAATTGCTCTCAATTCAATAGGCAAAAGCCATCAATCATGAAAAATTAGTATGATAAAGTGTAGTTTGTTAGTTACAACATGTACATGTACAAACGCTGAGTCTAGAAAATACTGGTTAACCTCATGACCCAATTTAAAGATGCATCACACATTTTGTTAACAGAGATGCCAAGTTCAAAAAAAAAATTTGCGTGAGATCGAGATCATTCACATCGTGTTTGAAAGCAGTGCGCACGCGGCGTGCGTTACCACATTTACGCGCGCGCAATAGTAATTTGTACACAAAGGAGGCGCCTGCGCACGCTACAGATGTTTCACGTAGTAAGCTATCTTGCATAATTATAACGATCGCCTGCTTGAAAACATCGCACTCGCAGGGATTGATGCGCGACAAAACTGCAGATATTTAGGGTTTTGAGACTCCAAAATGGTAAAAATCTATAATAATGCTACTTTTTCTCATTTTGCGTGAGAAATGGGGTGTTCTGCGTGAGATCGTGAGACGGACCCGAAATGCGTGATTCTCACGCAAGATGCGTGAGACTTGGTAGCTCTGTGTTAACCCATAGATGACAGAGATTTCTCAATGGTCTAAATGAATAACTTTTTAATCCTCAAATTGGCAAAAGTTATATTATTATTTCACTCCTGCAAAAATATTTTTAAAAATCTGTAATTAATGATACTAATTTAAAAATTCATCGATAAGATTGCCAATTTGCATGTGAAAATAGTGATCATTAATTTTCTTTGTATTGCCAATCTAGAGATATCAATGATTAATTCAAGAACCGTTTTAATATTCAGTGGGAGAAATAAATCCTTTAAGGTCAGTAATTTTTTTGTCTTTCCGTTGATATGGCATTCTAGTTTCAAAGATAATGCATAAGCATCACTAAAAGGAGAAATTGTCCTCTATAGGTTAACATGACAGTTGGAGTCTGTGCATGCAGACTAGGAAAGGGTGTGGTTATGATATATACATCTTTAATATCCATCGTTTGCATAATAGGTTGACCATGATTCTGCTTGTTCTCCTAGATATGTATCTTACAATATTGCTTTGATAAATATTCACACGGAAGAAAAAGCAATTACTTTTAAAACTACATGTAGCTTTTTTCTGATCATCATCTTTTTTTTTTTCCAATGTAATTAACATCAAATGATTAAGTTTTTTTTCCATTTCTTCAAAAAGAGATGAGAGATGGGAAAGAGAGGAAACACAAGAATGTGAAACTAAAATAATTTACAAATGTATGATTTTTTAATTAAATGCCTTGTAATCATGTTTGATGATCTAATGTGTAAACTCATACTGAGAGGATGAACAAGTACATTACATAGACTCTAATTTGAATGTCAATGTTTTAAGATATAGAATCATTTTCAAGAATCACGATCGAAAACATACTTGTAGCCTACATGCTTGATTTGTACATATAGTGACACATTGTATTACCGGACACTATCATAATTCTGGACGCACATATTACTGCGCACTAAAGCAATTTTGTGCACGTACAATGTAGGTCGGCGCAGTTGAATTCCACGCACCAATACATGGAACAAGATTGCTAAAATGAGGCGAAAAAATCTAAGTTTTACCAGATTTTTCTCTAAAATGATAGAAAATGGTTAAAATTTCATATTGCATACCTTTGCATTAACAATTGATATATTTTCTGATGAAAAAATGAGCCTTGTTTGCCGAATTTCAATCTCTCGGCGTTCGCTTCGAATGTTGACGTGTGGTGTATATATGGTGATTGATTCTAGTGCAGTGTACGGTTTTCCAATCACGACGATCGCGCAAGAGCGATAGAAAAAACGAACATCGATAAACAAAGTTAACATAGTGAATGATCTATCTAACTATAATCTAGGATTATCCGAAGTTGATAAGTTGAAGCTGTAATTATCTTTCAAATGGCTTAAATCACACGAAGATAAAGATTAAGAAATAAAGGATAAAGCTAACAGTTAAAGGAATATGTTTTATAAAACAAAAGCCCCAAATAAATCCTAGATTAACTGCAATGACAATCTAGTCGAAGAGAGATAGCATATTCATGATGATCGATCAAAAACAAAACAACACGCAATTATAATGTTGTATCCCATATAGAGGGAGCGCGTCCGGAATCATAATGTAATTTGTCACGCTCAAAAATAATTGTTTTTCGTAGAGGGGTATGCGGCAAGCTCGATACAAAGAAAACTGTTGGTAAATATCAAATAATTTTACCATATATATAATTTTCATAATATTTGGAATAGCTAGTGCGAATTTTCCTTGACTTTATTTCCTCTAATTGTCATTTTTAAAGCACTGAAATAAAGGTGTCCGGCAATACAATACACTGCCATACTTTATTTGTAAATTTGTCATGCATCTGGTAACTTTACCATGCATTAGTTAAATTTGCCATGTATCCAGTAAATTTGCCATGCATCTGGTTAATTTATCATGCATCCGGTAAATTTTCCATGCATCTGGTAAATTTGCCGTGCATCCGGTAAATTTTCCATGTATCCGGTAAATTTTCCATGCGTCCAGTAAATTTGCCATGCACCAACTGCAATAGTTATCAGCCACATAGTTGTAACATTTTTATATTTTCCTTCTATATAAAACAGAAGATGCACATATATCTTTGCGGGTCAGTAGAATTTGTGAACATTTGGTAACTATGGAAACTAGTCTAAACCCACTCAGCAGCACCTCATGGGTTAAACAATCCCATAGCTACCTCATACCCACAATTCCTACCAACACACACAAACCTGTGCATCATTTGTATATTGATTGATGATTTCGCTGTTCTCTGTGTTTAATTATCCGCATACTGTCTCTCTTATCATCCTTCACATTCCATCTTAACCTTTTTTGTTGGCACTTCAGGGTGTATGTCTAACAATTTATGTGACCCATATCCATAGTGCATCCTTCAACTCAAATTCTTTATAAATTTGCTTTAAAATAGCGGATAACAAGCCCTCATGCAGCGATAAACTCCTTATGAATTATGTAAAATGTTGATTGGGGGAAAAGATCATTATCTTGCAAATTATCGCATCCAGAGATATTGTTTTCTGGGTCCTTATCTTGGATGTGAGTGCGAAGGTTGATAGATTGCTGTGTTTTTTGTGTATTGTTTATTTCACCTGCGTAAAGCATGGTGCGTGGGATTGATTGCAAGGCTGCATATGCACTTCCTACGATGTACATGCAGTAGTCTGATGATGCAAACACTAATAGCTTTGATTTAATTTGGTTCAATTAATTTGTCTGGTTGAGTGTATTAAATCAACATCACAGTTGATATCAAGGGTACTCTATGTACAGCAGAGGAAAGATTTCAAGTTTGAATTGGTAACATGTAATTTGAGAAACAGCCTAGCGTTTCATACCGAACACAGGGGAGCAATCACTTGCAAATTTAAGAGAAAGATTATATCGTCGGCTTGGAGCCAGAAGGGCGCTATTGCAGATCAAGGATGTTCCGTTTGGTGCCAGAAGGGCGCTAATACCATTGACTTTGTACAGTTATAGCGCCCTTATGGCTCTCAACGGAACATCTATAAGATGCAATAACGCCCTTATGGCTCCCAACAGACGATATTTAAAGTGGTATTATCAACTGGTCAGTCTATTGAACAAATAAGGTGAATTCAAAAATGTTTTAGATGAACAACAAGTACAGTAAATTGTACAGTGATGACATTTAATTAACTTTTAATTCATTAAGAAATGAATAATATTGTCAGCTGAGAACCAAAAGGGTGCTATTACAGATCAAAGATGTTCCATCGAGAACCAGAAGGGCGCTAATACCATTGACTTTGTATAGCAATAGCACCCTTCTGGTTCTCAATGGAACATCTTTAAGATACAATAACGCCCTTCTGGCTCTCAACAGACGATATTTGACTTTTTCAGTACATACACTTTCTGCTCATGATCAAAATAGGCCCTATATACATCCTCTAGAAAAGCTTGAATATTTTTGTAATATGAAGTCAAAAGGAGCCTGAGCTTTCGATCCTAGCAGAATCTTCGTCAGAGACAAAATGACACAGAAAAGTAGGGAACAAACATGGATATAGAGAAAGACAGAGAAAAGCTACACCTAAGTGGCAAGCCAAGAGGGAACCTGCAAATGAAAAGGGAACAAAAAGACAAAACTAGACTGTAATAACTACCATAGACAATTTGATAAGAACTTGATGTGATGGGTTTAATTGTCCATGAAGACATGAAAGGACACCCATCATTAGCACACTGTATATATTAAGGGAATGTTTAACTTTGTAGAGGATTGCAACATCTGAGCTGTATAGGGCCCTACATGTACATGCTGTCAGTGCATGTCATAATGTATCAAGATGAAACCCTGAAAATTTCATTCCCATAGCTTCATTACATGCTTCACTACATGTAAGTAGAAATATGCAAGTGACTGGAAATACCAGATTATTTCTCATCTTTAGACTGCAGTGCTATATTGGGACATTCATTCATAAATATATCAACAATTAAGCGACTGATGGCTCAAAAATCTCAGCTGATTCCTGTCTGACCTCAAGGTTTGCAATTACTGTATGATTACAGCATTAGATGAAAGAGTGATTTTTTTTTTTAGATCTTGAATAAAGTTTAACAATCACCAAAAAGACAACAGATTCAGGGCCAAGGTGTAATGATAAATCTCACTTTGCGGAGGCGGATTTGAGATGGATTTGGGACTACTTTGAGACGGTTTTGAAACTTGTTGCGGAGATGTCTCCACGACGGGAGAAAAGTATCTGAGTTATCTCAATTACCCGACCAAATCATAAGGGAGCTTAATATGATTTGGTCTGATAATTATTTCCCAAGCTGTATGCATGCCTTTAAAACTAGAAGGACATTTAATCATCCATTTTACGTCAATGCCTTTCTGTTTCGCCTCAGAAAGCATGACATGTACTGGGTAATACATTCAATAGGCGCTGCTGCACTAGCTCGAGCTAAAAAATGGCGCGCTAATTGGTAGATCAGGAAAAAACTTGAAAAAAAGAAACTGGTCCTGCATTAGCTCAAGCTATTTTAAAATTTCGCATTAATGATCTAACCTGACCTTGAACAAACAAGCCCGATGGGTATTGCGTAACTGGTAACTACCGCTAGCGTATACACGCACAGGTGCACAATTTTGTATTTATCTCGAGCTAGTGCAGCACCGTGCAAAATAGCGCGCTATTTCGTACCAAAACCGCAAAATAGCTTGAGTTTTTTTGAAAAAACCTAGGATGACTCGGGCTGGGATTTCAGCCAAATTAGCGAGCTATTTGACCGCAAAGCCAGCTCACCTTAGATCGGGCTAGTTCATCAGATCACAAATAGCGCGCTATTTAAAATAGCTCGAGCTAGTGCAGCAGTGCCTAATGTTTAACATGACATGACCCAGACAAAAAAAAAAAAAACAACATGGTAAACTCATCTTCCGCTAGAGATAAAATTGATAGCTTTAACAGTTCATCCGTCTGTCTTTCAGGAACCAAACATTCAATTTTCTCTAGTCCTCTCCATATGTGAGCACAAACTCACAGGGAATACTTTCACATTAATTATGTTTACATCACACAATCCTACAGGTATATCTAGTTTAAATTTTAGATTGTACATGTATCCTCAAACTTTGAAACTATGAGACGCTTTCACGCTAACAACAAACTAAGAATTGTACATTGCAACTACAATGGACCATCATGTCACAATAGGCAGGCAGAGATGCCAAGTTCAAAAAAAAAATTTGCATGAGATCATTCACATCGTGTTTGAAAGCAGTGAAACCAATCCAATGCAGTACCTCTGATCTCATATTGGGATAATTTGCTTATTAAAACGTATGATCAACAGTATCAAAAACTTTGGAATAATGAAGAAATATGCCTATTGTATGCATTCTTTTGTCTATTGCATTCAATATTTTATCAATAAAGTGCAACAAGGCATGGGAAGTAGTGTGCTTTTCCCGAAACCCAAACTGAAAGTTTGAAAATATATTGTTCTTATTTAAAAACTTTATTGTTCGAACATGAATAATTTTCTCAAGGATCCTCGAAAACGATGTTAAGAGGGAGATGGGACAGTAATTAGCTGGTGGATCACCCTTTTTTAAATATTGGTACTACCCTCGCAATTTTCATGTCTAATGGTACTCTTCCATTTAACATTGATAGGTTGAAAATATGAATTAAGGGCTGTGCGATCCCCACAATAATTTGTTTGACTAAATCGTTATTGATACTGTCATAACCAGGACTTTTCCCACTCTTCAGTGATTTCACAATAGATATTAGTTCATCACGACCTACTGGTGTAAAGAATAGACTTTTATTGTTTGATTCTTTAAGGAAAGCTCTAAAAGATTTTTCACAGGAAGGGACTGCCTGTGACAAAGTAGGGCCAATGCTACAAAAAAAAAACATTGAATTTCTCCACGATAATATTCTCATCTTCAACTACACGCCCATCAATTTTGATATTCTTTACTCCTTGGGTATCCCTTTTTGATTTAAAAACATTTTTTATCACTTTCCACGCTCCCTTTATACGATTTGATGTTGCTTGAAACTTAGCAAAGAAGTGTGCTTTCTTTGCGGATCGCAAAACTGAAGTTAGAATATTTTTGTAACTAATATACCGTTTTCCCACTTAGTTTGAATATGACCACATGTATGATTATTGGATGTTTCATTCCAGGGGACATAATAACAAGGTATTAACAACCAGTTATAAAAAAAAAAAGATCTGCAATATTTGGAATCCAGTTGCATGCATTACCTGTTACTATGTCAGACAAGCAATTAGTTGAAAAGTCAGGATACAAAATAAAAAGCAACTTATTCAGAAAAAAAATGTGACAACCACTTCACCCAGAAATCCCTGGCAGTTTCCTGCAGTCTCATTTCTCTCCAGAAGGTCTCAGAGATGTCGAGGAGACACGTCTCCAGACTACTACTAGACTCTGTGAATCAAGAGACTAAAGAGAACTAGTTGCAAAATGCGGCCATGACAAGTGAGTTTCAATTATGTTGGCTAATTGTACACACAGATCAATTTTCTGACTGATATTTGGTTAAAATTTTTTAGAAGTTTCACATATTTCCTGAGGCTACAAACATGTTTGCACACTAATGCCTCAGTCGACATCTGAAAAACCAACATTACACAAAACAACAAAAGGTCAATGTTCAGTTTAGAGTCAGTCTGAGACCAATACAAAGAGAGATCCAAAGACAAATTTTGTATTAGACTTTATAAACATGTAGCAAAGTGGTCATTTTTGAGAAATCTGTAAAAAAATAACCACTTCCATACTATAAAAACAGTATAAATGTTTGTACTAGTTAGCATACAATTCATAACTCAACTAAATGCAAATTCTACTTGTTACAATGTACCAACTATATCGTCTGTTGGGAGCCACAAGGGCGTTATTGCATCTTATAGATGTTCCGTTGAGAGCCATACGGGGGCTATTACTGTACAAAGTCAATGGTAATAGTGCCCTTCTGGTTCCAAACGGAACATCCTTGATCTGTAATAGCGCCCTTCTGGCTCCAAGCCGACGATATGCCCTTTATAGAGAAGTATAAAATAAACAACAACAAAACAATATCTCAGACACAGAAAGGTAGTAAATCTGTCTCTGTAAGATGGAGCGATATAGGACATGTACCTTTAAAAATGGAGCTTATTCCCAAGCGATAGTAGCCCGGAGCACACCAAGCAAGCACAGACTAAATACAAATTTACAGATCATCATTCACCGACATGTCTTTCGTCCATGCCATACTCATAAACAGAGTTGAGAGGGCCGGAGTGAGGCACTACTGAGGGTTGGACATGTCCTTTTTATACCATGACCCCTACCAGAATTACAAATAAAGTTCCTGTGTCGTAACAGGAATTGAGGCTCTTCAACGGTGGTTCTAAGTGTAAGCCTACAAGTTAACATTATTAGGAAATTACAGCATCTGCAATTTGCAATCTCTTGATTGTGTAATGTATATGGATGGTTGATATCGTCGGTTGGGAGCCAGAAGGGCGCTATTACCATTGACTTTGTACAGTAATAGCACCCTCCTGGCTCTCAACGGAACATCTATAAGATGCAATAACGCCCTTCTGGGTCCCAACAGACGATATGTCCTCTTTATGTAATAACCCTTGGCAATTCCACAGTAACTGACAACAAAAAACATGTAACATTTTACTTGTCCTAGGGTAGCTGACAGGGAGGGGGGATTCTTGCTATCATCTTTGTTATGTAATCATGATACATGTACATGTACCCTATTGCCATAGTTTTATTTTTGCGAATTTCCCAAGTAAGTCCTCGCGAAAATGTACACTTCAATAAATTTATGAAAACACATGAAAAAATGAAATTAAGTGCTCTCAAATTTTTCCAACTACATGTAGTCCAAAATCACAAAATCGTACCACTGTATACAATAGTCTATTTTACAGGTCAAAAATGTGCATGTACTCTTTCAACTAAGAGATTTTGACATCCAGCCCATGCCCATCACGTGGATTCTTTCTACAAAAGTTACATTATTCGATGATTTTAAAGCAAGTTGAGAGCTTTCCCTTTAAAGGGAATAATTTGAGAAAGGTTTGCGTCTTGCTTCCTTGCACTGCCTGCCATGTTCCAAGATACATTGAATAAACATGGCACAGAAAGTCAACTCAGCTGCATTGCTATGCTTCAAATCATAATAAGGAGACTCCACCTGTAATTCCTCTTCTTTAATCCCCTATCTATGTCTCTCTCTTTTTCATTTTCGCTCTCTCTCTCTTTCTCATTTTCAGCCCACCTCTCCTTTCGCCTCCCCCCCCCCCTCTTTCTTTCTTTCTTCTTTCTTTCTCTCTCTGTCTCATTTTCTGTCCTCTCTCTCTCTTTCTAATTTTCTGTCCCTCCTCTCTCTCTTTTCACATTTTCTGTCCCTCCATCTCTTTCTCATTTTCTGTCCCTCTCACTCTATTTCACTTTCTCCCCCCCCCCCTCCTTCCACTCTCAATATACACGTTAACTAGACTCTTCCTATTCTTATTTTAGAGTAAAAACTCTCCTCTATATAAAAAAAAATACATGTACACAAAGTATATAATTATTCCTCTCTTCCTCTAGGCCTATTGAAAGTTCTATTTCTTGTTAGGCAATCCGTAAAATTTCTCATCTGTGTCATGTACATGTATATATGTACACCCATTAGTGTACATGGATCTCTCTGGATGCTCAGAGATGTCTCCTTTTCTCTATCTTATATTCTCTTTTAGTTTAAAATCTTAACTACTTCTTTCCACTAGCACTCTATCTGTCCTCCCTTTATCTTTATCTCATAAATCTTTCTTTATTCATTAGGATAAATTTCTCTCCAACATCAAATTGAATGCTACACAATGTGCATGTACAAATATATGTATGTTCATTCAGATTATGGCTAATACTTCTTAATTACCACAACCAACATTTCAAATGTAAAAAATGTGGTGTGATAATGACATCATTCATCAATGGAAACTATGTACTATGGTGAAGGAGTCTGACGTACAAGATCAATGGAATTGATTATAACACATCAATTACATGCTCATCCAAACCATATGTACAGATCAATTATTATGCATGATGAAATTGAGATGAAAGCTCCAAATAAATGTGTCAAAATGAGACTTTTAAACCAGAAAACTTAATTGATGTTCATGTATATGCCTCATGTTTATATGTGATATGTACATGTACACGTAAATTTATGTTCTTAATTTTTTTATGATATTTTCTTACAGAAAGTTACTTACATTACATGTACATGTACATATACATGTATGTGCATGTAAATATAATTAAATGTACGTAAATATGCAAGTACATGTACATGTATCCTTTGGTTAGCCCCATACGTGCATATTTATGCTGGAACACAAACATTTCAGTGTATAGTTTATCATGTGTTCATATGGTTGCTATCAGTGTTAGATATGAAATTATTTTCACCAGCCATCGAAAGTAGCCAATCAGAATCCTTGTTGCATGGTCTTCTTGAATAGAAATCTCCCTGTAAACCAATCAAGATGGATGTTTTAAATTTTTATTTCATTGTGACTCTTTGTTACAAGTCTTTGAAAGTACATTCGTAGAGGTTTGCATAAAGGTTTGTATAATGTTGATGAGGTTTATGGTTCACCATGTAAGTCATAGAAGTACTTTTGAGAGAGCACAAAAACGGAAAGAACTTAGAGAAGAGACTGAACGAAGAGAGAGTAGAGAATGAAAAATGAGAGAGTAGAGAATGAAAGGAGCGAAGGTAGAGAAGGAAAGAAGAGAAGGAAAGAAGAGAAGTAAAGAAGAAAAGGAAAGAAGAGAGAGAAGGAAAGAAGAGACAGTAGAGAAGGAGAGAAGAAACAGAAGAGAAGGAAAGAAGAGAAAGTAGAGAAGGAAAGAAGAGACAGAAGAAAAGGAAAGAAGAGACAGAAGAGAAGGAAAGAAGAGAGTAGAGAATGAAAGGAGCAAAGGTAGAGAAGGAAAGAAGAGAAAGTAGAGAAGGAAAGAAGAGAAGGAAAGAAGAGAGAGAATAGAAGGAAAGAAGAGAGAAGAGAAGGAAAGAAGATATGGAGAGGCGATATGGTAGAAAATAGAGTTACACACAATCTATTCTTTCTTGGTTGAGCCCTGAAAAGCTGACAATTTAAGTACATCAAATTGAATATAATAACTCTGATCGTCTAAATTAGGCATACACAAGTAAATTAGATCATATTTTCTGAAAGGCAAACTCATCATTAATGAATCAATTGACAAATGAATTGCACCTACAGTTAGGTGAAATGTCCTCTATTGTAAGTTAATTACCATCTTCGAGCACAACCACATACTGTGTGTAGAGTGCGTACAATTACACCACATTTCAAATACTTGCATCGCCGTTCCAGTATGCATGTGTTGCTATGGTTACATGTGCATGTAGAAAGTACATTATATGGAACACCTTAACCTGTTGACAGCTAAATTGCTTCCTTCCAATAAGCTTTAATATTACATGATCCACAAAGTTACCTCGGGTAACTGCTGCTTTAGGAATGGTGCATCTTGTGCAGATCTGGCATTTTGTATTAAAAAACAATGAATGTTCAATACAATGTGTTAATGACAAGGACTACAAATGTTGCCAGTTAATGACCACCAATGCTCTGTTCAAGAAAACCATCAGTATTATTCAGCACTTCATATTTATCATATTGCAGATTGGGGTCAATATCTTAAACAACGAACATGTACAGTATGTACATTGTAAGACTTTGTCCATAATTTTCAGTTTTTAGTTTTTTAAATTTGTATCTATTAATCCACTCAATGTTACAGTTCACCAGAACTCATGTATATTTTCACAATATATCCATATATCACTTTGCAAGGAGGGGGGGGGGGGGGTATCAGTCCAGCTTAAGAGCTGCCATGAAGGCGGATGTCATCATGCCCTCGAGAAATGACATAGAGGGGGTGGGTTATGGACATGACAGCAGACAACCTTGTGATCCAAACAGGCGCAGATGTTGAGACTATTACCCCTCTACGCTCCCTCCGGTCCCCTGAGGGAAACCCACACCACGCAAGGGCAAATCCCAAAGAAGAATCAATCTTGTACAAGTACCCTCCATAAATATCCCAGGCAATTTTCATAACGTTTGACCATGCATGCTTCTCTCGTTGCACAGTGAGTCTAGCTTATTACAGAGAACAAGATTTTCCACAGGTCTATTGAATTGCTTTTGATCCTTAAATTGGCAATATTAATATTCTTATTGAACACTTAATATAATCTTTGAAAAAATAAATTTTGATGACATTCTATAATAATGAAAATTACAAAATGCTTTAAAACAAAATGTGAATTTTTTTAGATTTATGCTTTTCTAATTTCAATTTGCGCACCTTATTAATGTGTTTTGTACAGTGAATATGGACCTTTTTATTAAAAGAATTTGGAATCTGTCACAAATGCAGCATATTGTTGTACACATGAAATGTACATTTTACGCTTGTCTAATTTTCTTCCTTTTCCCAAAAATTGCCATCACACATACATGTATATATTTTTGGGATCCAAAAATCTCTCACTCAGCATCCCCCCCCCCTGCCAACTCTCTCTACAGTCTTGCACTCTCAGAAAAATTTTAACCAACCAGGCAAAATTTTAACCAACCATTGGTTAAACGCATTAACCAACCCCAGTTGGTAAAAATTTAAACAATTATGTATTAAAACTTTAAAAATTTGTAATACTTAATTGGTTAATTTCTTTTTTTAACACATCATGGTTGGTTAAAAAAAAAAACAAGCGATAGACCGGACTGGACCGGCCTTTTGAAAATTTGATCAAAGTTTTCGTACAAATAACATGAAGAATTATACCTGTAGTATTTATAGACTACGTGCATTATTCGTTGGCCTAATTATGGTAAGCCTACAGTTAGTATTGGTCCTGTACAATATCATTACTTCGGTTCAGACGTTACAACTTGTCCCATCTAGGTCTACAATCTAGTCCAGTAGATGACATCTAAGATCTAAGTATAGATCTAGAATATAGAAATGATATGTTGGCCTAGATTCTACGTTTAGATTCCAAGCTCATCACTTTTAAACCAGTCAAGTATTGGACTTTATCCATATCGAGAGGTCTAAAAATATTTAGGCTAAATTTAGATGCAAATGATGGTTCTAACCAACCGTAGTACTAAAGATTTAGCCAACTAAATATATGACCTCAAGACTTAGTCCGAAACCAAGCTGGTTGGAGAGCGAAGTATTTAGATTCTAGACCTGAGCTGCGTAAATTTCAAGCAAGTTTAATACATGTACCTAACGTTAGGTCTAACGTCTCAACCGAAATAATTAAGAACCGTACTGGCCATGTAGTCCAAAATATAATGCATGTTAGTCCTATATCACAGGCCTATACTCTTGAAGTCATTTCTACCTACCAATATACTTTGATCAGATTGTCAAGATAGGTCCAGCCAGACCAGTTGCCGTCACGAGCAAATGAGTACTGTACGTGCATATATGCATAATGCATAGGCGCACTATATCCTACGTGTATAAATCGAAATTTCTAGCGTGAGCATTCAGCGGAGCGCATATTTTTGTTAAATCCCCGTTTCCCATTGGTTGTTTTTCTTCCACGTGACCCAGTTTTTTAACCAACTATTGGTTAACTTTGGAATTGGGCTTTTTTAACCAACCCATCCAGATTCACGTTTAACCCCCTTGCTTTTTAACCAACTTTTCTTTTTAATACATTATTGGTTAAAATTTTTAACCAACTGGTTTTAATATGCATTTTTTTTACCACCGTTCTGAGAGTGTGCTCTATCTCTCTTTATTATTTATCCTTTTTTATCTTCTTTCCTCTCCTATTTCATGCCCGAGTACATATCTTATAAATCGGGCACTTCAGTGCCAAGTTTGTAAATATTAATGGACTTCAAACATGATGTCCCTGAAAATCTGAAAATAAGAGATAAGATGTTGCTGACCTTCTACCCATATCTGCAAAAAAAAATATCTGAAGAAATAAATTTGAAACACATAAATACACTGTATGAAAAATGTATTTGGGTGCATTCATGATCGAAGGGGAAAAAATGTAGGCAGGTACATGCACATTGAAACGTACATTTACAAAGGTGGTATCTCACTTCCCAGAGACGGCTCTGCCAAGTGCTCGGATACTCAGAGACGTCTCACAATTTTTGTTTGTCTCTGAGACATCTCAGAGACATCTTTGAGATGTCTCTGCGACTCACAAGCCATCGCGGGGACTTAGGGATGCGTCTCCGCGACTCGTGAGGAGTTGTGGAGACTCAGGAGACGTCTCCGAGACATCTCCGCGACTAGTATCAAAACCATCTCAAAATAGTCTTAAATATGTCTCATGGCATGTGAGATACACATACCATCATTACATTTCTTGTTTTGAACTCTTTAACCTTTACTTTCTGGTACTCACTGAAATTGATTTTAAGATGAGTGCCCAAGCAGTTTGCAACTATCGACAGCACAATGGTAATGTAAAAATATGAATCAATACACAAATTATGCACTCGAGCCTGAATGTCAATATCACATAGCCTAGCTGTTCATGGAGATGGCAACAAGGCTCGATAGACAGAAATGCAATTACAGGATTTAAATGCCAGTGATGGGACCGTGTTTCCGACTGCCTCTAGTAGAAAACAATTGGATTACTGTGTTAAAATCAGAATATCACTTCCATAAAATGAAGGGTACTGGAATTGACGGAGTGAACGCAGAAATTCGCAAGGAGTGGGCTGACGCAACAAGCTAGAGATGTACATATTTTACATGTACACGGCCATTGGCATACTGTAAAACCAGGCAATTTTGTGTGCATGTCACATGTAGGCCATATTGTGAAGTTTTTGTGAAAGTTTATATGTCTACGAAATGCATTGAATGCCAGAACAAATTAATACTTTACACTGAGCAAGTTTATGATGGTCAGCATTCAGGAAAATTTTATGCCATGAAAAAGGCAAACATTTCATGTTGCAATTTTTTTTTTTACAAATTTAGTGTTTTTCTTTTTTCTTTTTTTTTTATTTTTAATTTTTTTAAAATTATTTTAGCAAGATTGAGAAGAAATACATATTTCATTTCATGACACATTGCAGAAACCTTGTTTACATTATATTTTTTAAGTTTTCAGTACATGAAGTCTAATATTTCTGATTTGAATATCTGATAACATATATTCTGTTCAACTTGTATGAAATACAATGAACAATGTACAGTTGAGAACATTTTGTCAATACACTATAAAAAAAATTAAAATTTGATATTTCTTAACATTGTGCAGTCATTTTACTGTACAATGTAGTATGCACACTTGTAGATGTAGATCTACATATATTTTCAAAATAAATCCAAGGAAATTCTTATCTGAGAGGGAGTGATTTGGGATACGGGTCCTTTAAACTTTAAACTTGGTGTACATGTGAGGAAAAAGAGCTCTGATACCAATAACAATGTAAAGAAAATCTTTGCCGACATTCAATGATTAAAATTTGATATTGGAGACATATATCTTCAGTTCAAACAAGATTATTCTGAAGCAATATCAAAAACATACAACATGTAGGCTTCAACTGAAATGCACCACTTACGTGCAATCATGCAATAACTTTTAAGAGTAGAGGTGTACAATGTACACAGAAAAATAGTATATTTATTGCAATTTATTCAGCAAATATGCTTAAAGGCACAAATCATCTTACAGCAATTGTGTACATATAACAAAGCCAACCAACCCGGTATAAGCGCTAAAATTCTTGAACATTATTAACCCAAAATTGTTCTTCTGTAAGAGTGTTTACCAATTTCAGTAGGGTGAAGGTAATAGGAAGAAGTACATCAATTTTTACAATTCTCTAATTTAAAGGTGATACCGTTGATCGATGAACCAAACAAAGTATTAAAAAAGCTACAAGTACCAATAAATACAATGTATGTACATGTATGTGGTCAGTATAAATTATATGTAATTCATTGGATTTAGGGTCAGTTTCATACATGTTTGTTCTTAGATTGCAACATAGTACAATTGAATTTAGTATATTAAATGACATAAATTTATCACAAATTTATTCCACTATGTGTTAAAGCAGGGATGTTACAAAGTGAGGTCAATGTTAAAATGCATATTTCAAATTTCAACTAGTCCTGAAAGTCTTTCATTTGTCTGCAATCATGCAATTATTAAGTGCAGCAGGCATCATTCACCAACAATAATGTTAAATGAAGTGTAAGAGATGACCCAAATAATAACTGAAACCTTCATTAATGTTTCTAAACCATAGCAACCTGTGCACCTGCTTGAATTTAGTGCAATGCACACATGGACAAAATCCATTTTGGCACAGGAATGGGGAGGTTGAATAATGATGACCAAAATCATTACTGAATATCTTCATGTTCTTATATGGTTTCAAATACAATATACTATGTATTTGCAAATTTATGTTTGGGCAAGTCCAAGCTATTTGTTCCCAAGGTAGTGATTTTTCAACTTTTCAACCATTTTTGTGTCAAGAGTGTCAGTGAGGTTTAAAAGGTACATACCTGTATAATGTATCATATCACCACAAAGTGTATGAAATAAACTTAATACAATTGAGGTCAAAAAGTCATTTCAAGGTCATATGATGTCACAAGGATCATTAATATTCAAGAAAAAAAAAGATAAAATGCATTAAAAATGCTATTTTAAACCATTATTTCTAAAGATTTGTTATAGGAATATAACAAAAAAGTACATATTTTCGGTTTCAATATCATCTTGGCTTCCTCTGGTGAAAATATCACAAACCTAGCACATAACTTTCCATATTTTTATTCTTAAAGTATTCATGTCTCAGTAGTAGTCTCACAAAAGTTACTGAGCTGATGTAAAATAATATCGTTTTATTACTCGCCCTAAATGGTTCTTTTGTTTCATCAGCGGGATTTTTTTACACAACATGTTGCTACGCCATGGCTACACCAATAATTTAATGGAAAATATTTCATGAAATAATTGTCCCGTGTGTTACGTGTCCCATGTGTTACATGTCATATTTTATAAAACTTGACCTTACCAGAAAATGTGAGGCCGTATTGACACTAAAATAGTTTATTACATGGTTAAGAGGATGTGACTACATTGTATGCAAGTTATCTGCTTTTTAAATTCTATTCATGTGAACAAAATTTAAAAACACCATTTTTTTTCTGGTCCCACGTGTTACGAACGAATAAATTATCATAAATTAAATAAGAATTGAGTTATTTCAATTATTGTTTATGATTTTGTTGAAGGTTCTTAGTACCTTCAAAAATATACCTAAGGATTGGGATTTCAATTTAAGATTTATCAACAAAGCCTATTTTTGTCTCTGAATGTCCCGTTTGTTATGTTGCAAAATAGCGTGGACTTGCCCGTTTATGTTTCTTTACTACATATAGTTGCATTCAAATGAAATTTACTATACATTTATTTGTAAATTTATGTTCACATTCGTACCCATACACTGCGGCTTTGTATATGAAATGGGTATATGAGAGGGTTGAATAAAATGTGGGCGTACATTGTAAATGGCATTTAAGAATAAAATGAAGGAGTGGTGTAATTGTCCATGGATCACTGCTCCCCAAAGGGCATGTTGGGGGGGGGGGGGGGGGGGGGGGGCTGCATCGGAAAGAAAGGGTACTTAGAATATTACGAAGAATGGTTTCATTTCTTTACTAACACACAACTCTCCCTATAGTTGTCTGCATCAAAGACGTACTACGTTGTACGCTCACAGAAAGAATAATTGTTGATTTGCTTGGGAACAACATCAATGATTTGAACAAATGAAGAGCTCTTTAAGTAAACAAAGACTGATGAATGGGTAGATATCTTGAGATAAAACACACTCTACTTTAATATACACTCGTGCATCACAAAATACCAGGCTTCATCATGTACATTACATTGTATCTGATTATTGACGTCAATAGAGGTTTCAGGGTTTCAGTAGAGTTTAAGAGCTACAGTAGGATCAATGGTTTAATAAACAAATTAATCTGCAAGTAAACAGAAATCGAATGTTGGAAGCTTTCCAATGAGAAGTAAATTCTTTAGTTTATTTCTCTGGCAGGTACTATCAGTTTACATCATTGGAGAACTTTTAAGTACATGTACATGTAACATGTACATTGTAAACTGTCACGTTAAATTTTTATGATTCTTTCTATTTACATTCTAGGTTTTAAATGGGACCATGGGGCCTTGTTAACACTGTACCATTCATCACTGTTCATCATCATTATTAAAAAGAAGACAGCAAGTATATAATTATGTCACAGTTTGTTTTAGGTTTGAAGAATATGCCAGGGCACCTTAAATATTCCTGAACATAATTTTAGCCATGACGTTCCCCATCTCTTCCTCAACACATCCATTTATTTTCAAAGTTCATTGATCTTCCAATGTGATGATTCATTCACATTGCTCACATTACTATTCCTGGAATTTTAACACAGAAAGTATTTATGGTTTACACAACAAAGCCACAACTGAATTGACTCAATGGGAACAGTAGGCTGCACCCCTTTGTGATGCAAGCAGGACATCCTTGATGGGCCATTGAATAAAGTAATTGAACCTGCTCAGCCTGAAATCAGATTACTCAAGATTAAAGTCTTCTACATGTAGATACCTTCCTGTTATGATGTAAGATTGTCTATAGGTTGACATGGACAGAACTTTACTGACTTTCAATACAGAGCTCTTCATACATTTCCATACTTTAGATCTAGGCCATATTTATGTGTCATTCTTGGGTGCAGATATTTTTTGTGATAGACAGCTCCTGCTGTTTATACTAATTACAGAGATGCCAATCGTTACAGAATAATTATAACATTAGAAATTAGAACGCGAATAACGCAAATACAGGTAGTTAGAACACCGAAAACAAATGACTTCTCACAAGAGAAAGCACGGATAATGTTGCTCCGTCATTCAATTTTGGGAATACATGTACGTTCAAATCAATAGTTTTCTTTCTCTTGTAAGCAAGACATTTTGTTTCAGCTGTTTTAACTACATGTATTTGCGGTATTCGCGTTCTAATTTCTAATGTTATAATTATTTTGTAGTGTTGGCATCTCTGTAATTATAAGCATACATGTATATACTTTATTGAGGATAGTTGTGATAACTTCTGCCTGTTATCCGACTCACCAAATTCGTAGTTACTGTACTTGTAGAAATATGCGGATTTCGCGCAAAAATCAACAGGCATGAATTATGAACGTGCTCTCTTATGCACATTTTGAATGGGTTCAATTTCGTTCTTACGTAAATGCAGCGTGCATTTAAGAACCCGCAAATATCTTTTGAGCTCGCTCAGCACGAAGTATTAATCTCGTGAAAATAACAGCAAATATAGTAGTTGGTTAGTTAAAACCCTTTTATAATTCAAATGACAATATGATCTTCATCATCTCTAATACCGCGTTTACACTGTGACTCGGCTCTCGTGTCGAATCCTCAGGAAGGGTTTGACACTACAAAGAGTGAACCTGTGATCGTGTTTATACACAACAAAAAAGGCGAGTTCAACACAGCTCCCAAATCATGAGCGGAAGTAAAGGGATGTCGTAAATGTGTTGTGATGTATAGCAAAATTCCAAATCTGACCTCAAGGTCATCGACTTTGAGACGGCTTTCTGTTTACACACATAAAAATTGTTGTGTCACAGTGTAAACAAGACCAACTGACAAAAATAAATATGAGCAGCATATGAAATAGAGGGCACTTTAAAATGTAGACAGAGCTCTCTACATGACCTCCGATAAAATAACAATTAATCTGTCAGAAGGTCCCTGGACTAAAACTGTTTTCCTGTACATTACACACAAAATCAAGACTCAAATAGATTTGAACATGGAATAATGATTAGGTCAGTTGCCATCGTTGTATAACCAAAAGGTCTTCAATTCTGAAGACAAAATGGATGAGAATTTCAGTTGGTTTACTTTAAAAAGAAAAAAAAATCAAAAAATTTTAATGCAGAAATGTGATTTTTCTTATTAAAATGAGACATAAGTCACCAAGCAAAGAGTAAAAAAGGAAATCAGCAAAATGATTTTTTTTAAATGTCACATTTTTTGGGGAAAATACTTTTGATTTTCTGAATCCATTTCATATGTGATCTGTAAAAAGAATGAGTGAAAAAATCTAACAATTATTTTGCTGACTTCCCTGACTCTTTGCTCGGCCACTGTGTCTCATTTTGATATGATGCATCAAAAATGTCATGTACAGAGAGTGTTGACAGAATCATGAAGAATCCAAAATACAAAGTGGTTCAATAGAAAGAGATCAAACTTACAATGTGTGGATGGTTTATACTCTGTAATACACTGACTTCTGCTGTGAAGACTTTCATGTCACCCTGTTATCAAAGAGAACAAAAGTTCATGAGAAATAAGTTTTTTTTAATGATTTTGAAGAAAAAAATGATGATTGTAGAGTAATTATCAAATAGTTGAAGGGGTTCTGCATAAAACCACTGAACACAAGAAATAAGCTGAATAAAAAAAAATGCTCTTGTTTAAAATTACAAAACTTTTCAGAACACAATCACACTTTCTGGGGTCATTTTCTAACAAATTTTCTTCTTCAAAACCATATTTTTTTGTGTATTTAAAGTGATGAATATTTCTATATGTTATAGATATTATTACTTATTAAAATCTCAGTATAATGGAAAAGAAATTACTTGGCCTATTAAAAGATTTTTAAGTCAATCTCTGAGATAAATTGAATCTAATTAACAGGAAAGTTATTACCATTAAAATAATATGCAACAAACAAATCACTTTCGATAGGAAATGGGTTTACTTTCTGTTTTGAATTGATACCAAAAAGTATACACTGTCATCTACAGTTTCACAAACTATGTCTTGCACAACATTGTGATTTATATTAGGCTTCCTAACCCAAATATTCAATACCTACGTACAAAATGTAGAAAATCTTGTGAATTCTAAAATTTGATTAAAATTTAATATCATATTTTGCCAGTTTACTTTTCAAGAGCATAGAATGGTCTGTGTTCTTTTCCATCTCATCTAATTTCCAGATAAAATAATAAATAAATTTTTAAAGCATATATTCTTAAATGAATGCACAGACCTGTGCTTATTCTATTGAGCATTAAAATGTAGAAAAATTTGAAAATGTGTACACTTACCGTTTTCTTGACTTTCTTGACTGCAAACGGTCTATTTGTTCCCTTTTCAAAACATTTATGCACAACTGAAGTTGCCCCCCTAAAAACAAAGAAAACAGATAAATGCAAACAATATATATTTCACATATTTTTATCAGTATCACCTTACACATACATATTTAGTAATAATAAATATTCCGAGAAACTACATATGGTCATATTCAAACGTGAGTGACACGACATTTGGACTGATAGAAGGGCGCATATCTTTGCACTTGTAGGTTATGAATGGATCATGACTACCATATTATGTATAATGTAGGAGTGGCATGTGACCAGTTGGATTTGAATTTTACAATTGGTCCTGGATTAACAAACAGTGCGTGAGTGACATGACAGAAAAAAGACATGGGTTTTTGACCATCATTGGTTATGGTTGGATTTGTGCCCTTGAAGTAGATCTCTAAGGGTACCATAAGTGCTGGTACGTATAATGTATATGAATAGTGTACCTCTCCGACATTTATTATGTTTATCAATCATTCCCTCTCTGTGGAAAATGGTCCACCTCTATGTGTCGTGAGTGACACGACCAGTGCCTTAAATTCAACATTTCAAGTAAATAACTAAATCCAAATCACCTGTATTTATATGCCATGTTAGAGTAGTCCATGAAAATTACTTTAAGCAAAAAAAATCTGACAAAAGTTATTGGTATTAAGAATAAGAGGCATTTAAAGCACCATAGTCCCATACGTGCAAATTCCTGTTCGCTCAATTATTCAGCGTAAGAAAACTGGATCACATAATGTTTGAACTTAAATAATTGTTTGTATTGTAAAGAAGCCTTTGTGTTGATTTCAGATCCTAATTTGCATTTTTCAAAGGCACAGCGCCACATTAAAATTTTAGCTAAATGTCCCACTTAGTCTGAATATGACCATATACGGTCATCTATCTTGTAATATATGTATTACAAGATGTAAAGGAGAGAATTTAGGGTCAGTCAGCCCCCCCCCCCCTCCATCCTCCCACTTATTATACAAGGTCAATTCAGATTTGAGCTTTAACTGGGAATGATTTCCTTTGCATTGCAAAAATGGTTAGATTATACCACCCAAACCCAAGTATGTTAAAAAAACACTAAAATTCCACTTCGAAACAAAAATTAATATATCATCGAAATTGAAGATTTAAATGTATCATGAATACACTGGATAACCCTACTGAGGTACATGTACATGTACATGTAGTTGGTAGCATGCCTCAACTATTTTAGCACAGCAGGCATACAGATGGTTGCATATGTTTGCAATCCACTTAAAATAATTTGTGGGTTTACATCATTCATTTCAACATTTCAATCCCTTCCTTCCAATATTTGTTACATTACCATGGAAGAAAGTTCTTTCCTCCATGGTATAAGCATGAGAACAGGTCAATAAAGAGCTACACAATCATCATCGTACTATTATCAGTCTAGGCTACCATAGACCATGGATATATGACTGAGCATCTATTCTTAAAGAGCCGTGACCTCTCTAGTCTCTGATAGAGAGAAGTCATAAACATAATACATTTTTAGGCATTAGATTGAGAATTGGTCTACTTTACTTTTTGGTTGAAATAGATTTTGCAAACTTTTTTAGTGACAGTCTACTTCAGAACAATTATCAGATCAGTTCATGATGCATTTTGAATTCCAATATGCTTCAGAATGTTTTGAGCTACACAAGTATATGTAGACTGTACAACTATCAAGCCCTTGGCTGTATGTTTACTTGCACAGTGTTCTCAGATGCAGAACTTGACAAGACTTAGAAGACGAATGGAATCATCCACAGTACGAATATAAGAAGTCTACCCTTTCTCTTATTACTCTAATTTATGTCCTTAAAATAATGAAAAAGAGAAATCCCAAAAGGCCTAACCTTGACCTGATGGAATATAAATGTTACTGATTACGCCTCTAGATCTAAATGTAATTTCGAGTTATAATCAGACAAGACTCGCAAACTTCAAAATCGTAGCATCACGAAAAATCAATGACATTGACATGCTTCTCGTTGATCTCCCTCTATTAACTACGGAGATCATCATGCACTAAAAATTTGCTTGAAAACTGATTGCAGTTTCAGATAGGATGGGGGGTCCGTTGTCCGGACACTTATAAAGCAGATAAAAACATCATCTCATGCTCTGGATTTATTACAAAATTCTGGGCGGTTACAAATACACAAAAATATATTTACCCATTCCCTTCAGCTGAATAAGAATATTCTGACGTGCTTTGTATAAGTTGTCTGATATTACATTTCAATATCGATTAATGAAATATTGATCACAAAAGGTCCTAAATTGCCGTCTGTCCAGACAAACAACCCAGTCAGCTCGGACATATACCCAGTTATTGGCGTGTCCGACAGATGTCGGTACGACGGTGTCCGACAGTCTATTTTATTGGCCATTTGATAGGCTTAAAAGCAATGTTTTGTAGGTTTTTAGCACAAAATGGTAGAAATATTGTGCACAGGAACAAATATGTGATGATGATAAAGCATTATTTATAATTAATATTTTTGGCCCTCTAGCTAATACTCAAGGGCCACAAAAACATTGCTTCAATTTTGTTAGTGTCCAGACACCCAAACAAGCCACCCATCCTAACAAAACTACCGGGTATACAGGCAGCAAACAATACTTAGATTCTAGAGAAAGACGAAAAGAAATAGAATCTATTTAATATGTTTGCCATCGTCTACTTGATTGATTTGCCTCAGACATTCTAACTGTTAACTTTCAGAGATCGAGGCACAATTGCATTGATTTAATTATTGAGCAATGGTTCTCGTCTTAATAGTACCGTTATCAATAGTAATACCCAGTGTTGTCTGTCCGGACAATAGATGAGCAATTTTAACTTTGTGATCAAATATTTCATTAATCGAATTGAAAAATATATACAAGACAATATAAAAAACAAGCTCCTAAAAAAAGCACCAAATATTCACATTTATTTGCTATTACATGACACAATTTGATAAAATCTTTCAGAGACAAAGTAATGATGGATATCTGCTATAAGTTAATGGCCACACTGTTTCATTTATTTTATCGGGTAATGCTACCCATTTTGTCGTTCCCCCGACTAGATGTGTGTTGATAAGGCCCAAATTTACTGCGAACTCCCGGAATGGGAGACCCCAACGTAACCAGAACACACACAACAAAAAAATGTTATATGTGGGCCTTACAAAAAATTCTTGTGTGCCCTTACACATGTTACCTGCAATCATGCGTTATGGAAACAAGTATTTAGTGATAGAAATGTTTTACGGGAAATCAATGCCCATAGATATGATGTGCTGCATTATACGACCAGTTTTGGCACCACCCGTTTTAGGTTTAGGGTTGGTATAGTGTTAAAGATGGGTCCAAAGTTTGAAAATGTAAAAAAAAACAAAAAAAAAAAAAATCATTGTTCACTATTTGGATTTACCAGTAACATTGAAAGATCGTATTCTAAAGCTAAATCAATATTCAAATTTTATTGCTCTAAACAAATTCTTTTGGTCCAATTGATGTGGGCCGGGCAGCCATCTGTAAGCAGCACATAGGTCTGATGCTGCTCTAGATCCCTTTCTTGTTGAACGCCAAACATCGTCAGCAACAACTCCCATCTTTTAATATCTTTGGTTATGACAATGGTCTGGGATATCGAACCCAAGACCTCCCAGTCAGTTAGCAGATGCTCTATCACTGAGGCCAACTATTCAGAATTAATATTAAAAAAAAAAAATGTCTATCTGTACATGTTCATTGTCCGATAACATAAAACTGGCTCACAGCCCGGGTGCGAAACCAGCCAACGTAAGTTGCCCACATGTCAAACCAATTGGGGATTCTATTCTCGTATACCCCATTTATATGGCGTTACGCTCTTGGTCCCATGCGATAATACAGAGTTGGCTAAATTTGACATATTTTTTCTTTTCAGGACATTTTTAACTTGAAGGTTTTCACCGGAAATTGCAACCCTGTGGACCATACAAAGACTGATATGACCAGGTCATTGCGGATCCTATGCTTTCTAAAACTGGTAAAAACCCCCCTCCACCCGCCCCCTCACCCCCATCCTAACAGTACTAACTTTCCGAGTTAGAAATTCTTTTTTTTTTTTTATTAGTTATTCTCTGTCTTAGCTGAGGAATTGCGATTTGATACATCATAATCATTTTTCCCTTTTCGTTAACAATTTACATAGCAAAGTTACACAATATTCCAGCGGTACAAACTCACTGCAAGTTTCTTATGCAATCGATTAAGAGCCCGCATGCGAAACTCCTGTAATGTGCGGATACTTCATGCCGGTGGATCTGCCTGTGTTGTTGCAGAGTTGTGGGCGGGCGGAGTGCGTCTCTCGATCTCCCTCCGTCGGGTTGGAGCTTTTATCTCCTTTCAAAGTTCGAATACTTCTCACTTCGCGGAATATGTGTCTCCGCGACAGCAATTAGAAAAATTTTGTCTCCGTGACGGATAAAAAGTATGGAACTCTCTTTATGAAAAAAAGTGTGAAGGCAATCTCAAAATCTGGTCTCCGAGAAGATCTCTATACTTATTTTATCCCTCTGCGGAGCACGAGTACAAATTATTCTATCTGGTTCTGTGAGATCACAGCTCGCGACAGTGTACCGCCACTAAAAGTCAATTAAACTAAATGTCACGTTTGTTTATGGTTGTGCGAATTGACCTAGTCAGAATCCAACCTCATAAGCCACCCCATATGTGTCATGATTGTTCCTGAGGGTTATCCACAGGAAGCTAGAGGTGCACATGTTTTTAACTGAATAGAGATAACCAACTTTTTCTGAATGAGCAAAAATGGCCTTTTTCTCCATGTCAAACAGAAAATGTGACCAATTAAATGTTTTATTAACCTCCGTACCTTAAAAAAAATATCTACCTGTTTAGCAAAAGTGGGAGCCACCTTCAGCTCCAACGGTGACACAGATGGCCAATGTTAGTTACCTACGTTCTGCCATCACCAAAAATGGTGTTTGCTGGCATTTCCAATATTTCTAACTTTCATTAAATGTATGATACCTTGTCGGGCACTTAAAAGAGTCAGGGTTGCCATTAAACTTTTAGTGGTCGTAAAATTTGGTAAGCTCTACTTCGTAAAATAAAACCTGTGACTCTGAGTGCTACTTGCACTTAGACAATCTTACACTGCAGAGCCACTGATATAATTACGAAATAAGTAAGGAGTGCTGATGTTCGGGTAAGATTACACATATATTATCGCGCAATTTTTGCACCGCTCTCGTATTTAAGTTAACTTTTCACGATTACAAAAAAGGCAGTGTAACATTAATCACCATTTGGTGTATTTATTATGCGGCCAATCGATGTGTTAGTATTGTGCATATATCTCAGACCATGATAGAATCAGCTCTCATGCGTGTAAGTCTTATTTTTATTCCTTGGAATGGGAAAAATTCTATTGGGTAACCGACTATCATATCACGGCAATGCGCAACTCCGCTTATCCACTTTCTAAGCGAGTCTTTCACAAATTTTTTTACATAAGGTATTGTGCACGGGAAATCCAACGATATTGAATATAATCAACTGCCCCATCTTCATTTTTTTTCAATTTGACCAGGCCCTCCCCCCCCTGTATTTAATGAGACCCGTCTCTATATCGGGGTACTGAGACGACGATTATGCCTGGGCCCGTTTCTCGAAAACACGCGTTCACTGTGAGAAAAAGAGAGCCCATCCACATCTACTACTGATAACTTTTTTATTTCCGAGCTGAAAATAATAACTATTCCTGCATCTTCTCTCTTGATGAGACTTTACGAAAGTTAAAAGTATGTTGTCTGCGGATCAGATTTTAAACACCCCCATCGGATTTATACTAGACCTGTCGAAACCCCTAGAGTTGTTATATTTTGGTGATAGGTCCATGGACAAATGAACGACGACCCAGTTACATTTTCGGACCTTTATCAAACCTGGATATCATTATGCAGAGAAAATGAGCACTCATACTTTCATTATGTGAACGGTAAATGACTCTCTATTTTAGATATAACCCGTATTTACATTGGGACAAATGAACTCACTCACATATTTCAATCTCTACTCGAACAACATGAAACCTCGGGACAATACGAACCGTCGAACAACGAAACCTTTTTTCACTTCGGAAAAATGAACCCTATTTCACGTTCAGCATGAACGAACTTCAGACACATGAACCTTTGGAAATAAAAGAACCTTATTTTATTTTTCGACAACATGAACCTTTGGAACAACGAGCTGCACCAATTGGATGTAGTAAGACCTAAAGGCCCAATTCACAAAGGAGATTCTGCAAACCCACGGATCCGTGGGTTTTTAATCGACGGCTCACGATCCACCAGTTTATGATTCACCAACAGTTGTACCCAAATTATGACGTTTTATGACGCTGGTGGAAACTGTGCGATTCGTCAAGTCCACCTTCTGAATTACCATATGAAAATCCTAGGTCCAACCCTAGGATTAAACCCAGAGGTTGAAACCATGATTTTGCAGAACCACCTTTGTGAATTCGGGCCTTAAGTTTAACAATCTGTTTACAAACATAAAAGAATGAACTGGACCGCAAGGCGCTTCAGAATTTTTACTCCGATTAATACCGCAAATCACATCGAAAATGTCTAGTGTCTTGAAAAATATTGCTGAACGGGCGTTTACCGTGTTCCGCACGCTGAGTGGACATTATATAGAGCTATTGATCTGTTTACAAACTCTTTTTTGTTAACGAGCATCAGCTACGGATGGTGTGTTAGAAAGAATTGGCTGGGCTTCCTGTATCCGAATTAACGGAGCACTTACAAATACAATGCTGCACTTTTGATTTCATTTATACCAATGACACTCTTACGGCATGAGTTGACATGCTACGAACGTTATCAATGTGAACAAGGATGGTAAACTCGGTCTGAACTGGAAACAACAGATTGCGGTATAAGAATAAAGACAAGATGAACGTAAGGAGACTATTTTATGAATGGAATAGCATTATATTTAGGACATAATTGGCAAGTTTTGATTTTCCAATCAGCCAGAGCACTTTTAAAAAGAACGAGGGCCAAAGGACATTTTATACTTTAAGGGTGGTTGACCTAGGTGGGCTTTAATGGAGCTCAATAAGTCACGAGCATGATAACTAGAGAAACATACCATGGTAACCCCAAATCCCGGCAATTAAAGACCTTATGCGACGCAGTATACAGTGGTTTTAATATAGGTTTTCCCGACCATTTCAATCCCTCCAATGCAAGTCCGGGTTTCACGAATATTCATTCAATTTACAAGGCGAAATTGAAAACGGTCCGTAACCTACTCAAATTTATATAAAGAAAGTTCAATTTCAAATTTCTTTTACTCGATTTCATAAAATACTCTATCCAAAACAAAACAAAATAATGTCGTCAGTTAATCGCGTATTAACGCAATCAATTTCGCCCCCAGCGAGAATTTGTTTTGGTGGTATTACATTACTATAAAGTTTCAAACGGAACAAGCAAGAAGCCGTCCCGGAATACTTTCAAATTATACACTTCCGCCTGTTAATTCATGTAAGATCTCAGCATGCTAATATGATAATGCTCCTTACCGCCCAAGTTGTCATTTGATTGATCTTCATAACCATGGTGTCTCCGTGAAAACCCTGCAATGACGGATAAACCCGTCCTCCTGCAATTTTCCGTGGAATGTATGCAACGAGGTATATTTAGAGGGCTCAGGGTAGGGGGAAACTCGAGAAATGATTGAGGTTAGGGTCTTTGTAGGCATTTTTCTCCCCACACGACCTATTTTAGTAGGGGTATTTCATTTAATTTGATTTGATTAATTTTGCAGAGAGTCTATGATTGACCCACTAAGCGGGAGGGGGGGGTGGGGGCTTGTACCTTCTCTTCGAACTCATATAACCGTCCAAATTACAATGATGAATAAAAAGGATTAATGAAATACGGAAAACAAAAGTATACAATGGAAAATAGAAAATGCGCACAGTATATCTAAAAATAAAATTTAAAAAGAAAAACACACACACACACACAAAAAAAAAAACCCAGAGAGAATGAAGAAAATTTAAACAAGAAAATAAATGAAAGCATGGAGCCTTTGCTGGCATATGTCTATACATTTCAGAAGATGATTAAATGAAGGAGGATTATGAAATGAAAATTAAATAAGGAATATATAATACAAATAACATTGCCATAACGCACGGTCATTTCCCTGAAGAGGAATGGAGAGACAGGGCTGATGCGTTCATCTCGATCTCTCTCCATCTCCTGTCTCTATGACCTATACCCGAAGCTTTCTCTTAAGTCTACAATCTAAATGATATGATGAGCACCGGCAAGGAAAAACTTCGTCCCCAATGGCTTATTGATTAATTACAAAAAAATAGAAATAAATAATAATAATAATAAAATAAAAAAATAATAGTAATCGAAACAGGTGAATATCATTGTGAACTTGGTCAGAAAGAAATGAGGGGACATCATTTTATCAGGTTTTCCCGGCCATTTTCATCCCATTCACTCAATTACATGTGCGGAACATTTCAATTTCGCTCTTTTTTGGTCTGCTTAAAACTGCATTCCAATATCACACTTTAGGAATTCAAC
Source organism: Paracentrotus lividus (assembly GCA_940671915.1). Classification (NCBI taxonomy): domain Eukaryota; kingdom Metazoa; phylum Echinodermata; class Echinoidea; order Camarodonta; family Echinidae; genus Paracentrotus; species Paracentrotus lividus. Next base: position 34,402,761 of record CALNVZ010003425.1, on the reverse strand, counting down.
CTATGTGAACAGCAACGAAAAGGGTACTTTAGTCAATCACAGACGTAACCAAAAGTTCGCTATTTCACAATGAATTAATATTCAATTCACATTTAATGGTAAACAAGAGCTAATTTGTACGTATTGCGTTATTTTCTATTTCATTATTTAAAGCTATCTATTCAATGCAAAACTAGGTTCATTTCACTATGTATTGGTATAATGGTTGTGCTACGGCATGATTTTATTAATTGCTAAAGACATATGTATCAAGTCAGTCGTTGAAGAATGTCATAGCTTTTGTGCTTATAAATGAGATATTCATATTCATCACTCATTTTACCCACATATACGTAGATTCTGTAAACAATCAAAC
>CALNVZ010003425.1:34342787-34398278 GCA_940671915.1 Paracentrotus lividus | reverse complement strand
CCCCCCCCCTACCTCATCTACTCATTGGGGAGCCGGAGTCACCACAAATATCCTCTATACCTTTTTCCCCTTATCCTTTTATTTTCTTCCGTTTTAAAGATACTTTTTAGGCGCACGCCCCGTGAACCTATCTACGAGCCCCGCCTATCGAAAAACTTTCCATTAATTTCAGACTATTTAAAGATAATTAATTGGCAAAATAATAGTTGCCCATTTGGCTTTTCATAACCATCGTCGCCGTACTGCATTATAGAAGTACTCAAACCCAACTCTTTAATCGTGATTCTTCTCACTATAGGCTAGATGGTTTCACGGTAGAGAAAGATGACTAGGCGTACAGAGTAAATCGGATGAAAGATGGCGACTTCCACGGACGCTGACGGCGTATCCAAGAAGACATCAACTGATGTGTATAATGCGAGATCTGCAGAACCAGTTACGTACTGCCCAATTCAATTTGCCAGATTTGTCAACCTTCAGCACAAAAGGAGAAGAGCAGGTAAACTTGACTTTTAACAACGTGTATTTTGACGATGATAATGTCTCCTCTGGCCTAGCCCCCAGCCCCGGACGCCGCCACGAAGTGGCGGCAGTCCTGAAGTAAACATATACATTAAGATCCGTTCGCACCAGTTTTAACACACACAACAAAAATTACACAAAAATTTATCAAAAATAAAACATATAATATAACGCACTTACCTAAGCATACATCCCGGCAAATTTGAAAGAAAATAACACACATTAGCACCCAGAATAAGATGATTCCTTTGGATTTCCGTCATGCCCAGAAAATTTGTCCGATCCGCCATGTTGATTAAGCTGTGGTAGTATTATTAGTATCGTGCGTAGCCTTTGATCAAGAAGTTCATTTTGTTATAGTTTTTAAGTTCCTTTCGAAAAAAGAGGCTGATGCATAGAAAAATGTGCTCAAAAACTAACATATACAAATAATTCATGACTAATCATGTAAGTAATCTCATTTGTTTTGGTTAATTACCACGTAATGGAATAAAACATAATTATTTTTGTAATGACTTTGTCTAAGGCTAACGATGGCAATATCCATGACGCATGCTTCACAAAGACAAAAACTTCAATACGAATTGTTTTACTGAAGAAGTCTGGAGATTTTGACCCCTAAATATCATATGATACAAAGAATCACAAAGACGATAGTGTTCCGGGCTGATTTGTAAGTATATATTAAAATAATATATACGGTAGTTAATGACAAGAGATTTAAGTTATTGCCCGGAAAAAGCGGCGGAAAAACAGACTTCACATCGCCGTTAAATGTCAATTAAAGCGTAGCCCGCACACTGCGTGTGCGGGGCTAGTCGTAGTAACTCTGGGCCTGGCTCTGACCTGGCTCAGCCCCAGACAGCTCAGTTGTGACTTGTGTTGTTTTTGACTTTGTGTGCTGGGCGGGGGAGGGTGGGGGGGGGGGGGGCGGGGGTGTCCGTGCACACCTAACAAAAATGAATCCTTGTCTTTTGTCGGATGCCCCTTCTGTTTGGATTAAGCCCAAAATATTAAAATGTGGAACAATGCCCATTTTAATTATCCATTCTAGAAACTGCTGTTTAACGTTAATTTGTTCACACATCATTTTTATCATGTTTTTTTTTTCACAAAAAGAACGATCGTTGATCAAAATAATGACAATGCAAGTTTAACTTCATAAAGCCAATGGCTAAGATTTTATTTTTTTTTTTATTTTATTTCTAAATAGGTCTAGTTAGGATTTTTAAAAAAATTTATTTTACCTTTACCTTTACTGCAAATACTGGAAGATGCTGAGTAAAGTTAGGCCTACGTTAGCCAGTCTGCTCCCATAATAACATGACAAACAGCCCCCTGCTTCTTGTCCGCTGTCTGTAACCTCTGAAGTTTACTATTTATTGTTTTAATTATTTGTCTGCTTCTTTATAGATATTTTGCTGCCATTATAAAATTGATGATTTGTGTAATTGATAGACTCATATTATATGTAAATATGTGTAACAATTTTGATTTAGATCTAATGTAATTAAGTTAGGGGCCAAAATACTCCACTTGGGTGAATTATAATTAGCTCTTTCATGTATATGGGGTAACCATAGTTTGCGCAGATTTCAAAAAATAATAAAAAAATGCGACATTCAATCAAGAATTACTTATATTTTACACACAATCAATGTAAACTAGAAATACCAATTAAACGGCAAATTCTACAAACTCCGAAACGCCGAACGAAGAAGTGAACTACTAGTAGGCCAAAGGGTTTCAACGATATTGCGATTTCAAAATTCTATATCGATCAAACGATCGCGCATTCTGCTGCAAAAGTCAGAAAAAAAGTAGACCTTATTTCCCGCACCAGGCGTTGACAAAGATTTATCAAGAAATTCCATCAGTCTAAGGAAAGGGAATACAGTAAATGTAAGTCTAAATTTCATAGAATTAGATGATATTAATATCATCTCACAATTTTGATGGCCTGAACTCGGAAAATGATGATTTCCAGACCCTGTCGGGAAGATCAGATTTTCAGAATGGACACGCAATTTCCGATGTTTGGTCAATAATTTGACAATACGATTCACCTTACCATGATGAAAGTTTGATTCTAAAGCAATTTTGGGTCCCTCTTTCTAATGGTGGACCTCAACATGGGAGAGCTGCTCGCACGTAACGTCACAGAATCAAAACTTTACATATTCATAACTTCGCTATTTTTTGGTCGATTTTCTTCAAACTTTACTTATATATTCTTTTATTTTCTGCATTTTGTTAAAACCAATAAAATTCCAGGTGAACTTCCCCTTTAATTACTTTTGAGAAATTCAGTGTGCGTGAACTAATGTCACGCGCGAATTATGGTCACACCACCATATATTCTGTAATCATCCATCATTTATGTTATGAAGTTACCTTATTTTAATTTCTACCATATTTGATTTTATTTTTTCACAGTTAGTGGAGAAGTTTCTCTCTGAGAGTGTGAGGTGAAAGGAGAAACAGGGAAGTTTTACAGAGTCAACTTTACATTGGTAAGAAGAAAAAGAAAGAGAAAACAACCTCTGACAATTTCAGAAGATTGGGTAATGATGAGGGTAAATTGCCCCTTGGCTTAAACCCACTTGACTAATGCCTGCTGTTTTTCGTTCCAACATCGTACATATATATAATTCTGTTTTGTCTAATTAGCATTTGGTCTTGTTTTCACTTCACCTTTTTACTAGTTGTCAAATTTCTTTTTTTTAATTACATGTATTTAATGCCCACTTGGATTCTTTTAACTATTGATTAGACCAGATAATCATTTGGGAAATAGACGAAAATGTAATTAGAAAATTTGATTATTCGACAAATTGGCAATTAGACTAGAGATCATTAGACCAAATGAGAATTAGGCCATATAATCAAACAGAATTGAATCAGCCATGACATGACGAAGAAAAAGCATTTTGAAATTGTGAAGAACGCCAGGCTTACAGCATAGCTCATCTGGCCCTTACTTCCATTTACCCACCCCTTGACACTGTACCTTAAGCATCCAACATATTGCACTGTAGAAGATCTGATGTGCTTTGTCTTTCTTTCTCAATTTAGCTGCATTTTGGGGCTTTCATGAGTCATCAAAGGATTTTAGAAACGGAAGCTGACATCAATTATCAGAATAAAAACACTCTCTGACTCCACTCCATGCTGCTTCATTCCAGGAACATGGAAAGGTATTCTATTATTTATTTATTAGTCTTCTGTTAGTAGGGTAGCTTCATCAATGATTATCAGAATAAGAACACACTCTGGACTCCATGCTGCTTCATTCCAAGAACATTGAAAGGTATTTTGATATTCATTTATTTATTAGTCTTCTTTTAGTAGGTAGCTCCATCAATGATTATCAGATAAAACACACTCTGGACTCCACTCTATGCTGCTTCATTCCAGGAACATGGAAAGGTATTCTATTATTATTTATTAGTTCTTCTGTTAGTAGGGTAGCTCCATCCAATGATTATCAGAATAAGAAACACACTCTGGACTCCACTCTATGCTGCTTCATTCCACGAACATGGAAAGGTATTCATTTATTTATTTATTAGTCTTCTGTTAGTAGGGTAGCTCCATCAATGATTAAAACATTGTTTTCATGGAGGCCTACAAAGTTACAATTCATATACAAATATACAAACATACAAATTACCATACTGGAACAGTGGTCTCTGTAGAGAACACCGTTGTGGTCATTAAAAGAACCCTAAAAAGAATACAACACAATGGACCAGGCTAAAGATTTGAACGGATATGGTGCCAGACAAAAAGAAATGATAAAATTTGAGGAGCATTTTTAAATGGTTTGTACAAAAATTCTAAATTACTGCACCCTCATATAAAAAACTGTGCTTTCCCTGAGTTTTTATTTTTGGTAAAATTTTTCTTTTATTCTCTTTATTATTCTTGTTATTATTCTTTCCCCCATTAACCAAACCCAAATCACCATTCTACACATAGGTTGTGATGCTATTACACAAAATGAGCTCAACCAGAGTTACTGATATGGAAGGAAGGTACGTTCATATATTAATTTACTTAAAAATCGAAAGGAGTGTTATGATAAAATTATGTTAAGAATTAAAAAATTTTTTTTACTGTAACTCCCATTGTGTTAGATCAGATGCTCGTTTTGTGTACAAATGAAAATACAGTCAGATAAAATATTGGACCAGGAGGGATATAACCATTACATCTTCTCTATCCGGGAAGTGATTTAATGAATAGGAACAAATATTTCAGGCTCTTTATTATGACTCTTTGATATTACTTTTAAGGCTATATGAATATGAAGAGCTTCATGGGAGGATGTCTTCTCCATGAACTAGAGATGGCAAAGAAGTAAAGTTGCTTCCTGGATAGGAGTAGACGTGTGGATTCAAATCCGCCTTGGGTCCCATTAATTGTCATTAATATTCATATCGAGCATCCGTTCTAACACATTGGAGTTACAGTTAAAATTCTTTCTTGAGAAATCATCCTACGTGAGCTTATAAAAGATTTCTAACATTATATTTGTGTATATTACCCTATTATTTTATCATAAAATATTTGTAATGAAAACAGTCATATCTGTTCAAACATTTCAAGCTGTTTGCATACAGTCACTTAACACAGTTCCTGTACAAGTTTTACAATAATCTGACATCAGATTTATGCAGAATTGCCCTACTTTTGTTTACTATAATTGAGAATATAAAGATTTATTTTTAAATCACATATCTTTTCTACTGTTACATGTACAGCTAAGCATATAATTCTTTGTATTTTTAATTTACAGAACACCAACAGATTTGCCTCTGCATCTAATAAGATTTGGGCTCACTTTGCTTCTTTAGCTGTTCCACGTACATGCTAAACAAAACCTCATGCAAAAGGAATCATCAAAAAGGTAGAAGTTTCATATTTCATTTGACTCCACCAAGATATGTTTCAATTTCTTTTGTAAAATTTGCTTTCTAGACGTTTAACTTGAATATACAGCCATGTGAGATGGAACACAGTTTTGTAGGTAATTGTAATATCTAGGAACATGATAGCTCAGTCGGTAGAGTGGTAGTCTTATGATTGGGAATCTCTAGTTTGCAAAAAAATTTGATGCTCTAGTGACCTGTAGTAAGGCATAACTGACATAATTTGACAAAATATTTCAATATTGCCATCTTCCTCATGGCCAAATTTGGTTTTTTATGCTTACTACCACTCGAGCATGGATAGTTAAGGGGGCCTGGACGAACATCGACATTGGGTTTGCCAAAACTCAGTCGCGTAAGCACCTGTCTAGCAATCAGTGGGTCTCAGGTTCAACTCCAATGGAATCCCATTTTTGTGCTAATTTTTTCATATTATATATTTCTGGTCACTTTCCTCTTTGTTCAAAGTACACAAAGGAGTGGAAGGATGGAGCATCATTGGGAAAAATTCTAACTGCAATAAATGATAATGATGAGGATGAAACATTTAACTGTTTCCATTTTTATTTCTCAAAGATCACAGGGACTGATAGTCGACCTGGAAGTTGTGCTCGACCAGGTTAGTGGATCCACGACCTGATAGCGGGACCAGATGTGTATCTGGAATAAGAATGGTGAAACACTCTTCAATTGTTCAATCATTTTTGGATGGTGTTTCACAAAGTCAACAACTTTAATTAGTTCAACTATGAAATGATCAGAACAATGGTAATCAGTTCTTGTGTAAATGATTGAGAATTTATTTGTATAGCACCTAAGAACATGTTCCGGTCGTTCGTAAAGTCATTTGTAACTTGATGAATGATGTGGTGGAACACCCTCTGAAAAGGCAGGACAATAAATTGTATTAATTAGTAACTTTCAAAAGATAAGTGCAAAAGTGATAAAAATGAATACAATTCTATTGTTCTGACCATAAAAAAAACAACTGAGAGTTTCAGAGCAAGTGAAAGTCATTTACCATCTCAAAACAGTGAGGAGAAAACACAGATACGTCATGTGGTAGAAGGCATGCGTTTGAAAAGCATTCTGTAAAGGTTTTCAAAACTGGAATATGAAATAGTAGATACCTTGAAAGTAAAGCAAGGAATTGGCATGTAAATTTCAATGGTTTCCAGACTGACCTATGTTCATGCACTAGACAAGAGTAACTGGTTTAAAAGTAGGAATTTTCTGCATCTCATTCTAACGTTATATGTAACTTTTTTAGTTACTAAAATTTTGATTGTTTGATATCATCGCCAAAGCTTGAGTAATAATATAAAAATTTAATTCTGATGACTGATATAGGGTTAAGAGATGGTATGCAACATTGAAGATTGGATCCATCAAATATGATGTGGAAGTGGTACAATTTCTATTCCATGAATATAAAAATGATTGGTTATCTTTAATTTTGAAGGCCTCTTACTCCAGACCAGAATCGGCCTATGCCATCAGACCAGGATCCATTCTCTAAGAGGAAAGGGACACAATTGTGAGTATGCTACCCCTGGAAGTCAACTCTCTAAAGGGACTACTCCATCTGACAAATTCCCCGGAGGACAAAACCACCCAGGAATGGGATAGTTGTCCTTTTGGAGTTTGTCCTCCGGGTACACACACTCCAGGGACTTGCCCCTGAGGACTTACCCTTCAGAGGCGTTGTTCTCCGAACAATTTTTTTAAATTTCCAAAGGAAGGACTAGTTTAGTCCTTCCTTTTGCTATTTGTTCTTGTTATCAGTTATTGTACCAAGTGAAACGACTGGAGACCTACAAGATTGTTTCTACACTTTCGTACAGATTGATGATGATTTTTCTATGCTCAGGATATTTGGTAAATGTCAAAGTTTTGTAATCTGAACCCCCTCTGACAATGAAATTTGGTAACCTAATTTTGTTTTAAAACGTGTTTCCAATGAGGGTGGTACATTCTCGGGGTCCAGAAAAGGAATTTGTTGTAAGTACATCTATTCAAATACAGAAATTCTATCATTGTTTTATTTTTATTCATTTATTTTTTCTGCCCAGCATCACAGATGTCGGCTCTCTTAGGAGGATGTTCTAGCAGACGAGGATACTCATCAAACACACTATACACAGACAGAGGGTCAACCAGCTTTCTCTGTGTGGAGGACATGGAAAACAAGTGTATGTGACCCTAGTGAATTCATGGAAAGACTTATAGAGGGAGTTTAATCTTTCAAAGTTTCTATGTCTTGTCCACGGTAGAGCTGCTTTTTTTTTAGACCCTTTCGAGTCCACCAACAAGAACAATTTTGTATGATGAAATTCCCTGGCAATTCTCAAAAAGAAACAGGCCTGTGCCTTTTTAAAATTTTGCCTGATGTCTGAATTCCGCCCAATTTCCTGTTTGTATGTCCGCGCAGTTTATTGGTGTTTACTGCGGTGGTTGTGGCGAGGCTCAAAGCATGACTCACATTTCGGTCGAATAAACGGAAATTGATACTTGCACTTATCTTAGATGCAATACACAAAGTCAAATGCATCAGCCAGTGTACAAGCGTTTAGTATTTTATGTTGCTTTTTGCAGAAACCATCCTGAAATCCGAGCTTGCAAATAAAGCCGATATGAAGCAAAAAAGCCATCCCCAATACCTGCGTATGTTCATTATTTGTAATGCGTTTTTCTAGCAAAGGACCTAATCCCCTAATCCCCAAGTGATGTGGGAAATAGGCCATATTTATTCCGCATGTTTACAATGAAAATTCAGGCTCTGACAAAATCCTTTTCAGGCCATAGATTGGCTTTCTAGGGTGCAAAATTGCTATAAATCAAGGTTTTTTTTTAGGCCCTCCTGGCAAATGCTAATTAAGAATAGTCTGCGCTCTCACGTCCTGCTTGAACTGGGCATTCCTTGTGAAGTGATGAACTTTTATATGATCACGCCTTGAACAGACATGTAGGATTGAATAAGAATAATAATGTAGTAATGATAAAGCTCATCTTTTTTTTTAATATAGTAATATATAATATAATATAATATAGTATATATTATATATATATATGGATACAAGTGGCTCATATTACGGCCACTGGCTTTGGATGGCTACAGTGCTCCAGCTGATTAGAAATTTTTATAGTGGTATCTCAATTGACAGGTACATGTGCCTGGGTTGAGTGTGGCAGTTTGTAAGTTAATTTCTTGCCGAAGTAAAGTTAGTACGTTGCCTATAATTCTTCTTTACAAATTATTTGATGATAGCAATGTCCAGAGCGCTTAAAAAATTTTTATGCGCTGGCGTTTGTGTGTTTGAGCTGGGTATATCATGGATGTGATGGGTCGGCGTTGTGAGGCTGTGTGGGCTGAGATGAACATATATACGAAATAATATTAGACCAGCTCTTTTTGATAGGGCCTCTTTTATTGCAGTCCATTATCGCTTCCAAGAATCTCAAAGCAGTTCTCTCCTGTTGACCGGCCTTAATTCCTGCATTCTTCTTTGAATTTATTCCAAAATATTCAAAACAACTGAACAACTCCTTATGAAAAGCCAAGCTTGGTGATAATTTTTTTCCAAGCTTGTATATATAGCCAATCATTCCATAAAAGTAAGCATTTAACTTGTCAAATAGGATAAAGGAGAAGCTGCTTATTAATAATAACTAGTAGCCTTTCCCTTGCTTCAGCAAGAAATTGGTCAAATGTTGTTCTATATTCTGTTTATTGCTCAATATGATATCTATCCGTCCTTCACCAAGGTAGTTTTGTAAGTTTATATGTGTGGTAACCCTGTTGGACAGATTTGTAGGTATGCGTATTAAGTGCACCTGTTAGAAGTGCGAGATTGTAAATGAATCCAATGACTAGGGTATACTGGAAGCGCTGGTGAGTATAGTTTACTATGAAGAGCGTACTTGAAATGCTAGTTATATTATTATTAATCGAAACTTGATTATGAATGTAGAGTAGTTTATCGATGAGAGATTTTGTATTTACTGTAATTCACAGTGATATAGATCAGGCTTGTGAATGTCATGTACAGTGGAAATTGTTATAAGAGGTCCATTGGGACCATGGAAATTACTTGTTTATCTGGGACTCTCTTTATATCAGGTAAAAAAAAGCAAAAGATCTCAAGAGGCTGGGACCAGTATATTACCTGTTATAGCAGAATCTTGTTTTTCAGACTTTCTTTATATTATTGGTATCTAAGTTCAGAATTAAAGGACCCCAGATATATATTATTTCCTATGTCATAAGAAAAGGAATGGCCTGGTGGTTACAGCTAATGTACCTGCATTGAAATTGAGCTCGCATATACAGATCCCTCCTATTTGTAGATTCTGAACTTGTTTTTTCTTTCTATATGGTATGCAGATTCATGCGGCTGTATAAACTACAATCTGCGGGAGAGACAGTAAAAAGTATTTTTTAAATAAATTACCTGATTCTGTATGTACATATATTTTGCATATACATACATGTTCGTAAAGGTATGCCAATGATAGGTAATCATTCCGAGTGTGTGTGTATGTGTTAGTTTTTTGAAATATTTTAGTCCATCCTAGGATCTTTGCGGGACAATGTCACAAAAGGGTTTTTATTGAAAAGATTAACTGGTGTTTTGAGTTATTGCATCTTTATCCACTCCTAATAGTAAAACAATCACAGACAAGATTTATTGTAAATGATGAGGTCTCCCTGATTCAAGTTTGTTGTGCAAGCCTATGTGTTCCAGTATACGAGGCATGTGATTGGACCTAATCCACCTCATGTAATAGGAGTGGACTAATAATATGTTCACCTTCTATGCTGCAAGAGAAATTGTTCTAAAATTTAAATTGCCATATACGTACATTTTCCCCAAGTATGACATACAATTTGCTATTGATACATGTATATGGGTGATATCCAGCGAAAAAGTATACACTGTGTTTTTAGTCTGTTCAGGCCACTAAAAAGATCAAAAAATGTAGGAACCTTCAATTTTGCGTTTTATGTATCCGTCACCGGTGAACTTATTCGTGCCGCATTTGCTCCAACTTCATTGAGAGCTGAATCTTTTTTTTAACGATTTAAAAACATGCCATTTTTGGCCATTTGTGGAGAAAAAAAAAACTTATTTTTTTTTCGCGACAAACTTTTTATAGAAAATCAGCAAAATAATTTAATTCAGATCTCCTCTTTTACAAATATCTCTATACCTTTTTCCCCTTATCCTTTTATTTTTCTTCCGTTTTAAAAGATACTTTTTAGGCGCACGCCCCCGTGAACCCTATCTACGAGCCCCGGCCTATCGAAAAACTTTCCATTAATTTCAGACTATTTTAAAGATAATTAATTGGCAAAATAATAGTTGCCCATTTGGCTTTTCATAACTCATCGTCGCCGTACTGCATTATAGAAGTACTAAACCAACTCTTTAATCGTGATTCTTCTCGCACGTATAGGCTAATGGTTTCACGGTAGAAAGATGACTAGGCGTACAGAGTAAATCGGATGAAAGATGGCGACTTCCACGGACGCTGACGGCGTATCCAAGAAGACATCAACTGATGGTATAATGCGAGATCTGCAGAACCAGTTACGTACTGCCCATATCAATTTGCCAGATTTGTCAACCTTAGCACAAAAGGGAGAAGAGCAGGTAAACTTGACTTTTAGACAACGTGTATTTTGACGATTGATTAATGTCTCCTCTGGGCCTAGCCCCCAGCCCCGGGACGCCGCCACGAAGTGGCGGCGTCCTGAAGTAAACATATACATTAAGATCCTGTCGCACCGTTTTAACACACACAACAAAAATTACACAAAAATTTATCAAAAATAAAACATATAAATATAACGACACTTACCTAAGCATACATCCCGGCAAAATTTGAAAGAAAATAACACACATTAGCACCCAGAATAAGATGATTTCCTCTGCCCGAGAAATTTGTCCGATCCGCCATGTTGATAAGCTGGTAGTATTATTAGTATCGTGCGTAGCCTTTGATCAAGAAGTTCATTTTGTATAGTTTTAAGTTCCATTTCGAAAAAGAGGCTGATGCAAGAGAAAATGTGCTCAAAAACTAAAATACAAATAATTCATGACTAATCATGTAAGTAATCTCATTTGTTTTGGTTAATTACCACGTAATGGAAATAAAACATAATTATTTTTGTAATGACTTGTCTAAAGGCTAACGATGGCAATATCCATGACGCATGCGTATTACAAAGACAAAAACTTCAATGACGAATTGTTTTACTGAAGAAGTCTGGAGATTTTGACCCCTAAATATCATATGATACAAGAATCAACAAAGACGATAGTGTTCCGGGCTGATTTGTAAGTATATATTAAAAATAATATATACGGTAGTTTAATGACAAGGATTTAAGTTATTGCCCGAAAAGCGGCGGAAAACAAGACTTCACATCGCCGTTAAATGTCCATAAAGCGTAGCCCGCACACTGCGTGTGCGGGCTAGTCGTAGTAACTTCGGGCCTGGCTCTGACCTGGCTCAGCCCTCAGACAGCTCAGTTGTGACTTGTGTTGTTTGTTGACGTTTGTGTGCTGGGCCGGGAGGGTGGGGGGGGGGCGGGTGGTGGTCCGCGTGCACACCTAACAAAAATGAATCCTTGTCTTTTGTCGGATGCCCCTTCTGTCTTGGGATTAAGCCCAAAATATTAAAATGTGGAACAATGCCATTTAATTATCCATTTCTAGAAACTGCTGTTTAACGTTAATTTGTCACACATCATTTTTATCATGTTTTTTTTTTTCAACAAAAAGAACGATCGTGATCAAAATCAATGACAATGCAAGTTTAACTTCATAAAGCAAGGCTAAGATTTTATTTTTTTTTTTTATTTTTATTTCTAAATAGGTCTAGTTAGGATTTTTAAAAATTTTATTTTACCTTTACCTTTACTGCAAATACTGGAAGAATGCTGAGTAAAGTTAGGCCTACGTTAGCAGTCATGCTCCCATAATAACAGTGACAACAGCCCCCTGCTTCTTGTCCGCTGTCTGTAGACCTCTGAAGTTACATTATTGTTTTAATTATTTGTCTGCTTCTTTATAGATATTTTGCTGCCATTATAAATTGATGATTTGTGTAATTGATAGACTTCATATTATAATGTAAATATGTGTAACAATTTTGATTTAGATCTAATGTAATTAAGTTAGGGGCCAACATATCTCACTTGGGTGAATATAATTAGCTCTTTCATGTATGATGGGGTGACCATAGTTTGCGCAGATTTCAAAAATAATAAAAAATGCGACATTCAATCAAGAATTACTTATATTTTACACACAATCAATGTAAACTAGAAATACCAATTAAACGGCAAAATTCTAAACTCCGAAACGCCGAACGAAGAAGTGAACTACTAGTAGGCCAAAGGGTTTCAACGATATTGCGATTTCAAAATTCTATATCGATCAAACGATCGCGCATTCTGCTGCAAAAGTCAGAAAAAAAGTGAGACCTTATTTCCCGCACAGGCGTTTGACAAAGATTTATCAAGAAATTCCATCAGTCTAAGGAAAGGGAATTACAGTAAATGTAAGTCTAAATTTCATAGAATTAGATGATATTAATATCATCTCACAATTTTGATGGCCTGAACTCGGAAAATGATGATTTCCAGACCCTTGTCGGGAAGATCAGATTTTTCAGAATGGACACGCAATTTTCCGATGTTTGGTCAATAATTTGACAATACGATTCACCTTACCATGATGAAAGTTTGATTCTAAAGCAATTTTGGGTCCCTCTTTCTAATGGTGGACCTCAACATGGGAGAGCTGCTCGCACGTAACGTCACAGAATCAAAACTTTACATATTCATAACTTCGCTATTTTTTGGTCGATTTTCTTCAAACTTTTACTTATATATTTCTTTTATTTTTCTGCATTTTGTAAAACCAATAAAATTCCAGGGTGAACTTCCCCTTTAATTACTTTTTGAGAAATTCAGTGTGCGTGAACTAATGTCACGCGCGAATTATGGTCACACCACCATATATTCTGTAATCATCCATCATGTATGTTTATGAAGTTACCTTATTTAATTTCTTACCATATTTGATTTTATTTTTTCACAGTTAGTGGAGAAGTTTCTCTCTGAGAGTGTTGAGGTGAAAGGAGAAACAGGGGAAGTTTTACAGAGTCAACTTTACATTGGTAAGAAGAAAAAGAAAGAGAAAACAACTCTGACATTTCAGGAAGTTGGGTATTGATTGAGGGTAAATTGCCCCTTGGCTTAAACCCACTTTGACTAATGCCTGCTTGTTTTTCGTCCAACATGGTACATATATATAATTCTGTTTTGTCTAATTAGCATTTGGTCTTGTTTTCACTTCACCTTTTTACTAGTTTGTCAAATTTCTTTTTTGTTTAATTACATGTATGTCTAATGCCCACTTGGATTTCTTTTAACTATTGGTATTAGACCAGATAATCATTTGGGAAATAGACGAAAATGTAATTAGAAAATTTGATTATTCGACAAATTGGCAATTAGACCTAGAGATCATTAGACCAAATGAGAATTAGGCCATATAATCAAACAGAATTGAAATCAGCCATGACATGACGAAGAAAAAGCATTTTGAAATTGTGGAAGAACGCCAGGCTACAGCATAAGCTCATCTGGCCCTTACTTCCATTTACCCACCCCTTGACACTGTACCTTTAAGCATCCACATATTGCACTGTAGAAGATCTGATGTGCTTTGTCTTTCTTTCTCAATTTAGCTGCATTTTGGGGCTTTCATGATGTCATCAAAGGATTATTAGAAACGGGAGCTGACATCAATTATCAGAATAAAAACACTCTCTGGACTCCACTCCATGCTGCTTCATTCCAGGAACATGGAAAGGTATTCTATTATTTATTTATTAGTCTTCTGTTAGTAGGGTAGCTTCATCAATGATTATCAGAATAAGAACACACTCTGGACTCCATGCTGCTTCATTCCAAGAACATGAAAGGTATTTTGATATTCATTTATTTATTAGTCTTCTTTTAGTAAGGGTAGCTCCATCAATGATTATCAGAATAAAAACACACTCTGGACTCCACTCTATGCTGCTTCATTCCAGGAACATGGAAAGGTATTCTATTATTTATTTATTAGTCTTCTGTTAGTAGGGTAGCTCCATCAATGATTATCAGAATAAGAACACACTCTGGACCCACTCTATGCTGCTTCATTCCAGGAACATGGAAAGGTATTCTATTATTTATTTATTAGTCTTCTGTTAGTAGGGTAGCTCCATCAATGATTAAAACATTGTTTTTCATGGAGGCCCTACAAAGTACAATTCATATACAAATATACAAACATACAAATTACCATACTGGAACAGTGGTCTCTGTAGAGAACACCGTTGTGGTCATTAAAAGAACCCTAAAAAAGAATACAACACAATGGACCAGGCTAAAGATTTGAACGGATATGGTGCCAGAACAAAAGAGAAAATGATAAAATTTGAGGAGCATTTTTAAAATGGTTTGGTACAAAATTCTAAATTACTGCACCCTCATATAAAAAACTGTGCTTTCCCATTTGAGTTTTTATTTTTGGTAAAATTTTTCTTTTATTCTCTTTATTATTCTTGTATATTATTCTTTCCCCCATTAACCAAACCCAAATCACCTATTCTACACATAGGTTGTGATGCTATTACTACAAAATGGAGCTCAACCAGAGTTACCTGATATGGAAGGAAGGTACGTTCATATATTAATTTACTTAAAAATCGAAAGGAGTGTTATGATAACATTATGTTTAAGAATTAAAAAATTTTTTTTTTACTGTAACTCCCATTGTGTTAGATCAGATGCTCGTTTTGTGTACAAATGAAAATACAGTCAGATAAAATATTGGACCCAGGAGGGATATGAACCCATAACATCTTCTTCTATCCGGGAAGTGATTTAATGAATAGGAACAAATATTTCAGGGCTCTTTATTATGACTCTTTGATATTACATTTGTAAGGCTATATGAATATTGAAGAGCTTCATGGGAGGATGTCTTCTCCATGAACTAGAGATGGCAAAGAAGTTTAAAAGTTGCTTCCTGGATAGGAGTAGACGTTGTGGATTCAAATCCCTCCTGGGTCCCATTAATTGTCATTAATATTCATATCGAGCATCCGTTCTAACACATTGGGAGTTACAGTTAAAATTCTTTCTTGAGAAATCATCCTACGTGAGCTTATAAAGATTTCTAACATTATATTTGTGTATATTACCCCTATATTTTATCATAAATATTTGTAATGAAAACAGTCATATCTGTTCAAACATTTCAAGCTGTTTGATACAGTCTTACACAGTTCCTGTACAAGTTTTACAATAATCTGACATCAGATTTATGCAGAATTGCCCTACTTTTGTTTACTATAATTTGAGAATATAAAGATTTATTTTAAATCACATATCTTTTCTACTGTTACATGTACAGCTAAGCATATAATTCTTTGTATTTTTTAATTTACAGAACACCAACAGATTTTGCCTCTGCATCTAATAAGATTTGGGCTCACTTTGCTTCTTTAGGCTGTCCACGTACATCTAAACAAAACCTCATTGCAAAAGGAATCATCAAAAAGGTAGAAGTTTCATATTTCATTTGATCCTCCACCAAGATATGTTTTCAATTTCTTTTGTAAAATTTGCTTTCTAGACGTTTAACTTGAATATACAGCCATGTGAGATGGAACACAGGTTTGTAGGTAATTGTAATATCTAGGAGGCATGATAGCTCAGTCGGTAGAGTGGTAGTCTTATGATTGGGAGATCTCTAGTTTGCAAAAAATTTGATGCTCTAGTGACCTGTAGTAAGGCATAACTGACATAATTTGACAAAATATTTCAAATAGTGCCATCTTCCTCATGGCCAAATTTGGTTTTATAGCTTACTACCACTCGAGCATGGATAGTTAAGGGGGCCCTGGGACGAACATCGACATTGGGTTTGCCAAAACTCAGTCGGTAGAGCACCTGTCTAGCAATCAGTGGGTCTCAGGTTCAACTCCAAATGGAATCCCATTTTTTGTGCTAATTTTTTCATATTATATATTTCTGGTCACTTTCCCTCTTTGTTCAAAGTACACAAAGGAGTGGAAGGATGGAGCATCATTGGGAAAAATTCTAACTGCAATAAATGATAATGATGAGGATGAAACATTTAACTGTTTCCATTTTTATTTCTCAAAGATCACAGGGACTGATAGTCGACCTGGAAGTGGTGCTCGACCAGGGAGTGGATCACGACCTGATAGCGGGACCAGAGTGGTATCTGGAATAAGAATGGTAAACACTCATTCAATTTGTCAATCATTTTTGGATGGTGTTTCACAAAGTCAACAACTTTAATTAGTTCAACTATGAAATGATCAGAACAACTGGTAATCAGTTCTTGTGCTAAATGATTGAGAATGTGATTTGTATAGCACCTAAGAACATGTTCCGGTCGTTCGTAAAGTCATTTGTAACTTGATGAATGATGTGGTGGAACACCCTCTGAAAAGGCAGGACAATAAATTGTATTAATTAGTAACTTTCAAAAGATAAGTGCAAAAGTGATAAAAATGAATACAATTCTATTGTTCTGACCATAAAAATAAACAACTGAGAGTTTCAGAGCAAGTGAAAGTCATTTACCATCTCAAAACAGTGAGAAGAAAAACAAGATACGTCCATGTGGTAGAAGGCATGCCGTTTGAAAAGCATTCTGTAAAGGTTTTCAAAACTGGAATATGAAATAGTAGATACCTTGAAAGTAAAGCAAGGAATTGGCATGTAAATTTCAATGGTTTCCAGACTGACCTATGTTCATGCACTAGACAAGAGTAACTGGGTTTAAAAGTAGGATTTTTCTGCATCTCATTCTAACGTTATATGTAACTTTGTTTTAGTTACTAAATTTTGATTGTTTGATATCATCGCAAAGCTTGAGGTAATAATATAAAAATTTAATTCTGATGACTGATATAGGGTTAAGAGATGGTATGCAACATTTGAAGATTGGATCCATCAAATATGATGTGGAAGTGGTACAATTTCTATTCCATGAATATAAAAATGATTGGTTATCTTTAATTTTGAAGGCCTCTTACTCCAGACCAGAATCGGCCTATGCCATCAGACAGGATCCATTCTCTAAGAGGAAAGGCAACAATTGTGAGTATGCTACCCCTGGAAGTCAACTCTCTAAAGGGACTACTCCCATCTGACAAATTCCCCGGAGGACAACCACCCAGAGAATGGGATAGTTGTCCTTTTGGGAGTTGTCCTCCGGGGTACACACACTCCAGGGGACTTGCCCCCTTGAGGACTTACCCTTCAGAGGCGTTGTTCTCCGAACAATTTTTTTAAATTTCCAAAGGAAGGACTAGTTTAGTCCTTCCTTTGCTATTTGTTCTTGTTATCAGTTATGTACCAAGTGAAACGACTGGGAGACCTACAAGATTGTTCTACACTTTCGTACAGATGATGATGATTTTCTATGCTCAGGAATATTTGGTAAAATGTCAAAGTTTTGTAATCTGAACTCCCCTCTGACAATGAAATTTGGTACCTAATTTTGTTTTAAAAAACGTGTTTCCAATGAGGGTGGTACATTCTCGGGGTCCAGAAAAGGAATTTGTTGTAAGTACATCTATTCAAATACAGAAATTCTATCATTGTTTTATTTTTATTCATTTATTTTTTTCTGCCCAGCATCACAGATGTCGGCTCTCTTAGGAGGGGATGTTCTAGCAGACGAGGATACTCAATCAACACCTAGTACACAGACAGAGGGTCAACCAGCTTTCTCTGTGTGGAGGACATGAAAACAAGTGTATGTGACCCTAGTGAATTCATGGAAAGAACTTATAGGAGGAGGTTTAATCTTTCAAAGTTTCTATGTCTTGTCCAGGTAGAGCTGCTTTTTTTTTTAGACCTTCGAGGTCACCAACAAGAACAATTTTGTATGATGAAACATTCTGACAATTCCAAAAGAAACAGGCCCTGTGCTTTTTTAAAATATTTTGCCTGATGTTGAATTCCGCCATTTCCTGTTTGTCATGTCCGCGATTTTATTGGGTGTTTACTGCTGGTGTTGTGGCCAGGCTCAAAGCATGACTCACATTTCGGTCGAATAAACGGAAATTGATACTTGCACTTATCTTAGATGCTATACACAAAGTCAATGCATCAGCAGTGTACAAGGCGTTTAGTATTTTATTTGCTTTTTGCAGAAACCATCCTGAAATACGGAGCTTGCAATAAAGCCGATATGAACGAAAAAAGCCATCCCCAATACCTGCGATTTCATTATTTGTAATGCTTTTTTCTTAGCAACGGACCTAATCCCCTAATCCCCAAGTGATGTGGAAATAGGCCATTTATTCCGCATTGTTACAATGAAATTCAGGCTCTGACAAAATCCTTTTCAGGCCATAGATTGGCTTTCTAGGGTGCAAAATTGCTATAAATCAAGGTTTTTTTTTAGGCCCTCTGGCAAATGCTAATTAAAATATCTCCTCTCACGTCCCTGCTTGAACTGGGCATTCCTTTGTAATGTGATGAACTTTTGAATATGATCACGCCTTGAACAGACATGTAGGATTTGATAAGAATAATAATGATAGTATGTATAAAGCATCTTTTTTTTTATATATATATATGTATATATATATATATATATATATATATATATATATATATATAGGATACAAGTGCTCATATTACGACCTGGCTTTGGATGAGCTACAGTGCTCCAGCTGATTAGAAATATTTTCATAGTGGTATCCAATTACAGGTACATTGCCTGGGTTGAGTGTGGCAGTTTGTAGATTAATTTTCTTGCCGAAGTAAAGTTAGTACGGTTGCCTGATTAATTCTTCTTTACAATTATTTTGATGATAGTAAATGTCAGAGTCCTTAAAAGATTTTTATGACCTGCTTTGGTGTGTTATTGTTATTTCTAGTGACTTTATTCTTGAGATGAACATAATACAAAATAATTATTAGACCCAGCTCTTTTTGATAAGGGCCTCTTTTATTGCAGTCCATTATCGCTTCAAGAATTCAAAGAGTTCTCTCCTGTTGACCGGCTTATATTCCTGCATTCTTCTTTGATTTTATTCCAAATATTCAAAACACTGAAACCCTTATGAAAAACAAGCTTGGTTGAATAATTTTTTTCCAAGCTGTATATATAGCCAATCATTCCATAAAAGTAAGCATTAATTGTCAAATAGAGATAAAAGGAGAAGCTGCTTATTTAAAATACTAGTAGCCTTTCCCTTGCTTAGCAAGAAGATTGGTCAAATGTGTTCTATTATTCTGTATTGCTCAATATGATATTCTATCCGTCCTTCACCAAGGTAGTTTTGTAAGTTATTGTGTGGTTAACCCCTTTGGACAGATTGTAGGTATGCTATATAGTGCACTGTAGAAGTGCGAGATTGTAAATGAATCCAATGACTAGGGTATACTGGAAGCGCTGTGATATAGTTTACTATGAAGAGCGTACTAAATGCTAGTTATTATTATTATTACTATCAAACCTTGATTATGAATGTAAGTATGTTTTATCGATGAGAGATTTTTGTATTTTACTTGTAATTCACAGTGAATTAGATCAGCTGTGTGAATGTACATGTACAGTGGAAATTTGTTATAACGAGGTCCATGGGACCATGGAAATTACCTTGTTATATCGGGACTCTCTTTATATCAGGTTAAAAAAAGCAAAAGATCTCAAAGAGCTGGGACCAGTAATATTACCTTGTTATAGCAGGAATCTTGTTTTATCAGACCTTTTTATTTATTGTATCTAAGTCAGAATTAAAAGGACCCAGATATATATATTCCATGTCATAGAAAAGGAATGGCCTGGTGGTGTACTAGCTACATGTACCTGCATTGAAATATGAGCTCGCATATACAGATCCCTCCCGATTTGTAGATTCTGACTTGTTTTTCTTTCATATGTATGCAGATCATGCGGCTGATCAAACACAATCTGGGAGAGACAGTAAAAAGTATTTTTTTCAAATAAATTACCTGGATTCTGTAGTACATATTATATTGCATATACATACATGTTGTACATGTATGCCAATGATAAGGTAGATAATATCCGAGTGTGTGTGTATGTGTTAGTTTCTGAAATATCTTACGTCCATCCTATGACTTTGCGGGACAATGTCACAAAAGGGTTTTTATTGAAAGATTTAACTGGTGTTTATGAGTATTGCATTCTTAGTACAATCCACTCCTAATATAACAAACATCAAGACAAGATTTTTATTGTAATGATGAGGCCTCCTGATTCAAGTTTGTGCAAGCCTATGTGTTCAGTATAACGAGGCAATGTGATTGGACCTAATCACCTCATGTAATAGGAGTGGACTGAATAATATGTCACCTTCTATGGCTGCAGAGAAATTGTTCTAAAATTTAAATTGCAATTACGTACATTTTCCCCAAGTATGACATACAATTTTGCTATTGATACATGTATATGGTCGATTCCAGCGAAAAGTGTACACGGTGTTTTTGATCATGTTCAGGCCAATAAAAAAATCCAAAAAAATGTAGGAACCTCAATTTTGCGTTTTATGTATCCGCACCGGTGAACTTATTCGTGCCGCATTTGTTCCAACTTCATTTGAAGTGAACTTTTTTTTTAACGATTTAAAAACATGCCATTTTTGGCCATTTTTGGAGAAAAAAAAACTTAATTTTTTTTTCGCGACCAAACTTTTTATAGAAAATCATCAAATAATTTAGATTCAAGTTGTATTTTAGGATGGCACACATCTCAGGAGAAATTGTACCAAATTTGAATAATATAGGGCAATCCAAACAATCTCTGGAATTTTTTTTCGAGTGGTGAATTTGGATGTTACCTACGAATACAAGTATGCATAGCGTGTTTCTGGCATATATTTTAGTAATTTGTCTTGAGACTAAAGTTACAAACTTTTGTAGTTTCATTTGTCATATAAATAGGATATTGTGTGACAATTTTCTTGTTCAGAATCTTATGCTTTCATTATGTTTCGACATTTTCCTTATTAATGTAAAATAATTTATATTTTTAAATATTATTGTTGAGAAGTAATTTTCCTCTGAAACAATGTTATTATCAAGTTTAATTTTTTTCGTAGCGCTTATCAAGTGGGGAAACTCCTTCAAATTTAATTACCAAAAAAATTATAGCTTTTCAGGAATAAATAAAAACATGGGATAGCATTTCCTGCAGTGGTGTCGCGTGTATTCGTAGGTAACAATGTGTATTCGTAGGTAACAATGTAACGTAAACTGCCATTTTCGGCTTTACAATTAACCTCACATTGCGTTTCTTTTCAGTGGAAAAGGGTACAGGAATAGTCCCAATCCAGATCATGGCGGAATCTGCTTGGACCAATATATAAGTTTTTTATTGATTAGTGATTATTCAGATTTGATAAGGGTAAGTGCCCCAAATTATAGCTTATTGCATTTATTCCGGGAATATTAAAAATCCTTTTTCTCTATTTATTCAGGCACGTTGCTGGTGCCCGATCAATTACAAATCTTGTACAAAGATGGAATTAATTTCTTAATTTTATTCAAAATACGAAATGATACATAACCTTTAACCTGAGATGAGATTGTCATTACTTAATAAAAAAAAATTGAAAACAAAACCTAAAATCCGTGATTTTGTTTCCGACTATCCTTTTTTAGATATTCATTAGTCAGAAGTGTTTATGTCTATTAATGAATTGCAGCTGCAATGGATTCTAAATACAATAGCAACCTATGCCCCCATTTTCTTTAAGTTATCTTATCTTCCAATGTGGCTGATTTCACATGGCGTATTTACTCAGACTCATAAATTTAATAGTATCGGAACCTGTTGATTAAGTAAACAGTGACTTCATTTATTTTCATTTTGATATTCCATCCTATGAAATGGATTCATGTATTAAGTGAAAATCGCAGACCCACGGTAATTATCGCTCCATTTAATCTACAGTGACACAGCAGAAAATCAATTTGGTTTGGGCATATTCAGCCTTGGCATGTGTCGTCTTTTGACGCAAGTAATTCTCGCTCACATACTTATGATTTTGGTTACGTTTCGATAGCACAACCGAGTCTTTTTAATTCTTTCCAATATCATATCAACAAGACAACATCAATTACGATGAATATTTTAACTCATAAGCCAGTTCAAGACCGAGTCACTTGTGTAACCCACAAATAGTATCATACTGGTAATTAAGATAACAGAATGGATACTCAATATGGAGGTGTAAGTGCCTACAATATACACGATACGAATAACAACAGTTTTTTTCTTTTTATTAGTTAAGAAACGGTATAATGAATCATTTAGATTTTAAAAGACTATATAGCTTTTATTTTGTTACGTTTAGGTTTCACGCTTATCTAGTTAATGAATTTCAGAATAAAATCGAGGACAAATGAAATCCATATATACCATTAAGTCGAATCTATATTTATTTTTTAAAAAGTTTCATTGACAGTGGGAGGTCAATAAATGTTCAGCGAAAAAGAATAATTTAGATTTAATTTTTATTTAGTACTGATGGTTTATGCTGGAATAGTTGAGCGTTTGGTGTGGTGGTGTGAGAAATGTGTGTAAGCTAGTTATGTTATGACAGAAGATCATCGTATTCATTTTTTATTCTTGGGCTAGGCTGAGGGGCTGATCATTAA
This sequence comes from Paracentrotus lividus, assembly GCA_940671915.1. NCBI lineage: Eukaryota > Metazoa > Echinodermata > Echinoidea > Camarodonta > Echinidae > Paracentrotus > Paracentrotus lividus. Next base: position 34,375,076 of record CALNVZ010003425.1, on the reverse strand, counting down.
TAATATTTCGCAATAATATTTCTCATGTGTGAATCTTTTAGTTTAACGTTATTCAGTTTTAATCGTTTTATGTTTTTATCATGCAACAAATGTGAGAAAATACCTTACAACTTACTTAGTACAATAATCTTGATTAAAATTAACATACGATTAAGCCGGGACAAATATTGACTGTTGTTGGTTAAGAAGTTTAGTGTTCCCTTAACTTGGTAGTATGTTCCCATATATTGGCTAGAAAGATATTTATTCAAACAAGGAAACAATTAGTTTCGATACCCCTACACGATTGATTATATCAAGTTGGACTCCAACAAATAAGTTTAAAATATACATGTAAGCCAGTTAAACCTATGTTACCTACGATACATTGCTGTTACCTACCACGAATACATCAATGTTTCTACCTCTTCTATAAAACCAAAAGTAGATGGGCGGATTCCAATTTTTTAGGTTTTAATGAGGAGTCATTCTCTTTTTTTCAGTAGATTGACATATCTTTAATTAGGCGTCGTGAAGATTAAACAATGCAAACTGACACAAACCCCATGTTTTCAAACAGATTGTCTTAAACTATAACTTTAATGAGATATGGCAAATACAAGGAAATTAGGAGCACAGCCCTGCTTCTTACCGATTTTAACTATTTTAGAATTTATTGATGGATGGAATAGTACATATTTTGGATAGGAAAATGTATATTTAGGAGGGCAAAAATTCTGACTGTATCACATTAGGGTACGTGTATTCGTAGGTAACATGCACAAAATATGTTTTATTTTACCCCTCTGCCACAAAGTCAATTTGGGAGATTAAGCGTGGCAATTTATTACACGAATAGGTTGATATGTTGACTTTTAGTGGGTCAAAGGACTAAATCATCAAAGAGGTTCTAAATTTGGACTCAACTTTTTCGCCGTGTACACTTTTCGCTGGAATCGACCATATACTGTATTAAAAAAAGCTCTTTTGTATTCTCATGAAAATCAGTGTGGATTTTAATAGACATAAAGAAATATGTACTGGTCCATACAATGTAATAATAATGATAATAATAACGCATTTGTATAGCGCCATCTGTCTAGTTAAACTATTCCGAGGCGCTTTGTAAAACAAGATGAAAGTGTTGAACAACATACATGATGTAGTTACAAACACATTCTCTTAATAAAAACAGATAAGAGGGACTGCCTGTGAGGCGCACACTCCAAATCTGCCATGTCAAAGTCAAAGAGGAAAGGATTGTCAATGCCAAAAACACAGACAGTAAACAACAATAATATATATTTTGATAGTTATATAAAGAACTACAATTTACAATATAATACAACATTAATATTCAAGTTAGTATGCCTTCACAAAAAGAAATGTTTTGAGATTAGATTTGAACGTTTCTAATGTCTCCAAAGAACGAATCTGTGTAGGTAATGCATTCCATAAAGCTGGAGCAGCTGAAGAAAATAACCGATCTCCGTACATTGATACATATCTTTTTGTAACAAGCAAGTTTTTTCCTGAGGAGCGTAGATTACGACTAGGAACATATTCTCTAAGAAGATGTAGAACAAGATAATATGTATTGTGAAGTCATGGTGATATTGCCAATTTTGATCCTCATTTGGCAACAATTTAGTATATGAGGAGTAATATTTCATGGCTTTAACCAGTCTGTACTACATGTATTGATTATCTGTTTGTGAGAAAACAGGAATATTTGCTGTCAGGTTCAAGTTTTTCTGTTTGATTAAAGTTTTTAGAAAAATGCACAATGTTTTAAATTGTGAATGGTATATGTGGTTGCATAATATTTACTCCATCAAGAGATGCTCCTGCTGTATGTCATGTAAGATAAGGGTGAGTGTTTCAATGAGGATTCTCATTAACCCTTTAGCACCTAGAGACTGCGTGAAAAGTGTCAGTTTACTCACTAGCGGAAAGGGTTATGCTGTTTTTCAATCACGTTTTTCCAATAAGAATAGCTCTTAAAACATGTTTTCTTGTGCAGAATTGGACAGCACACATCCAATGGGTAATCCACAAGAAGTATGAGCATGTTTCATCACATATTTTTGATACCATGACTAAAGCGTGCTTAAGACAGTGGCGGTTTTGGGCGGTTTAGTGAGTAAGCTGAGGGGCGGTCTCGGGCGGTTTATGTACTAAAGGGTTAAGGTAAATATGAGGGTTGGGGCCACAATGTTAAGCATTTAGTTCAAGGCTATTGGCATCAATTTGATTCAAAGTCTTGTATCCATGCTCATTATAATGTGAGTAGACTGTATTTTAGGTTTGTGATTTATCTCCTGATTTGGGCTACTTTAGTTCGGTTTTCAAATATATTCTGATGTAGAATATATGTTTTTTTTTTTCCTCTTCAGATGTTTGAGTGTGTGAATTTATTTGTATATTAGTATTTGTTATTCATGAAGTGTCATGGAAAGAAATTATTTTACTAAATGTGTCTTTGTAAATGAAAATTAAAATAATTATCATTCTGTAAAATTCTATAACTGTTGTTTTGTGTGTGTCTTGTAAACTAAATTAGCTTGAGGATATTTCAGTGAATTGCCATTTAGTCTACAACTAGTTTGTCTACATGTATTAACCATTTGGTCCAATTTACAGTTCCATGTAGGCTGTAGGCATTTAGTCTAATATCTAATTGGTCTAATACCACTTTGTCTATACATGTATGTTTAGATAAATTGGTAATGACCCAGATTTTCATTTGGCGAAATAAGGAAAAAGTAAGTAGATAAAGAGAACATCAGACTATGTGGACATTAAACTAAATTACAATTAGCCCTAGTGAGTATTAGACCAAGTGATCATTGGACCAAACAGCAAGAAGACATTTTGCGGGTAGATGATGTGAATATCAGCCAATTTTATAGATATATGAAGCTGATTTTTTTTTCAACCTTACATTATTGGCTTTACATAACACAAACAAAATATACGACACATAAAATGCAGAAGCTTTCTTTGAAAAAAAGTTTAATTTGCAATACATTTCTATCATCAACTGCTGTTACTCTACACAGTAGTTCCATGTATCTCCATAATATATATCTACTTAAAAAAATGACTATTTCATTGCATATACATATTCATTGCTAATCTCTGTTGTACATGTGATGAGTTCATTTGATACAATGGACAACAGATTCAAACTAATAAATATATGAAAAATATGAAACTCGTCTTTAACATGTACGTATGTGACCATAATTATAGAATGGGACATATCGTGTTCAATGTATTGCTGTGAAGAAAAACATCAAATGGTATACAGAATTGCTTGGAATATATATGTCATGCAAGCGCACAATATCGTGATGGGGAAAGCCACTAAACAAAGTTGGAGGGGGAGCGAGTTCTTTTAAATATGCTGTAACAAAACTTATTCAGCACATCCCTGTAATTTTTTTGGCACATACAGCCCCATCCCCTACCCTGAAAAAAGCTCTGGTACTGGTTTGCATTATACCTAGATATATGTAAGTTACTCCTAACAAACATGGCCAAGATGGGGGAGAGGTAGGTTTCATTCACCCCATTAGAATTTTTGCTTCAGCCTCATAAATGATTAAGATTTTGTATCTATCTTTCACAGCTTTTTTTCCAATTTGTCTCCTCATTTCGATTCAGCAATAGAAAACCTCAAAATATTATGGCCAAGTCAGGGGTTAAGTAAGCACACTTAAGCACAAAATAATTTACAGAATGATATTCTACTTTGGTGCAAAATTTCTCTTCCAGTCCGACAAGCCTACATTGGACGCAATAGCTGCTGGCTTGCTCAAAGATAACATTCAATATCACGAGAAGTCAAATTATTATTTAACAGTGGAAAGTCCAGACATGTCAGCCCATCTTCTTTTTTCCTCCAATTACATACATTCTTTCACACACCCCCCCCCCCCCTCTTTTTTTCTAAACATTTGTAATGCCCATTATTATATTTTCAAAATCCTTGCACGGCACAAGGTTAAAACACCAAGGTGAACATATGGTTTGTATGCCTTGCCTAATGGCGCGAAAATATAATTTACCCGTACCCTCCTGTATAGGGCCGTCTCCAAGATAATACAGCAGAAACTCATTATAACGGGGTCCTTGCAACCACAAAATTACCTTGTTATGTATATCTGGAATATCTTTATATTAGGGTTAAAAAAGAGAAAAGAATATAAAGAGATGGGGCCAGCAATATTACCTTGTTACAATGTATATCACACCTCTGTATAACAAGTTTCCAACATACTTTTTTAAAATGAATTCTATTCCATACATGTACATACCATCAACTTATGTACGTGAACAAAAGTTCAATACTGTGTAGTTTAAGTAGATGCATTCTTTTCAAGTAACTGAATTCCATTAAGAAAAAAAAATTGAGTTACATATGTACAGTTGGCTATCAAAGAAATTTCCGACATGGGATATACGAAAATTCATTAGACTGACTAAATAATGTGTGCCTGAGTAATATGGAACTCCAATAGAACTAACATTACATGGCAAGACTGTGATATAATAGAATAATACAATGACGGTAGGCTCAAGCAAAGTCTACTGAAATCAAGATAAAATGATAAAATATCTACAAATAAATTGTCCAAAATGCCTGGTTTGAACTCCAACTTGTTTTGTGGGTTAATACACTGTACATCCAATGCCCATTGTTTTCTTTGTATTACCTCAAACAAATATAAATTATCAGCATTTAAAGTATGGACGAAGAAAAAAAAACACGACAAATGCGACAGCATCTCCTATGCCTCTGCCCGAGAAACAAAGAGGTGACCTCTGTGACCCTTAACATTTGACATACATACTCCGAAATCTAATCAGACAATTTTCTTATGACAATACTATCTACAAATTTGAGGTTCATAACTCAAGTGGTTCTTGAGATATCGTGATAACAAACTCAATACATGGAATTTCACAATTACCAATAAAAAAAATAATAATAAGTTCTAGAGCAACACGTAGAGTTGAACAAATAAAGAAAGTACAATGAAGAAACACAGGTAAAATTGTAATACATGTACTGGGTATCTAAATACTTTAAAGTGTATTCATAAAACCTATTTCATTGTGATTCATTGCATTCCGAGATGTTTATGCAGCTAGCTTGAGCCTCCTAGAATAATTACGGATCTATATATATAAAATCTTGACACATCTAATACTAAAAATTGCGCTTTGCTTCTAAGCTTCTAAAAAACAATGAGAGATGCACAGATTATACATTTGTAAATGGGCGACTATGTACATGGTATGGTAAGGGAAGTCCAAACAATGAAACGTTACAAACATGTCGAACTCTGACACGTACATATAAACATTTAAGAATATATAGAGTAAATACAATTGCAATGGTAAAGCTACAGTAATACATCGCTTCTTGTACACACAGGATATTAAGGATATTAAGTTAGACTACATACAAATTTCACATCGACTTCTTAGCGCTACCAATTGACACACATATATGTAATAACTTATAAAAATGCCAGCATTTTTACATTTTAACCTTCAGAGCAAAAAGGCATATTCTCTCCTTATGTACAATTTCACACAAAGACAGTAACTTACATGTAATACAATGTGTAAATTTATTACTAGTATATATTTTGGTACAAAACTAAGTATAAGACATTCAACTTCTCCCTAAAATAGATTATTTCATGCCTATTCCCTTGCGATTTTTTTTTTCTCTCTCTCTGGAATTACAAACAATCTGACTACATAACAAGTTTCTTACCATAACAACAGGAAGAAAGTAGAAGAACTTGTGAATGTGGAAGATATTTTGAGCTTTATTGTTCATAATGATATTTTCACTTTCAATTTTCATGTTTTGTAAACAAGCACACTCACAAAATAATATAAAAGAAAGAAGAAGAATGCACAAAATAATACCAGTTTTTGCTTATGGCAAGTTTGCGATCCTATCTGCATGTGCGTCTAGCAGACTACATGAAAAGGTCATTTTTGATTGATTGGATGGAAAATAAAGACATGAAAAAAACAAACGAAACAAACATTGTTGATAAAGGGCCTTCAGCTTGTAAAACGTACATACATGAGAAAGAGTAAGTCCACTACCAGGCGCATATCCAGGAATTGTGTAAGTTTTTTAGAATAAAACAAATGGGAGAGGACATTGAGTGATTTCACGTTCGGTGTTGGTGTTGGTGTTAGTGTTAGCAGAGTGAAATTCTGCTAAAATCGAGCTCAAACACCGAGCTCAGATCAAGATAAGAGTCGATACCGATATCCCAACACTCGCGGATCGATAGCCTAACACCGTCTGAAGAAAAATGGCGTCGACGCAATTTGTAGCGAAGTACCGGTTTTGTTGTTTAAAACTGTTCGAATATACCTGAAGAAGGCCCTAAAAAGTTAGAATCATACCAGTAAATCAAAAATTAATCCTTCTTCAAACCTCTCTTTGATAAAAATTTACCTCATGATGGATATCTTTTGACGAAACAGTAAGTTTACAGTTCATATCTCGGGCAGTTTTTTGCAAGCAGCAGGAAATGGAGCGTTACCTAGTTCACTTCAAAGCCAGGCCGGGCCGCGCAGCGCGTAGCCCCCAGACCCTATAATTTTGTACATCGGTTCAGATTAGCAGTGATTGATCATGCCTTTTGTTCCTAAAATATAGATTGAGAAGACATCCTTGTTGATGATATTTATTCCCTATACGACTTACTACGGAATACCTTATTTTATATTTCCTAATCATTTTTTGCAATGAATTTAGATGAAATTTATTGGACCCTTGTTAGGTTTGAAGAGTAAACAGCCAATTTGTGAATCCATCTCGTTAACCCCAAAACTAACCAATTTTGTAGGTCTTGAAGTACCCTTTCTGTCCTAACTATATTAATTGATTAATTATTCTGTCAAATAAAGAATTGATACTCTGCCACTTGAGCCTCCACTGCCCTTATTATTCACCAGAACATACCAAACGTTGGCCAACACCAACACTAAAACACCGAGTGTGAATGAACTTTTTCTTAATCCCTAGGGGTTTAGTGTTAGTCAATGGAAATTTGCACGTGAAATTTAACACCGGCTGCAGAGCTCGGTTCAGCATGACGACATTTGACACAAAATAAAACACGGCAACCGGAAATACGTCCAAATTCAGAGGTCAACACCTAACACCGACTGATTTATTTCCATTTCACGTTCGGTGTTAGATCAGACTTCTGCTCCAAAATAAACACTAACACCGATTTTAACACCGAACGTGAAATCACTCATTGAACCATCCATTTATAAATCTAAGAAAATGATAATAGTCCAACATCCTTTAACTACTTTTTGTAGAATTTTTACCTTTACAAAGTTAGGTTGGATTTTCTCTAGGCTAGAATATGTAACCTTGCACAGGACGGTAAACACAATTCACACTTTCCAATACCCTGAATTTAATATGAATTTAATATGAATGAAAGAAAAATAAATACATACGGTGTACATGAACCGAGAATGCCCAATCTAGACCATTGTTAGCCAGAAAGAAAGCTGAAAATTCTTCACAATGCTGATACAGACAGTTGAATATCCACTGTGATATTTGACGAAATAAAAAAAATTTGGAGGTGCCCTTCGATTATCATCACTACAATAAATCAGGAAATATAATAAAAACTCAGATATATGGAGAATTTTTCTTAACATCGGCAGGTGCAACAGCCTCACTTTGGAATTTATAATTTAAAAAAAAAAAGAGAAAAAAAAAATCAAATTGGCAAAGCGGCGATTCCTTATCATTCTTCACAAGTTTACTGCATACACCAAATGCTCTTTTTTGTTTTATTCATCTTGAAATGTAATTGTTGTCTGCCATTCAAAGCTATGAAGATTTAGAGGTGATATGCTAGAATGCGGAGAGGTTGAACGATGTGAGCGAACAGAAAAATTGTGGGGGAAGCAACTTTTCAAAACATTCATCAAATCCCCATTTGCTTCATTTGGTTGAGTTGAGTGTGGATATGCTAGAATGCGGAGAGGTTGAACGACGTGAGCAAAAAGAAGACGTACGGGGGAAGCAATTATACAAAACATTCCACCAAATGTCCATTTGTTTGTCTGATCCAACTCATCGACTCATGAAGGAGTTGAGTTGAGAGCGTACGTACTTGAACGTTGGTCGTTTCTTGGGATTGATATCCCAGCAATCCTTCATTACCCTGTAGACATGGTCTGGACAACCCTCCGGAGACTCCATCCTGTAGCCCTTCTCAACATGGGCTACGACCTCGGATAAGGGCTGTGGAAAAATAATAATAATAATAATAATGATTACACAATGATACAGTGTATATACATGTAGTGCACTGGTGGTCAGTTACCTGGAGTCTCTAGAGGGTTGGTCTGGACAACCCTCCAGAGACTCCATCCTGTAACCCTTCTCAACATGGGCAACCACCTCGGATAAGGGCTGCGGAGACAGGGATGTAATCATAATAATAATGCTTGTTTTAGTTAACATACATACATACATACATACATACATATGATTTGTAATGCACCAAATCCACTCTGTGGAGTGCTCAAGGAAAAGGTGGAGAGAAGGAGAGAGGAGAACAAGAGATACATACATGTACAGTAAACATAAATTCAACAAACAAAAGCAATCAAGTAAGGAGTAACAAGCATCTTCAGGTGTTGTCGGAACTTTAAAAAAAAAGGTACAATTATGTAAAGAAGGTGGAAGCCCGTTCCACAGAGTTGGGCCCGCATGCACGAAAGCCCGATTGCCCCAAGCTTAACAACATAAAGATATTTGCTGTTCATTTAAAAACAAATTTTTCTTGGGAGAAATTATCAAATCTAAAATATCAAGTAAGCAGAGGTACATGTAACAAAAATAATATAACAAGTACACAATTAGCCTGAAAATTGATTATAGGTATTTTGCATCCTAAAAAGAGCTCTTAGATGACGTAATTTTTGGCTTTTTTCCTGGTGTATTTTTACCAATATGTTTCTTAGTTAAACAAAGCTGTTTAATAAACCCACAGCAAGGACTGTCCACTTTGTCAATGGTCCATGAAACGAAATTTGAAATTGAAAAAAAAAACAAAAACAAAAACTCACAAGGTTGATTTAGTTGTCTAGAGTGGTTGGCCCGAATTCCTGATTTAGACCATGGACTAACTAAACCACGTTTGTGAATTCGGGCCTTAGAGTTAAAATCTTTAGTCAAACAGGACTTATCGTGATCACAGGTTCAGGAAACTAGACATGCCAGCTACAATGTACTTTATTATGATTTGTATACCAGTATTTGTTATTCTTACCACTCTTGGATATGGTACTCTGCCAAATGAGTAGAGCTCCCACATAAAGATACCATAGCTCCATACATCAGACATGGATGAAAACTCCTGCAGTTCAGTGAAAAACATCAGGATATTTGAAAACTAAATAAGATGAGTGACAACTGCTGAGAATACAATGGAAAACAGGTGAATTTTGCATTCAGAGTGACTAAAAAACCCTCCGTTTGATCACCTTCTATCTAATATATTGCATTTGAAATAAATTATGTGATACAGTTTTCCTGATACCATAGCTCCAGACAACAGACATGGATGAAGACTCCTGCAGGTTCATTGAAAAATCACACAAGATATTTGAAAACTAAATAAGATGAGTGACAACTGCTGAAAATACTAAGGAAAGTAGGATGATTTTGCCCTTTTTTTGAGTGACTAAGAGTGACTGAAAAAAACCACCTAAGTTTTATCATTTTCCATCTAATGAATTGCATTTCCAATTAATATCACCTGGGTCGAATGGGGTAAATATAGATCAGTGTCTTACCAAAGGACATTTTAGCTGCGAGCAGAATTTGACTGTGTAACTTGTGATCGTCAGTCTGCAGGTGTTCAACTAGACCGCACTACACATTCTAATGACAAAAAAAAAATCTTCATAAAAAAATGCCAACATCTTAGAGACAAAAAGAAGGATGGAATGATATTGAACGTACCTTTTTCCTAAGCGCCTCTGGAGCTGTCCATTTGATTGGGAACTTGCCACCCTCTTGATTAAGAGTTGCTTCTTGTGAGAGACCAAAGTCAGAAACCTTAGCGATGTCCTGCTCAGAGACAAGAATATTCCTGGCTGCTAGATCACGATGGACAAACTTCTTCTCTTCTAGGTATGCCATACCATTACACACATCACTGAAGAACAATAGGAAATATAAAAACGAGAGTTTCTGAACAATCATATGGAAAGTGAATAAATGTTAAATGGCAAGGTTTCGGACTGTGTATCTTGTGATCAACAGTCTCCGTCTGTTCCACAAGACCCCAACACATGACATCTACATTTTAAAATCTTATTTTCAAATCAGATTAAACTCTTTATTGAAGATATACAGTAAATCTGCTAACATCTAATACATGTCATCTTTTAATAATAATCAGGTAGGCCTATTGTTGTATCCCTATTTCTGTTTCAAAGGCTCTATCAATCTTTTCCTTTTCATTCATTAAGCTTGGAAAATCATAATTAGACCAAACCGTATGGGAGCTTAGAAGGAAAGAAGTCTAATAATAATTTCCCAAGCTGTAGGAAGGTAAGATAATTACCTGGCAAATTTAAGTAGATGCCTTGGAGTGATTATGTTCCTCCCTCTCGATCTGAGATAGTCCACAAGATTACCCTTCAAAGGAAACAATGATATAATTAAGTACAACATATCAAAATAATGAACGGCATTTGTAATCTGTAGTTCTCCTTCATATGTATTAGTGTTATTATTTCATCTGCAAAGTGTGTATGCAGAAAGAATAGTCATTGTGAATATTCACGGTGCATTAATTTTCGCAGATTTTGAGAGGAGATCGGCAGGTGCGAATTAAAAAACATTCAAATATATGAGCATGCTTTCCTATCCATGTTTCGAATAGGTTCAATAGCATGTTTACATTTATGCAACATGAATTTAAGAACCTCTGAATATGTTTTGAGGCCGCTAGTATAACACACCTTAAATGTACGAGGTTGCAGGCTAAATATTTTGCAATCAGTAACAAGTATACTCATAGGTTTACAGTTCTCTTCCATACATGTACATGTATTTATCAAATAGGTATTGAATCATCTTAGTCCAATTGACTTAATGCAAGAACCAGAAACAATGGGTTAATCTATTCATCTCATAGGATATCATAGCTGTGATAAACAACAAAGCAACAATCCCAGGAAAGTTAAAGGGATTAAGTAGCTTTCAAAAACAAGAGCAATTATATCAAGATTAATAAAATTATATTGATCCAACAGTAAAAACAAACTACTGAAAGTTTCAGATCAAATGGAAGTCATTTACTACCTTAAAACAGTGTACCAAACAATGCCAAGCATACAGCCGAACAACAGTACCCTCTGCTGATAGGCGCACCAGGCCGCTAGAGTAGGGGGACTTTACAACAGGAAATGGGTGTGTGGAAAAGCACATGGTTTTATAAACCATCCGGTGTCGGTTTATAAATTGTGAGTATGAAATCATTGATATCTCGAAGGTAAAGCAAGCAATTAGCTTGCAATTTTGAAGAGATACCAATTATGTAATTATATAATATAATTTTGTTGGCAAAATAAGCTAAATCGAATAAATGTGATTTGAATATCATACAATTTTACTGCATCCCTTTAATATAAACTTAATACCTTTGACATAAATTCCAAGACAATGTAGAGAGGATTGCCGAGAACTACCCCTAAAAGCTGCACCAGGTTTGGATGTTTTAACGTCCTAAAGAGAAACATCAGATAAACACACATAGTTAATGGAGAGATAAAGTCATGGTTACATCACAAAATTGTGATATAATGCTCTTTCCAATTTCCCAACCTAGTCCAAAATCTTTAGTCTTTATGAAACAGGGATACCATTGACCACATTGCCAGCTCAAAGCACAAAATTTCTTGTAGCCAGAGGCCACTTTTAGGGTTATAACAGCTGCTATCAGGTGCTATCGTTAAACATTATAACTTAGGTAAAATAGAGGAATAGTGGGGGAAAAAGAGGATAAATGCAGAAAGGGTATGAGAAAAAAGGGAGAAATACATCTTTCGCATGAGAAATTCAAATTGAAGTGGGAGAGCGTCAGTTTGTTCCAAAAATGGCCTTTCGGCACGAGATCTTCCTGTAAGAAAAAAAAAGGGAGAGTTGGAGTCTCTGTATTTGACTTGGTTCCAAGTACCTCATTACATTCGGAGGGGACTGTATACAATCGGTAAGAGAGTGGAGGAGTGGGGGAGGTTGGTAGGGGAGATGGTGGGGGGGGGGGTGATGGGGGTGTGGAAGGGATATACTCACGTCATGACGGAGGCTTCTGCCAGGAATGCTTGTGCAGCTGTACTGTTATCTTTAACTTGTTTGATGGCGACCTTCCTACATTGGTACGTCCCTTCTAACACATCTACAAACAAAAATAACACAAGGTGATCATATTAACATAATGAACATGTAGCACTGTTCATTTCTCTGTTCATTTCTCTCTTATTTCTCTCTTATCTTTCTGTTTGTGTTTTTGTATAATTATGTCATGCTTTTTGGTTGAATAAATAATAATAATAATAATAATTAAAAATTTGAACAACAACAGCCCGTAATCCCCTTTCACTTCTCCTCCAATTGCCAAACCGCCCTTCCGGTTTTATCCATAAAACCCACCCCCCCCCCAAAAAAAATAATAATAAACCCTGCCCATCCATCCTCAAGCGCCCTGCAGAAAATTTACTTGCAAATGGTTAATTTTGTTTTGACAATCTGAAATACATAATTTTGTCATTGATAGTAACTATAGGGAGTATTAGCTAACCTGTTACATGTATATACCACTTCTAGGTGCTAAAGAGTTCATAATCTTTTTCATATTCTCCTGCTTTGCGCCCCTCCGTTTGTCCTGAAAATTGCCCCAAACATGCCCTTTTCTTTATACAAATAAAATGCTTGTCTATGTTACGTGAGCTTTAAATGCAAATAAAGATTTCAATTTTTTTTTATTTTTTTATTATTCATTCTTTTGATCTCATAATTCATTATCTTTTATCTTAATATAATTTTTTTTTTACTTACCACCAAAATTTCCAGCACCTATAGTCGAACCTAGATGGATATCTTTACTGTTGATGGCCCAGCCACCTAGTATACAAATACGTTCAATAAGAAATAAAATCAGCATTATTTGCACTGCACTTGTAATGTAACTTGAAATGTAAATAACATATTTGTTCGGTAAATATGCTATTGGTTTTGGTTGATAAGGACTCTTGCAAACAAATCTGTGCCTAAGAATATGCTTACTGGTAATTATAGATTATTAAACTAAATTCAGCAATGCTCAATACAGACTCTGAAAATCAAGATGTGTTTTATTTTACACTCTTACATTTAAACACATTATTTTCGGCATGAAATACGTGTAGGGTCCTTTGAGAGAACTAGGGAACCAAGAAATGCTACATGTTCTTTAGGGTTCAGGTGTTAGGCGGGTTGTAAGGCTCATTGTCAGCTCACTATATTCACCTATATACTGACTCTACAGGGGCCGCGGAGCCGGGGGGGGGGGGGGGGCTGGGGGGGCTGCAGCCCCCCCCCCCCACTTTTTTCAGCCAACGTGTACAAAAATGCAAATTATGACCATACATTTGTGATTTTTAGCCTGTTCAGCCCCCCCACTTTCGGCTCAGCCCCTCCACTTTCAAAAACGCTCCGCGGCCCCTGCTCTAATAGGACCAAGGTTTAAATCTCTGTTACATCTTTATTTCAGATGGTGCAATGTCCTAGACATAATTGATCATATCTCACTGATACAATTTGTCAAAACTCAACTAACCTGTGGAGCAATTTGGAGATAAATGCTTAATGTTTATTTATTTATTTATTTATTTGTCTTATTTCAGTAGGGTACATGTAGCTCCATCAATGATCAAAACATTGTTTTTCATGGAGACCCTACAGTATTGTTTTTTTATTATATCTCTTTATTTGTACATATCTGGGATTTTTCAATACTTTTTCTTCATTCTAAGCGACTGCGATTAACAGGCTGATTAATATGTCACTGAACTGATTGGGGGTGTGCAGGTGGACCACTACACTAAGGTTTCCCCCTACTCTTATTCGAATAGTGCAGTGGGTTCTAAACATGCAAAGTTTGTGACTCTCCTTTACACGCAACTTTGATTTAACGTCCTAGCCGAGGGATGAATACTTCAGCAAATTATCCAAGAAATGGACATGACCATAACCAACCTTAAACTGCCATTTCTATTATTAAGAACAAAGGAACCAACTCACTCTGTATAAATGCATTTGAGTCGACAGATAGATTGAGTTGTCCACCTTTCTTTGGTATAGATTTGGTCAGCCTGGCACACAAACCGTCTGCCTCACTTTGGTAATGCTAAAAAATAAAACATTGAAATTGAATTGGAGTAGAATGCAGACACAGACAATTGGAATCTTTATAATTACTTCATTGTTTATTATGTGATGTCTATTGGGCTTTTGACACTTAAAAAAAAAAATCTTCCATAAAATTAAACAACGCTTTTCAAAACATACCCATATTTTTCTAGAGCAAATTTTCCCAAGTATCTGGCTGTGCTTTCTAAAAGTTTACTTTTTTTTAGTGTGTAAAATAAAGGAGGATAAAATTGGCAAAATATCATAACTGAGGGAAAAGATTTCATGCTTGCCATTGTTTCCATTAATAAATTACTTTAAATTGCATTGTATTTGAGTAAAATTTGTGCAGGAATTGCCATAAATGTATGTGGGATAAAGATAGTAAAATAGTTCAATGAAAAAATGGAAAATGGGGAAAAATGAAGATCCCAGTTAATTTTTTCATCCCAGTTACATATTTACAATGTACTTTTCTATACAATGTTAAAATCTTAAACCAGTAGCATGCATCAATTCTTTTTCAATGATTCACCAAAGGTTACAATATAAACAAATTGCTTAACATCTCATTGGCTCATTAGAGCTAGACATGTTGCTAAGCAGGTAACTTCAAGAATTCTTGTTCAACAAACTAAAATAAACACAAATTTAAACGAAGACTTTAGACAATCATGTGAATGTAAATGTAGCCTAGCCATGTGCGTATACACGGACATGTGCATTGTCAAAGGCTACAGGTATAACCTATCATTTTCTCCTTTGCTCAAAGAACTTCACCGGTTACAGGTCCAATAGAGAGAAAAAAAAACTGCTTTGTTTGTTTACATGTCCATAAACAACCTGACTCTAAACTACATTTCAAGCTTGTTTTCTCCTATCCAACAATCTAGTTATTCATTAAGTTCAAGAACAGATCCTCTTTGTTGACAAATTCCTAAATTGACTCTAAGAAAGATCAACCATGCATAGGCATAGTATTAAGTTTCCCTGGTCCAAGTATCTGGAAAAGTCTCCCCCATCAATGTCTGTTTATGTCATTTAGTCAAATTATTCAAAAACAAACTAAAAACCTATTCATTTTCTCTCTCATCCCCCTTTAAATATTGTAAGCACCTCGAGAGCAGAAGTATTTTTTTGTTCACTTTTATGAAGCACTATTTTATAATGGAAATATGCTATATAGATGTCAAAATTTATGTACAGTTGTATACACTGTACATCCTTATGATACCATTTCAGGGGTAATGCAATATTTTCACTAGGTACTAGTGCAAGACAAAAATTGATGATGAAAATGCAAAATCATGGAAAAAGCAGTATTTTGAATAGCGCCTGACTAGTAACCAGGAGGTCTCTGGTTCTAATCTCGATGGTACCCCATTTTCTTTGCTCATTTTTTCATAGTTTTTGTTATGTTACATTAAGAAGTCCTCCCTGTGTGACATTATTCTCCCGTAAAGAGCCTAGAGGTGCGTTAATATCTTAATTTTTTATTTATTTATTTATTTATTTTATTTATTTTTTTTTTTTGGGGGGGGGGGGAATGGTATAAAATCAGAATAAAAATCAGATGGCTTGCACTATTAAAAAAAGAAATGGAAGGCAATGTTTTTATCTTTTGAAAGATGGGAGAATACTCAGAGTGATCTCTACTTTCAAATACTCTAAACTTTCTTATTTCTCTTCACTGATACATGTATGCTTATTTATCTTTTATTTTTTTTTTAATTCTCCTACAGTCCTGTATTTGAGAACCTACATGTATTAACTCTCTCCTTTAACCTGTTGTATACTGAGAACTTTTTACAAAACCAAATGAATCGTCGTTGTCAAGCATGCTTGCAAGAAATTCTTTTCATTTAAACGTGATACAAAAACAGCTTTAAATAGATCAATGTCAGATAATCGAAATTATATAAGGTCTTTATATATCTATGCAATAATGAGTGAAATAAACGGTCGACAAGAGGGATGTTCTATATTTCTTCAGCCCGCATATATGCGGGCTTAGTATACAACGGGTTAAATGGAATGTTAAGATGTTCTTAGTGTTGAGGTTATTTCCTTATACATCTGACCAACAAGTACAAGTATCTGTATCACATTTCAACCCTTGATGATACATGAGAGTGATACTCTGACTAATTACATTTATTAATTAATGTTAACCATGCAGAGCTTATTCTAATGATATAGCATGTCAACACATTGTAGGATATAAAGCCTATTCATGTCACATTGTGACAAAATAAAAAAATCATGTAAATCGAAGCGTGGGAAATTAATGTACATTATAGGTTTCAATCAAGATTACATACATTTATCATGTACATTATCTTTACAGTATTTTACTCTTTTATTTCAAAATTTCTTGAACAGGTTGCTATTTCTACCTCATTTATTTTTCTCTTTTTTTTTTTTTTTTTTTTTTTTTTTTTTTTTTTTTTCTGTGTGCACGATAGCAGTGAATATGTTGAATATACTACTCAAATATTAAACTTTTCTTTAATTAAAAACCTGGACGTTTTATTACAACTAAAAAAAAACTCCAGCAATTCACTCACCTCTACGAGTTTTGTAAGATTTTCAAAGAACTCTTCACTATCAATGGTGAGTTTATTCTTCTCATATATGACCCTGTAATGTTCCACCTTGCGCAAGAAAGAGACACAGAGTGTGTAGTCTCCAGGGTAGTTGGTGCTTTCTCGCACTAAGAACAGGCCATCTTCCCTCGGTTGCAGAAGGTCTTCAGCTTGTTCCCTTGTGATCTTACCATGAAACCATCTAGAGAAATTAACAGATTTATCGTTCTGATTCAAACACGTTTTACTCTTATTAATTTATTCAATATTTTGATATCCTGGAAATCTGTGGTGTCCCCTCTCTGAACATTCAACATGAATGTATGAACCCAACTCGGTGCAAAAATTAATCTATTTATTTAAATCTAACTCAATAATACCATATGGCATATCTGTGATTTTACCATAAAACCATCTAGGGCAATAAAAAAAAGTCCACATTGATTATTTTGATTGTAACACTAATTACTGCCATTAATTAATTAAAAATTCCAATACTGTGGTGTCCATTACTTGGTCATTAAACCAAGGCTTGGTACGATAAATATTTCCTGTCTTTATGGGGCCATCAAATACCATGAATTTATAATGATAATGATATGAGTTTATACAGTGTCATCTTTCTATACAGGTAGATAACGTGTCATGTGATTATCAAGGAAAAAGTGTTTGTCTTAAAGCTGGGGTATGGTTTTGATTAATCTAAAAATATGATGGGGAGGAAAGTTTATTTTATCTTCATATCTTCACTGCCAGGTAGTCAAATTCCAATCTTTACGAATATTCAAATTGGTGTAACAGTCATTTTGTTAGATTTGTTTATTTTATGAGAAACCAATACATTATAATTGATATCATTCAATCCTATCAAAATTATAACCCAACTTTCAAACCTTTACATAATGTAAAAGCCTTCAAATACATTGAAGACAGACTAGTCATGACAAAATTTGTTGTGAGATAATGAATAGAAACAATCAGTAGAAGTTTCCTAGTCTACTTAATATCACTCGACTTGGGATGCAAAGGTCATGAGTTCAATTCTCGGCACCAGCACTTATGCCCTTTGGCAAGGCATTCTATCTACATTTGCTTCACTCCACCTAGGTGTAAATGGGTACCCGGTAGGAAAAAGTACTTTATAAAGCACCTGTAAAATATATGGCAGTTGGAATTTAATCCTATGAACGGGGTAATAATAATGAAAAGCACATTATAAATAATAATATTATTATTATTATAGTGTTAACAAGACTTACGGCATGGTCTGTAGTTTGACTCCTTCCCGTTTTTTGACATAATTGGCTGGTATCATTCCCTCTTGGCCCACTTCATTCTTTGCCTTATACCAGTTAGGATCCTGTAAATGGAACCATCAAAATCAACATTTTATTCTTTATATCGAGGCTTTATCTTAAAGGGAATTTAATGTTGTGGGTAAGGTGACTTTTGGGGTGGCTGAGTTTTCACATTATTTCATGTGTTTCAGAGAGACTATTCAGGGAGACTATTCTAGATGAAAGGTCAAATGCCAAGAATTAATGCCCTCATAAAAAAATAAAAAATAAAAAAATTGCTTAAATGTTCAGACTGATTTTTTTTTTTTGGTCCCATTCGACCATTTGTGTGTGTAGCTCATGAAACTCGAAGAATGGAGTTGATTCTTTTTTATTACTTGGGATCGATCCTGTAAAAGAAACTATTCAAGATCAATATTTCCACCTTCATATTGGGGCTTTTTCTTCACACACTAGGGGTCTTACAAGATTTTTTTTTGTTGTTAAATCTCAAAACATTCAGCTACTGGTAGGGGAGGGAGGGGGAGGTTGTGATACCAGGAGCATAGAGTGTCCCATTTAGTATCTCATATGTACTTCCTTGTTTAAATAATTTACAGAAAATAAAGTATATTTACCTTTGTTGCTTTGATAATTGTAATGACCTCTCCCTTTCTGAACGACAAGTCATCTGCCGTTGTTCCCTTGAATTCAAACCTGGCCAGACACTCTGTTCCTGGTAACCAGGATGCATTATTCGTATGAGACTAGAACGTAAAAGAGACAGACATAAACATAGATATCATGATAGTGGTGTACCACAGGGCAGTATCATAAGCCCCCTGTTGTTTGATATCTTATACGTTACTACATGCAAGTGTATTCCCTTGGATTCAAATCTGGCCAGACACTCTGTCCCTGGTAACCAGGATGCATTATTCGTATGAGACTAGAACGTAAAAGAGACAGACATAAACAGAGATATCATGATAGTGGTGTACCACAGGGCAGTATCATAAGCCCCCTGTTGTTTGATATCTCTAGTGAGAAGGCCAAGTATGGTTTGTTCCTTTGAATTCAAACCTGGCCAGACACTCTATCTCTGGTAGCCGGGATGCATTATTCGTATGAGACTACAAGGTAAAAGAGACAGACAATAATGGAAGTGGTGTACCAAAGGGGAGTATCATAGGCCCCTGTTGTTTGATATCTCATCAATGACAAAAGTGAAAAGTCCCTATGAGTGGTACTACATGTACATGGAAGTGAATGAATCCCTTGAATTGAAACCTGGCCAAACACTCTGTCCCTGGTATAAGGATGTGTTACATGTATTCATGAGACTAGAACTTAAAATAGACACTTATGAAAGAGGTGTACCACAAGGCATTTTCACATATTTTGAAAGTCTTACCCCTAACCCCATCCACTTCTACACAGGGTTCCCAGCATTTCAGGAGAACAAAATTCCCTGACATTCTCCTGATTTTTAACTGATGAAGTCTCAAAAGTCCCTGATGATTATTTAGACCCATTTTGAATTTTCGCATGTTTTTTTTACTCTGAAAAAAAAACCATCATAGCCAGTCATTCAATCATGGATGTTGTTTTGATATGCAACAAAATATAACAGAGTCTGACTGACTGTGGAGAGCACTTCTGATTTTTGGGCCAATCAAGTTCCCTGACTTTTCCCTGATTTGAGACATTTTTATCAAATTGCCTGACTTTTCCCTGACTGGAAAAAAGTAAAATAATTTTCCCTGATTCCCTGATAGGATGGGAACCCTGTCTACATATCAAAGGCTAGTTACAAAAAGATGACAAAATATCATGAAACCGTTCTCTCACAAAAAAAAAACATTATTAAGCAAACATTTTCATAAATCATCATCATTAAAAATGAGTTTTTATTCTTAATCTCACTCTCATTAACAATAATAATACAAGTAACAACAGAGGGATATTGGAGCATACAGTAATACATGTATGTTGTAGTATGCACATACATGTACTTATGTTTTCACCCAGAACGACACTACAATCATTAAATATCTATATCAGTGAGGGACGTCTTCACAAACAGAGATAAAGACGAGTCTTCCATCCTTGAGGAGGGCAAATTGGCAGCCTTGAAGACAGAAATATTATTGCAACGCTACGATGATTATTGGCTTATCACTCACTGGGCAATCTAATTTCAAGGGACGGCTCAGCTTATGCTGTGTAATGGGATACCAAAGGAAGCTGATATCCAATTAAAACGGATGTTGTACATCATGTACATGTAAATGTTAGCTTGTTTATGAGCACATGGGGACTTTAATTGATGTACATACATGTACCGGTACACGGTATGTGTGCATAAATGGTACAGGTACTAAACTGAGAGGTCTAGAATTTTAATACTGCTTTCAATGTTTTTGTTTTTTGTTTTTTTTTATGAGGCTGCTGCCCAAGTAAAATCCAGAACTATCATAATATCAAGTTGAGTCTGGAAATCTGAGCAATACGAGCTGAATAATGGCGTATGAAATCTAAACTCAGTAAATAGGGAAGTGATATGTCAATTGTTTTCCTAAGTATTAAATCAGAAGATGAAGTTTACGTTTAAAGTGAATGACTCAAATGCTAATTTTATCCCTTGTATCTTTTACATTCTCTTTCACCCAGTAATCTCAAGGCTCAAATAAAAGAAAACAATGTTATCACACAAGCAAACAAAGAAGCTACGAATTATGAAAACAATAAGAAAAAAAAAACATTAAAAAAATATAAAATACTATGATGACTGAAAATAGAAAGAATATACAAAGAATTTATTTTCATTTTCTTTTGTCAACGTGAATGAAATATGGCTTGTATACTAAAACACTGTCCCATTTACATTGTCAGTTTGTGTTTAGGATCCATGGTGAATACAAGGACCATTGAATCAATTAGAGGGATGACAAATACTTACATTTGACATGCTGCTTTCTGCACGTCTGCTCTAGGTGTGACCGCATCAAACTCCAGATGAATGCCTACATGTACCTGGTGGTATCCTCACAGTCTCCTCCTCCAACATCCACCTCCCTCCACTCTCTTCTTCTTCCTCCTTTCTCTATTCCTGTCTCTCCTTGTCTTTATCTATCTCTTCAGATTTTCCTCCCCTTGATCGAGCACCTCACTTAAGATCCAGATCAACTTTCAGAATTGCAGGTGGTGGTAGTGGACATGGAACTAATCTGAATGTGAAGAGTAGAAGAGATTAATTGAGATAGGAGGAGCATGAGGATGTGGAGGCATGGTAACAACAATATTCAGGATACATCCTGCAAGGCTGTTATAGATTACCTGGGATTTTTTGTGGTTGTAATTTTTTAATTTGTGTTTTGCAGAAAACTCTTTGTGAAGGCTTGAAAAATAAAGATTATTTGCTTTAGGGGGACAATCACACTTACATTAAGTACATATGTGGTACATTACATAGATTGCCTATTGTAATGTACATGTACTTTGTTTACCTGTGCATACTTCTACACATTAATTCCATGAATTTACAACTTACACTTAAATGTTGTTTAGCTACATTAATTAGCAAAACAACACCTATCAATATAATTAAATCCAGACTTCAAATTTGGAATTAATTTTCAAAAGACAAACCATTTAAATTCACTCAGACTATAGATCCCTCAAAAGTCAAGCATAAATTTTTCAGAATGGGGAAATCAATACGCAAGTTGACCTCAGCGACTTTGCGCATCGATTTTCTGGAAAGCGGTATAACGATTTATTACTGGACGGAGATCACTTGACAATTTGTGAGAGGACGCAATGTTCCTCGGTGGTTCTCCACTAGCTCGACTTTTAAAAATAAGGCGCTGCGAGTGGAATCAGGGATAAAACCCCATATCAGAATAAAGCACGAAATTGAAGCTTGCACAAACAGGCCTGATATGAGTATGACAGGATTGGGCTTAAATTTCAAGTTTCAGTCTGCAGTACATTATACATGTATCTCTCATAATCATTTATTGTGCTATTTCGATCCCAAATTGCAAAGCTATCTCAAATATGAAATTAAGCCCCAGATGATTTGGGCTTAGATTTCACCAAATTTAGCCTGCTATTTGAGAGAAAAAGACTGACATTCATCACAGTATCAAAAACAGCAAGCTATATGATGTGCCTCCTCCCTGTGAGTCTCTCCTCTGTATATATTACACTTGTACGTGATCGGTTTCTAATACGAACATGTCATCTTATTAGCATCACAGAAGGCATGATTATGATGAGCATCATACAGTATCCATATGTTTGTATCATATGCATTAAATTGAAATAGCAATGTCTAGTATTTTAAGCGCATAGAGACAAGTGATTATGCCAATGTGTTATGCGCTATATAAAAACTTATTATTATTATTACATGAAATCGGACAAAAACTTGGAGCTACATGTACATGTATTATGTGAATTTTTGTTTTGAATAGTCATATATATTAAGAACAGCAATTTAGCATTTTGAAAAAAAGTTTAATGAGAGAAATACTTTCATTCATACATGTAAGTTTTTAATAAAACATTACAATAAATGTACAAATATTTAGAGGGTGTGAATGTAATTTGTGGAAAATTTTTGAATAAAACAAATACAGTGTATATGTTCATTGAACAACATAGGTTGTGAGGGTGGTGTTTTTTTTGCTTTTCAATTAATGTTTTCAAAATATGGCAGTCTGCTCACTTGTCTATGGCACGCCATAAGGGCATCAAATATTATTACATTTCACTCTAAAAAATATATATTTCTCTTTTACAAAACCAATTCACTCCAAGAAATATACATTTCTCTTTTACAAATCTATTTCACTCTACTTTAAAAATGTGTTTCACTAAAATATATACATGACCTTTTAAAAAAATACATTTCACTCTAAAAAAAATATATATATATTTATACATATGTTTCACTTTTTACAAAATATATATTTTATTTTTCACAAAATATATATGCTTCACTTTTCAAAAAAATATATGTTTTACTTTTCACAAATTTATGTTTCGCTTTTCACAAAATATATTTCTCTTTTCACAAAATATTTATTTCTCTTTTGTAAACAAAAATGCATTTTACTTTTCACCAAAATATGTTTCACTTAAAAAAAAAATACATTCCACTTTTCATAAAATACATGTATCTCACTTCAGTTACGAAGGCATGAAACCCTTTTTGAACGCATCGCATTGAATCTGTGCTTGCCACGCATACGTTACAAATTCGTGTATGTTTACACTGCTTGTGCGAGATGTGTATACGAACGCACAGTGTACAATATAAATCATTCCTCTATCGCAGTAATCTTTCACTCGTGAAAAAAAAATATATGTTTCACTTTTAGTTTTACAAAATATATGCCTCACTTTTCTCGGTCAAAAGGCGGCGCTACGCAGGACGTGCGGGTTGATGGGAACATTATGTAATGTAATGGCAGCTGACTGAGTAACACATGCAAGTAGACCTCTCCTGAGATATATATTCTAATCACCTAGATATCGCCATCACGCTCACACCAAGTTATTTTGTTACTTCACATTCTGATTGCCAATCAATATTTGATACAAATAATTCACCATGAGCAACCAGGGACAGAATAAAAGCGAAAAGAAGATGACCATGAGGACCCGTTCGAGCTCTCTCAATTTGAACGATGATCTGAGAGATGACACCCCGCTGCTACCGGCCGAGATGATCTAGGCTCTCTCCCATCTCTGGAGGGGAGCTGGCAGACATCCTTAAGCTGCAACCAGCAACTTTGAAACCATTGTTGAAAAGGCATGCAGTCTCTGATTGAAAGTGTAAGAAATGTGGAAAGAGCCTTGAATTTGAGGGCCGTCGCATAAGTGATATGGAAAGGAAAAATGCAGAGCTCGAGGACAGACTGGTTAAATGGAAAGTCGTATGACTATTGGCTAAGAAGTTCAAAGCCAAGACAGTGAAACAATTAAAGCGAACGGTTTATCAAGAAGAAACAACTTTCGATCGTTGGATGGCTGAGCCGAAAGAAGGTGAGACGGAGGACTGCTCGAAACTAGTTAGAGGCATTTTGACAGATAAGTTCAAAATGACGGGCCTACAAGATGTTGTACGTGCCCGTCGAGAAGGGAAACCTGGGGATAAGCCACGGCACATAGTTTGTGACATCATCATACCAAGACAAATTTCGATTTTGAAAAATGGCCGAGAATCATTGAAAGATGAGACATTTTATGTTGTGAATGATTTGACCAAGCATGATCTTGAGAAAAAAGGAAGTACAAAAAGGAGGTGCAAGAACTATACTCAAAAGGCATTAAACTCCGGTTCTACTCTGGAAAATGGAGAGGAGATGGAGGAGCAGTTTACTTTAAAGTGTAGTGCACCTTTAAGGTCTTCCCTACACTGAGACCATTGTACCTTGCTTGCTGCTGACGGATTTATTTACCTTTTGGATGACCACAGTGAATGATTTATTTAACTTTTTACTTTCCACTGCTATGAGAACTTTTGACTTGACTGATCTTTTGTTCTAGCCTGAGATACTCTCCCTTCCCTCTCCCTCCCTTTCGTTTTGTTTCGTTTATGATTCATTGCTCGATGGCTTTATATGTATATTCTGTGTTTCTTGGAGAGGTTACCTGTTAACTGTTATTGTAATCTCTGTATTGTAATAATACGTTACTGTTATTTTTTTTTTCTCTCTCTCTCTCTCCACTTTTCCATGTTTTTTACCTTTTTCGTAATAATTGTAAATATATCATGTACATATTCTGTCATCTTATCCCAGGGAATCATCGTTACTTTTCCTGATATTTCAATGTCTCTCTTCACACTCTCTTCTATCCCTTTATATATCTCTCTTTTCCTAATTGCATTTAATTTACTTGTTTAGTTTTAGTTGTTTGTTTGTTTTAGTTAGTAGACTAGTGTTTTGTAATCACTTAAATAAACGTTATTGGATTGTTAAGGTGTAGCAATGACTCAAGCATTATGCTTATATTGTCAACACCTCTGTATGTTCTAAGATTGATGATTGAAAAATGTATTATGATTGTAATCTCCTTGTATTTACTACTTGTTTATCACAATCATACCATGTAAATGCTGAATGATACAGAAATAAATAAATAAATAATAAAATAATTATGCCACAAACACTAATCTTGCTGTATTATTTTGCATAATAGTTTTTTTTATGATGCAATGCATCATGTATAAACAAGATACTGAGTATGTTCAATTTTATAGTTCATTATTATGTTTCATTTCATTTTGGAGGCTATAATCGATTTATTCGATTATAATAGAAAATAGATGAATAATAGAAATGTGTGCTCTCCACTTTGTGCTTGGAGTTCTTCTTTCCTTCATGTTTTGTGTTCACAATAATTTGATTAAAAAAAAAACAAGCACCAAACAAACACATAAATGTCCTAGACACAACTCATTTTCAGTTAATTTTATGTTACAGTTAATTATTGGACAGAAGCGTAGATTGCCTACTGATTGAGTAAGGTCTTTGATCATGTGCGTCACCATCCCAGGTGGCTCAACCTGATTTTGGGCTCCTATGCACTTTTTAATGATGGCGCCTGGGAAACATAGGCCTATGTCGAAAATTTTAAAAGACTTTATGAAATCATTATGAAGAAGTCCTATTAGTTTCTTTCCCCATTGATATATTTTGATTGATTGAGTGAAATCAAGGCACTTGAAGCCTTTTTGTTTATTTGAAATACCGCTTTTCATAGGGAGAAATCTCCATAAATGTAAAGTAGGCCTATCACCCCCCCCCCCCCATCTCAAAGAATATTTCAAAGCGAAGCGTGAGCGGAAATCTTCTCTATATGAGTGATCTTTAAACAACATAACATTGATTGCGTTTTCATATAATTCCTCAGGAACTGATAATGTATTAATTAAACCCTTGAAAACGATGTGAGCGCGAGCATGAGGGAAATTTTATTCTTTGTAAAGTGACCAGATGCATGGAAATTAAAGAAAAAATGGCGTCCCCTGAATTCTAATTTAAGATCAATATATAATTAAATGAATAAATAAATGAAAATATGACTGGTCCCCTAATTTTAAGATCGATAAGCCCCCCCCCCCCCCACCCCCGTTTAAGGTCAGTTGGTGCCCTCCACTTTTTTCTTTCCTGTTTCCCTTTCCCTTACTAGTTTTCTTTCTGCTCCCCTCCCCTAATTCCCTACTCTTATTTCCTTTTTTTTTCCTTTCTCTTTTTATTTTCTCCCCCTTGTTCCCATTCACCCGGGCTGGGGGGGGCTCACCTTATGATGAGCTACGCATGCGTATTATATTATACAAACTTCTAATCGACGTAGGGCCTCATGTATTCAACCTTCCGCGTCGTCAACATCGACAGATTTTCATCAAAAATAGAGGTGTATCAGATTAAATTTATGTTTCTGGTGCTAATTTTACCGTATGTACGCCTTTTTAGGGTATGGTATTTATTCCAGTATCTCATCGATATGCGTGAAAATTTGTGGTGTGGGTAATACGCCAGTTTTTTAGGGTATAATTTTCAGGGTGTCTGGATATCATTTGTTTTCCTTGAGTGACACCCGTGCTCTTCGCCGCCCCACTTCATCCAAGCATATAATACGCGCGTGTTAATGATCCATATTGAATAATAGATCCAGACAGCTATCATTAAAACGATCATTTGTGTTTTTTGGTCTTTTGTTTTGTTTGTTTTTTTTGTTTGTTTTTGTTTGTTTTGTTTTGTTTTTTGTTTTTTGTTTTGTTTTGTTTTGTTTTTTTTGTTTTTTTTTGTTTTTTTGTTTTTTGTTTTTTTTTGGGGGGGTGGTAATTGACCGTGGGGTAACAAATTAGAACGAATAGGATGTATAATGATAATAATATCTGGTTATTCATATAGCGCTTTTCCAGTTTTAATAGCTGCTCAAAGCGCTTCACAAAATATTATTACCCGATTGAATGATTCATTTTTCATACTTGAATACATATGACATGTTTTAGAAATGATGTTCGGTAACAAATTAATCCTTCATATAACTAAGGGCTCCTTACTTGTAGTGTTCGCGGGAATTAATAACATAATTCAATTAAAAAACACAAGCCAGAAAAAACGAACTGCCAAAGATACTGTCTGCCTCACCTGGTACGTCAAGCCTTGACTTTACTTAGTCAGGGGCATGCGCTTCTGTATAATAATTCAACTACATCACGAATTATCTGCAAGCGAATGTATTAAATGACATTTACTGTTTGATCTGTTTGTTTTGTATGTATTTTAATCATATTGTGAGCACAAAAAATGATGGAAAGAAGAACTCCTAGGAACTGTGATAGCAGGCATTTCTATGTAGGCCTATTGATCTATTTTCTATTATAATCGATGATACACTAAAGCTTATACAAACTGAAATGAACATTGGGCTAATCAGTTATTAGCTAATCAGTTTCTTGTTTATGCATGCTGCGCGGCAGTGATTGACTCATAAAATACTATTAAATCGCAAGCATGGCAAGGAGCTGCATAATGTGGCCATCAACCCGCGCGTCTTGCTATGTAGCGCCGCCTTTCGGTTGAGAAAAATGAGGCATGTATTTTTTTTATAAAATAAAGTAAAACGTTTTTTTTTTTAATAATCGAGTGAAAGGTTGCGATAGAGGAATGAATTATATTGTACACTGTGCGTTCGTACACGCATCTCGCACATGCAGTGTAAACATGTAAACGAATTTGTAACGTATGCGTGGAGAGCTAAATAAACAATGCGATGCGCTCAAGAAGGGTTCCATGTACTGAAGTGAGATACATGTCTTTCATGAAAAGTGGAATGTATTTTTTAGTAAAACACTTTTTTTTTTGTGATCGTGAAGCATATTTTTTTTTTTTTGAAAAGTGAAATGTATTTTTCTTTACAAAAGAGAAGTAAATATTTTTGTTTAAAGAGAAATATATTTTTTGAAAAGTGAAACATATATATTTTGTGAAAAATAAAATATATATTTTGTGAAAAGTGAAATATATATATAAATAGATATATATTTTTTCTTTAAGTGAAATGTATTTTCTTTAAAAGGACATATATATTTTAGTGAAACATATTTTTAAAGTAGAATGAAATAAATTTGTAAAAGAGAAATGTATATTTCTTGGAGTGAAATGGTTTTGTAAAAGAGAAATATATATTTTTAGAGTGGAATGTAATAATATTTGATTCCCTTATGGCATGCCATACTTGTCCATAGGCCTAGCCTACAAGGAGAATTTTTTCATTCAAAATTCTTTTCTAAATTTTCCTTGTAAAAATGCAAATGAATAAATACCCACAAGTCTCCCTCAAAAAAAAAAAAAACACCTCCATACATGACTGGGTTCCAAATTTTCAGTCTTGCAGTCCTTAGGGCTCGCTTCAGGGCCTGAAGTATGGGTTTTTGGTGTCATAGGTATTTGATCAACTGAGTGTACATTTATAGTGCAATGCAATTACTGACTGGTATAAACTCTCAAAGCATGCACATGTACAAAGCCAAGATATTTTGGTAATTGGTCACCTACAGTACACGTTGTAACAGAGAGGAAACAACTTAAGCTCAATTAGACCGAAACTCGGCTATCTACATGTATCTGAAGCCTAACTAAACTACATGAATGTGTAAGAAAGTGATTCTATTAATAGTCGTTGGCTCAGAACCAGGAAGTATTGGACCAAGAGACACAATCAAATCCAGGGAAATTATGTACATGTAGGTCGTACCCCACCAGAACGAAGAACTGGCCAAATAGCAAGCTTAAAGGTGGATCTCAGGGGAAAAGCCCAAATTCATCTCAAGAATGACTTTGGTTCTATACCAGATCAAAGTTTAGTCCTTTTCGGAACAATGAAAAAATAATCTAGTCTTTCTGGTCACTTGCACCTTTTTACTTATATTTTGAAGCATGTAATGAAGCTTATGGAAATGAGATTTTCAGGGTTTCATCTTGACCCATTATTACATGCACTCATAGCATGAAGGCCCCATAGCTCAATTTTTTGCAACCCTCCACAAAGTTACACATTCCCTTTAGGGGGCAAAACAGCAAGAGGCTTTCAGTATTTGGGAAACCCAAGATGATGTGGTCTCTTTGAGAGGAAAAGCCTCAGAGTGTGTTAAATGTCCAGTTTCAAATTTATTCGCCAACATGAATCATGATACAAAATGCAATTACAAAACGCTGATATAAAGAGAAACAAAGTGTGTGTTCATTGTCCCCAATCCCCGGTCGTAAAAGTAGTTTTGTAAACGTGTTTCAAATCTCGATTCTGAGGAAAATTTGAACGCCGAAAAAGATGCGTTTTGAAACACAATCAGCTTCAATTTTACGACCTTGAGCATCGCGATTGCAACGAATTGCGACACTGAACATGATTTAGTTTTCATACGTGTTTAAATGTGCTCTCGCAGTGGAAGCTTCCGGTGCAAGTGAAAAAAAGAGAAGATGTTTGTTTTTTGAGAGCGGGGAGTTTAAACACGATGGAAATATAATCAGCTTTAAATTTTTGACACTGAACGGTGCACCGCTGATCACGTTTGTGTTTTGTAATTGCGTTTTGTATCATGATTCATGTTGGCGTATAAATTTGAAACTAGACATTGAACACACCCTATTATAATCTCAGATGTGGCTAATGGGATTAGATATAAGGAAATATGTGAAAACTTTGGACTGGTGAAAACCACTACCTCTTGAGCACCAATTTCCATGTTTCAGATCATATTATCCAACTTTGGTCTCGTAAAGCACCCATGATTTCCACTTGAGACCAAATGATCCCACTCATTGCCTGTTCGAGGAAGGACGGAAGAACTTGTTCAGACAGGAGATCGATATATTTACATGAATGTCAAGAGAACGTAATGTGTGGCTCTAGTTTATCTTTTCCCATACTGTGTAAAGTACATGTAAATTATGCACACAACTCCTGTTCATTGCATTTTACTGTAGGTCTCAAATGCAGCCTTTCTGTATTAATGTTATTTTCTATTTCATACCCATACAATGCACATGTACATGAAGTAGTAGCATTGTATTTGATTTTTGTATATTCTGAAAGGGGGTAAAACTGCTTGTGTTCATTCTTGAAGGCAGGACTTTTGTAGATGACCAGACCTCATTTCATAAATTAAAAAGGGGAACACATTTTTTAATATTTTGTAATCTACGTACATGTAGTTACATCAATTGTATGAACAGGGAGGGTACATATTGTCATTTTCAATGTCTTTTTGTTGTTGTTGTGTCACTCACGCACTGTTTTTTAATCATAATTTCCAGGACCAATTGTAAAATTCAAATCCAGCTGGTAATGACACAAGCCAGTCCTACATTATACATAATATGGTAGTCACGATCCATTCATAACCTACAAGTGCGAAGATATGCGACCTTCTATCAGTCCAAATTTGTCACTCACATTTGGAAATGACCATGTACAATTTAAATATCAAGACTTCATCATTTTAGGGTAACATATTTAAGTAAATATCCAGTAAGTAAATTAGCAGATACTACATGTATGAGAAAAAAAAATCAAGTTATTAAAGGGGAATCCAACCCAAGGAGAGAATCAAGCTTACAGGAAAGAGGAAAATTATGAGAGGAGCAATCTAAAAAAAGTTTCATCAAAATCAGTTATAAAATAAGAGTGTTATGGAAGTTTTAAAAGTCTAGTTGTTCCTTCTATGGGGATCCTCAAATTGGCATCATCGGCTTCAAAATGGCCGACTATCTGGACAACTCTCCATTAATTTTGTACACAATTTTCAGATTTTCCCATTTTCTTTCGAAATATATCTTACCTCCTTCTGAGGCTCAACATATGTTGTGAGAAATATATTTCCCATGACATATTTGAGTTGAGAAGTAAGAAGAAAAATTTTGAAAAGAAAATGGGGGAAAATCTGAAAATTTGTGTACAAAATGAATGAGAGTTGTCCATAAGGATTGGCCATTTTGAAGCCGATGATGCCATTTGAGGATCCCCATAGAAGGAACAACTAGACTTTTCAAACTCCATAACTCTCTTATTTATAACCGATTTTGAGGAAACTTTTTTAGATTGCTCTCTCATTTTTCCTCTTTCCTGTAAGGTTGATTCTCTCCTTGGGTTGGATTCCCCTTTAAAATCTAAAGCAATTCTGTTTCTCTCTCACTTTAAAAAATAAATAAAATGAACATTAAAAATAACCTAATTACTGTGCATCTAAGTGATAACTTGTGGTTGATTGAGCAGAACTTTGATTGACTAATTGATTCTTGAAAGTGTATTCTAAATTAATAATGATATGACTTTAAAAACAGAATATTCAAACTATATAACATGATTGATTAACATTCAATGTACATGTACCACACAGAATGGGGTATTTCATGGGGTTGGGCCACATTTTGTGCTATTTTCATCATAGCAGAAAAAGTTTCAAAAAGCCTAAATCCTTGTAAATGTATTGTGTCTGTGTTGAAAGGCAGTCTATCACAAACTACCAGCTCATAATAACCTCACACAACAAGGAAGTACAGATAGCAGCAGAAGATATTGTACATGTGGTCCACAAAAGACTTTCCTGATGAAATGCGTTTACACAGTAACTCAACTCGCGTGTCAAACACTGCACAGAGGGTAAGCACTATCAGTGAATAGCTAGAATTTAAATCAAAACTAAAACACATTAATATTGTTAAAGGGGTCTTAAAATTCTAATACACTGTGTGGGAAAATTTTTAAATAGAGATCTACATTGTATCTAATTGAAGAACTATTATGCAATAATACCCTGGATTATCCTACATTATTTTGAGATAGATTTATGGTTGGTTTTCCTAATCATTCTTGACAAGATTCCTCAGCAACAAAGAGGGCAGCATGCAGCCATTTTTTTTTTTTTTTTTTTTTTTTT